>JAQFJA010000013.1:16611138-16621390 GCA_029874485.1 Naso brachycentron | reverse complement strand
ATTCAGTATTCATTATGAGAATGAGCTTAATTTTTCATGCTGTTGATACAGCACTTCCCTGGATGCTGTTTAGTCTGATTAACTTACTGATACTCCAGAAAGTGTTGTGCCATAAAGAGGCGATGGGTATCTTTTGAACTGCACTTCTATTGATCAGCTATTATTGTTCATATGAACTGAACTGAACTGCTCCGTACTGAAATCTGGAATCTATTATGCTGTCAAATGAAATCATCATTGTTCTGTTTAGCTGAGGGCACTATTTCATTTCCTTTGCCAAATTACTTAATAGTCTCTTCTCCCTGTGATATACGATCTTTCTTCTCTTTCCATTGTTTCGCATATGCTGCAAACATATCTGCAGACGTTATTTCCTAAATGCTTGTCCAGCAACGTCTGATTGTAGTATTAAAAATGTTTCCACTCCTGCTTTATTCCTCATAAAAGTTCATTAAAAAATGTTAACTGCTCTTACATTAAGATGATTGTTAAGATGAATCTGTGTGGGGTTTTCCAAACATCTGCTCACCCAGATATCCTCTCAAACATCGAGACAGACCTGTGTGAAAATGGAAATGGCACAAAGCACAAGGACAAAAAATAAATCCTTGATGTTCGAGGGGCTTAGGCGTTGGCGGGACTGTGGGATATTGCAGACAGATTTATTTTGAATCAAGCAGTGCAGTATGAACATGAGTAATAGGAAAAGTTTGCTACTGTTCTGAAGTGGATTCCTTTCTGTGTGAAGTTAATGAATGAAGGGAAAAGTTTTGGTGCTCTGGATTTTTAAGAGCTTAAAAACAAAGTTAGGATTTCCTTTGCTGGGAATTGAGTTCTTTCTGTTCTCAGGGCGCTGACTCTGGAGTTTCTGTTGTGAAAATACACTAAAGCAGTCAGGAGTTCAGCACGGCTTAACTCTGATGAATTATCTTCCAGATTGGTATTATTATTGCTATGGATTGAAGCCTTAAATGAGCTGTTTCTGCTGTGTTCTCATTCAGCAGTCTTATCAAATAAGAATGAGACTGATGTTAAATGTTCTCGCTTTGGATCCACTGCTGAAAATCGCTGATACTGAGACTGTAGTTTTAGTTCTCGCCTCTTTTCCTAGTTTTCTGGTGCCGTACTTGTCATTACTGTAGCATTGCTGTTTGACCTTGTCGCTTTGTTTTACATGGCCTTTCAAGGGAGTAAACTAGTTCTTCTTTGCTCTTCAACAAGGTCAATTATGCTATTACAGCCCAAGGCTACTAAGTTCTTCATGAGAAAAATGATTCAAGGATGACTCAGTCTTTTTGTCACGTTGAAAGAGATGCTTTTGATCAGAATAGACTTGCACCCAGGGGAGCAATAGCACGATGAATGGTTTGTTCATGTGGTTTGTTGATGTTGTGGCCCGTTGGTTTTGAACTCATCTGTGATTGCTATGCTTCTTTTCCCCTTGGACAAATTCATGTCAGAGAGTCCAATTGTCTTGACTTGTTTTTATCGCAGCGATGACCTCGAGACAGCGTGGAATGGCATGAAATCCATGGATAAGAAAAACAAATCAATCACCACTGATGGTTTTGATTCAAAGCCAGAGCTTGTAATTATGCCACTGAATGTTTTTTATTTACATATTAAAGACTAACATGATTTCACAAAGGCGCGGTGATCTGATTAAGTGACTGGAATGCCACCACTCAGCGCAGCCAGCTCCCATTCTGTCAGATCTATGTTCCATAAATGTACATTACATTGAAAATAGTGATGGGGCCTTGATCAGCAACAAAAAAAGTTTTTTAAAGTTTGTGCAGCCCAAAGATGTGATGTTTTTTTACTTGTCTTTGTAGCTTGTCACTTAGTGTACATACGGTCTTAAAACTGTGGAAGGAATAAAAAAGGGAAAAACCCAAGAGAGCTGAATAACTGTAGACCTTTGGCTTTGACTTCAATTTACAATTCCTTGTTGTCTATTTTATTTTTTTATTGACATTTTTTCTTCTTTTCTGGGCCGAGATACAGGACCCCAAAGGTTAAAGGCAATAGGTTTGAATTTTCCATCGTTCAAAATACAATAAATGAGATTAAGATAAGAAGATGGTTCTCAACAGAGTCTGAAATTGGGGCCTGAAGTGCCAAACTGGAGTTTTTTTATTGGCAGGTTAGGCATTCTGAGAGTCTCTGCAATGTTTTGATGTCAGATACAGTCAAACACACGCACGCACACACACACACACACACACACACACAAAGGTGCAGTCAAGTACACCTTGTATTTTTCTTGTTAAAACTCATAGGGTTAAATTGTTTCACAACAGCTTTTTTAAAAATTAAATGCTAAATTCATCATATCAAATTCATTTTTTGTTGTTTTTTCTGCAGCATATTTTATTAATTACATTTTAAAATCATACCCGTATGTAGCCTGTACCCTTTGGCTGGGAGTAAGTGCATGTCTGGTGGATATTTACACCTACATGTCCTCTTGGCCAGTGAGTCACAAAAAGTTAATATCAGACACTTGAGTTTAAAAACATCCATCAACTGTGAGATCATCATGAAGTACTAAGCTGTGCGCTCATGGGTAGACTGGATTACTAAACACATTTTCATTTTCAGTTTAGCATGACAGTGTGTTTCTGCAAATAAGAAGTACATTCAGCTCATCTGGCTTTGATGGTCAACATAGAGATTTTGCTGGAAGAATTTCACTAATGAATATGTAAAGTTGCTGATTTCTCTGAGCCAAGTAATTTCCTGCCCAGACATTTTTTTTTCTGCTTGTAGAACATGTTGCGGTCTGATTAGTTGTTGCTTGGCCCTTGAAATGGGTCATTCAGTACAGGCGAAGGAAATGCGGCTAAAAGACTTGAGAAGCATACTTTCTGTCATAAGAAAATATTTTTTTCCCAATTATGTCGTTTTAAATTTGGGTTTGGGCTTGTATTTTATATTCTGGTTACAACATGTCCACAACTCTGGGCTCAAGTTTCACCTCTAAAAACATGCAGCAGTTTGAGAAATCTAAACCGTTATTTTTCGTATTTAAAAACCTTACTACTTCTTTAACTAAGGAGGTTTCTGCAGGACATTATTTCACGGTGGTAGACTTACGTGTTTATAAAAACAATGAGTAGTGAAAGTTAGCCTGTGCCAGGTGTTCTTTCATTTTTCTTCCCCCAAAAATGATTGAGAGATACTTCCAGCTGATTAAAGATGTCACGAGGAATCATGGTTGGTTTTCCTTGTCGCTGATAGGGTAAAAGTGAGAGTAAATTGTTAACAGATGGGTGTCTGCTCCTCTGTTTTCTGAGGCTGTGAGGATGCTGAGTTGCCACTGACAGGCCAACCATCTCACACCCTATGATTAGGGATCAGTAACGCCTGAGGGTAGAAGACAGAATGCAAATAGCATCCGCTTCCTGCAAACAGATACTCACATCTCCAAAAAATGTGCCTAAAAGATAGCAGCCTATGTGTGAAGGGATGGAAATACATCTATGCCTCAGATTAGAATTTTAATTCTGGACGGAATGTATTTTTGTACTGGAAGGATAGAAAAGTGCTGAGAAATGACTGTTAAGACAAAGGCTGCTTCTGGAACCGCCTACTACATACTAAATACTGCATACTAACTGTGCAACAAACTGAATACTAAATGAGTGATCAGTACGCCATCCATTCACACTCAGTGTTCACACTGCATTACACAGTAGAGCTGCAATGATTAAACAATTTTTTAATCAATTGATAGAAAGTTAATTGCCTACTATTCTGATAATTGATCAATTGTTTCAGTCATTTTGTGAATATAAAAGTAAAAAGAATTGCTGTTTTAGCCTCTGAAATGTGAGGATTGCTGCTTTTCTGTCTCATTTATGATAATAAATGAGGAATCTTTGTGTTTTGGGCTGCTGTTTGGACAACAGAAGCAATCTGAAGACGGAACATTGGCCTCTGGGACATTAGGATGAATATTTTTCGTATTTCTTTGTCATTTCATGGAATAAATGATTAATTGATTAATCACAAAAATAATCTGCAGATTAATCAATAATAAAATTAGTCGTTAGTAGCAGCCCTAGTACACAGGCAGGTTACCCAGAATGCATCTCCTGGAAACCGGCAGCACTAGCAACAAATGCCCGGCCGGGTTTTTTGGTAGCAACCTTGCACCCCATTGCATTGTGGGAAACAATAGGTGGAATCCCCATACTGGAGATTTCTTCCGAGTCAATATACTGTACATTAGGGAGTTTTTTTTGGCATCCTGCTGATTTTGTTTGTATTTACATACAGTGTACTACATACCGCTTTTGGGCAAAATCAGTACTTACTGCTAGTATAGATACAGTTTTGAAAACAGCCAGTGTGTTTTTTTGCATCCTTGTTATGTGCATTTCCTGTCTATAATGTGGAAAGTGTGTTCGGCCTGCTTTATATTGTAGTGAATCATTAAAAAACAGGACTTAACTGTTCTCAGAAAAGAACTTTTTCTCGACTGGCTTTATTTGAAAGTAGAGCTACAACTATAACATTTATTTTCATTACTGATTAATCTGCAGATTATTTTAATGATTAATTGTTTTATCGTTTATTTCATGAAAACTCAATGAAGTATGAAAAATGCTCACTTTAATTTCCGAGAGCGCAGTGTGACGTCTTCAAATTTCTTTCTTTTGTTCAAGCAACATTCTAAAACACAAAGACTCCTCATTTATTATCATAACTGATGAACTGCAGAAGGCTGACTGGCAGCGGGTGTTAGGTGTCTCAGATCACATTACACCACAGTCTGCTGACTGGTGCACCTCTGACAGACTGAGACCTCTGAAGTGTGTGTTAGTGTGCATCTACTTGTGTACTAATGAATCTGAAATACTGGTACAAAGCGGGGTTATATAAACATCCTCCATCTGTATGATATATCTGTCAGACACTGCAACTTCTTAACAGATTAATGTTTGTTTTTGCTTTGGCATGTTTTGTGGTGTGTGTGTGTATGTGTGTGTGAGTACCTTTGTTTTCCTGTATGTGTTGTCAGGTTTAGGTGAAAGATCAGGTTGAACCGGTTTCTTACTGTCAGCTTCAGCCCTCAGTCTGTCAACCAAACAGATTTCCCAGCAACCTTCTTTCTTTTTCACAAATGACAGAGCGCCCCAAGCCCTTCGGTTTTTCAGTTGGTCCAGGGACAGATTTGTTGTCTGCTACACTAAACTTTGCAGTCAAGGAGCCGTAAGCTTCCCCCACACAACTGATCTTTATGCCAGTCAGATTGGTACCAATCCCCTTTGGAGGAGGTTTTAGCAATATTACATTAATCCTGTACAATCATCAGCTTAGTTTCAGAAACCAGAGTCCTTAAATGTAAAGTAATGAGCCGTCTTGGTTGAAATCTCTCGACCTTGACGTGACTTGAACGCTTAAGTTCTGAGCTAACACTCCCCGAATCTGTCAGTAACAGATTCTGGATTGAAATAGCACGAAAAGCACATTGTTTTGTCCTTTGGAAACAAAACAGACTCTCCAAACGGGTGGTGTTTGGTTCCTGCATTTGCCAGGAATCGATCAAAAAATTCACTGCTTTGGTTTGTGTCTGGCAATACATTCGAGCTCACGAGTAAACACACACCAGCTCACTTGAAGTCCCTCTGCTTTAAAGTATCTGGATCAACCATAGCGCAGTTAACAGTGTGTCCGCGCCTCTTCATCTTCCCAAACAGATTGCATGGGGCTCCACAGTTTCCACCCCACCCTCTCCACCCCTGCCCTTTCACTCTTGCCACCAGCACTGGGAGATGCACATGGAACCTGCAGTCAGGGTGAAACAATTTTCTCTCTCCAGTGGCTCTCCTCTCACACCAAGCCTTCAACTCTGGTGGTCCTAAAGAGAGATTGATGGGGCTCTCCTTCATCACTCACTGGCCTAAATGAGAGCAGCTCCAGTGAAAGCACTGGGCGGAGGAGAAGGCGGGGTGATGAGGCAGCATGGGGGTTGTATGCAGTCAAACAGATACAATGCTGCTTACATCACCCTGCATTTAATACTAACAACAGCAAAGCTGGCTGCCCCTTCACTGGCGCTGATGAATTTGTCATTGCTGTTGCCTCGTTGTTGGCTGGACTGAAGTGTATTTGTGTCAGTCCATGGCACAAGGAAGGAGACGTAAGCAAAATAAACCAAATATAGAGTTAAAGAGAGTGCAGTATAGCACCATGACGGATGGGGCTATTAAAGGGAAACTTCACTTTTTTGGGGGTTAAGCCTTTAATCCACAATCCCTATGCAAGACAGGAGTGTAGATGCCTTTACCTTCTCTGTGCGTTCAGTAGGTCGCCAGATAGACGTCTCATGATGGCAGTTTTGCACGTTCAACGGAAGTAGCTGGGATACATCGCTATCGTCCTCTAAAGCCTCTAAAACACATCGGAAAATTTCCAAAACGCTCCTTCTTCCTGCAGTTTCACACTCAACAGCGACGTAGTAGCAGATCCAGTACCTTAGGTGGTAACCTCGACTAACCGAGGTGCTGTAACTGAAGCGCCGTGTCACTACGCCTAGAAAAGAAGTTCTTTGGTACTTGCTCCCACAATAACAATGTGTCTATCGCGTAGTTAATATGCAGGTCACAACATGTAGATGGAGCGTGTTGGAGATTATCTGGGTGTGTTTTAGGGGCGTTAGAGGGCGATAGTAGTGTATCCCAGTTACTTCAATTGAATGTACAAAACTGCCATCGTGAGGCGGCTATCTAGTGACCAACTGAAAGCACAGAGAAGGTAAAGGCATCTATGTCTCTGTCTGACATAGGGATCGTGGATAAAAGGCTAAACTCCCCCAAAAGTGCAATTTTCTGTTAAAGTAAAATTCATGGCACTTATGCCGAGGTCAGACTACAAGATATTTTTGTCTGTTAAAATATTCACTGTGTCAGATCAGGGGATTAGATGATAAATTCTTCTCATAAATTCTTGCCGTGTCGTGGCTGAGAGATGTGACCGACTAAACGTTGCTCCCTGATCAATCGTCGTTTGGAGTTCACAACGTGCATGACGTCACTAGCAAGGAAGTGCTCGCCACTGACTACGACTACTGACAAGCCATCATGGGAGGTAAACAAAAAATCAAGCATGCTAGTCTGTCTGTCGTGAGGTCGTGATGCGTCCTAGATGCGGCGTCGGTTGTCGTCTATTATGACACACTGTGCGAGGTGAAACGATCAATTGATTGTTTCCGAGCTTACCAAACGCTCTATGTCTTCCCAGTTGTTATCGGGCTGATATCATGTAGCTTGACCTCGGCATCATGGAACTGGGTTATGGTTGGTGTAAGCAGTGTTGGGCAGTAGCGTCACTTGCTAACTTATATACATTTCTCAGCAGCTTGGTAGTGACGTCACTACTTTCTGAGTCAAATAGCTTTTCAGTAAAGTTGATTTGTTGACCAAGTGCTGCGTTAGCGTCCACAAAAGTTACAAACCATTTTCCTTGAAAAAGCTCAGAAGTGCAGTGCAGTTTATTGTGCTTGCTGCTTCGCTATCGGCTTTTCTTTACAAGACCTGCCCTACTCTGACTCTGATTGGCTACGTTGCGCTTCTTGACGCATCTCTCACAAGTCTTGCCATGCTTATTAAAGGCCAAGAAAAGAGCAGAATTAAGTATGTAGAGAGGAGAGAGAGAATGACATCCTGACGTCTTGTGTTATTTGTAGGACATGTTTATGATCTGATGCCCCCCAAAAAGAAATTTTTAAAATTAGGTCTGATATTTTTAGTGTTTGTATTACTTTTATTTATATTGTTTATGGACTTAAAAATGTATTTTGAAATTCTGTTTTTTCTATCACTGAGGCAATGCTGTTTTGACATTAAGTGAAAAAAAAAGTAACTTTGCAAGTAGCAAGCTACTTTTGCCATTTTCCTGTAGCTTAGCTTGCTACATTTCTCTGTGGATAGCTTAAAGGAGTGAAGCTTTATTTTGATGTAGAGTAACTGGTTGCTAAGCTCGCCACATTTTCCAAGTAGCTCGCCCAACGCTGGTTATTAGGCTGTGTGGCATCTTGTGTCCTACACACTTGTAGCTGTGAGCTGGTTTGAAGTGAACCAGCGGGTCATTTTCTGCTCAGTGGCACCTTCTCTTCATACACAGCCAAAGGGAATGAGATGTATTGAGGTTGCTCTACGTTACAGTTTGGTTCAAGCCTCAGCAGGTCCTGAAATTACCTTGAATTTATGTGTGTGTGCACATGCATGTGGGCATGCATGTGGATCAGAATTTCTATTCTCCGTGGCTTAATTGTGTCTCTAATGCACTCGTCTAAGAAGAATGAGCTCATTAGATTTAACCTTGCAGCGCAGCCTCTGGCGCTTTCTCTCAACATCTTTTTTATTCCGTCTCAACCTCCTTCCCTTCTCTCCACCTCTTTCTTTTCTTCTTTCCTCCTTTCACACCCTCCCCTCTGGTCTACTGTGTTTTGTTTTCTCCTCTCTTTCCTTTTTCTCTTTTTCTTTCACACTTTCAAGTCTCTTTTTTGGGGGCTCATCGTGAAAAAGTCCATCTGTTAAAGACTGAGAGATGATTGCATGCAGGACCCTGCACGATGCTTTTATTTCACTCCCACCTGTGATTATACTTTTCGATTTTAATGTTAAAAACATTTCAGACATTTTGAGAGAAATGTGGAGATAAAAACAAAGAGCATGATGGTGGATCATGTTGAGACATGGGAATAAAGTGAAGCAATACATTCCAGGGTTTTACAGGTTGTGTGGTTAGTTTGTTTACAGATGGAGAAAGTAGTAGTAGCAGTGAGAGAGGGCGAAGCTTTGCTCTTATAGCTGCAGCCTGGAGACATGACATACTTGATTTCGTCCACTGTTTCACTATTTAAACATTATATTTTCCAGCTGGTGCTCCTGCGATGATCAAACCCATGTGAGCACACTCTACCACAGTGGACATTTTACAGGCGCCCCCTTTTTCAGTGCACATCCTGACTGGCACCTTCTCTCACAGGCACTTTATTGGTGGTGGGTGGGTATCTTGAAAGTTAAATATAATGTTATTATGTCTGGAGGACTCATTTTTCATTAGGTCAACATGTGAAAAATCAGAAAAATAACTAGGTCCAAACACAAGAAAGACATGTTCTGTTTTTGAGGTCAGGGATTTCCCTTTCTTTGACACTTGACACAGTTTTGGAGGGAAAGTGGATCATTAGAGACTGGAATTATTTTGAGTCGCTTCCCCGACCATGTGTTTTACTTGATGATAAACAGACTGTGAGACGGTGATTTGTTTGTTTATATTAGGCAGGTCTAAAAAGGAGACTTGTCTCTGAGTGCTGACAGCAAGAATGTGTTGCTGTCTTTGCATGTTGGAGGCCAGTCATACCTCCAGCTTTTTGTCTCTACAGGGGGATTGGAGGATCAGGATCTGTCAAACTGAATAATCCCAGACTCCATGGTCTGACTTTTATAAAGCTACGTATTAGCATTCAGTCAAAGTTACGCTGATAGCCCAGAACGGTGACGATATGCAAACAAAGACACGTCTGCACACTTACACTTGCTGACAGCATGTGTGTCAGGCATCTCAGCCTTTGGCTTTGAACGCTGCTGACGCTGCCAACTTCAAGACAGTGAACCGAAAAACAGCCCAGAGGTTAAGTGGCCATGTGTCTTTTCTCTTAAATCTGCTCTGAGAGCTGACACGAGAGACACACGGAGATACAGAAGCAGCTTGCACACATCTGGATTGCTGGAAAATGGCTCTTATTACAATTCATGACACAGTTTAGTAAGATTCTAAGAAAATTATGATATAACTAAGTTAATTATCCCATAATTCTTGATGATCTCAATAAATCTAATCAGACTGTATGATGTGTTTTTGTCGTTTTGTCAATTGTGTAACATTTCAAACTAAGGCTAAAGTAAATCTGGATTGAATTCTGTAGCTTTGTGTGCATCTGTGGTCAGAGCAGTGTTGTATAAAAGTAAAGATACCTCAAAATGACTTTGGTAAAAGTGAAAGTCACCTATTAGAATATAACTTGACTAAAAGTCTTCAAGTAGATGGTATTTACTCAGCTCAAGTATCAAAAGCTCAGTGAATATTAATTTGCTTAAGTATTGAAAGTAAAAGTACAAGTAAAAAGCAGTCAAGTTTGACTTTAAAATTTTTTTTCTTTCTTTGTTTATGGAGCCTCTGGCCTGTATAAAGACAGAATATCTCAGCCATGAAACAAAATGTAAATAAAGTGATA
>JAQFJA010000013.1:16458274-16469487 GCA_029874485.1 Naso brachycentron | reverse complement strand
TTTTATTTTCATCTGTTTTATCTAGTTTTAAGCCTTCTCTTCTATAACTTTTATTGTCTAAATTCTATTCATATTTTACATTTTTATTGAATTCTTTTTATGGTTCTAACCTGCTTTATTATTATTTTCTTTATTATTATTATTTTTTTAATTATTATTATTTAATTGCCTTCGTGCATTGGTCTCTAAATTGTTCAATTGTTTTAACCTTTTTTTTAAAAAAAATAGCTTATATAGTTTACAGTTTCTGTCTTGTTAAAGACTTACCATTCGTCTGTGAAGCACTTTGAACTGCACTTACCTGTATGAAAAGTGCTATACAAATACAATTTGATTTATTTGAGTGTTTGTTGAACAATATTAGAAATAAAACTGTTAAATCTGTGACCCTGGTTAGGGCTAACAGCAACAGGAAGTAAACAAGTTCGGCAGCTGCAGTGGCTGCTAACCCTGACCAGAGCATTAGCTTGTATTAGTTCGATGGTGAAACTGTGTACTGCATGCGGCGAGCTGAAAACAGTCCCTATTAACAGGAATAGGAGTGGGTAGGTTGAAAATGAGACCCTATGTCAAAAAATCAGGAAGATCCCTTTGATGTCCTTTAATGTCAGGCCACTGCCTCGATTATTAGTGTCACAGGCCATATGTTACCTCAAATTAACGTGATTGCAAAAATATACATACAGAGAGGTGTGGGGATATGGCGAAGGAGAGCGCGGGTCTTCAGTGCTCGGTTACAGTGAGTTGGTTTCTTGGAAAGAATTGGATCACTGCATCCCAATGGATAGTACATACTGTTTGCTGTTTTCTGGCAAGTGTTATTATCTGCATACAAGAATAGTTTCCGTGCCCACTTGGCTGCCCTGTTGCTCTGTAAATGCATCCCACCGGGTGACACTAATATGTAACATATGCTGTTGGTTGAGACTTTAATCCAGAGCACCCTCTAGTAGCATGAGTATCGAGTGGAGTTTAATCTGTCTATCCGCAACAACCCATGTATGTTTCACACTATACGGCACTGTGTCATACTGCATCATGTCCTGCCATAGTGTTACAGCAATGGTAAGCCCAGTAGTGACAGATAAGAGGGTAGTGATTACAGCCCCACTGACTGCTCACTGCCTGAGCTAACTTGTAACAGAAACGGAAACGCACATCAGACTTCATAAGATGTTCTATGCAGCAATACTCTTCATAAAGTAACAGCATACACTGTTAGTCATTGCAGGCTCGTCTCCTCACGTCACACCTCCTCGCTCTGTCGCCTCTTTGTGATTGTCTCACTCTGTGTCTGGTCCCTTTACTCCTCAGCCTGTCAGACGAGAGAAAAAATGTTCCCTTTAAAAGTTATTAAAAGTGACAGAGGCTCTCTACAGGGAGAGCAGATATGACCTTGCAAGGTGTTGGAGGAACTGAGCTCCCTATGAAGAGGATTTTTCCCAGTTTGTCTCTCAGTCTCTGCTATCACTACCTCACTTACCTGTTTGACCTGTGTAGGAGGTGTTTAATCGATTGCACCTTCACATTATTGAACATGAACATGGCTTTAAAAAGGGCATGAAAGACTGAGATGTAGTAAGAAGGGTGGCGCAAATGCACAAGTAATTGAGGGAATATAAAGAGTGGAAATGAAAAAGAGCTGATTGACATTCAAGCTGCAAAACACTTTTTTGTTCCCGTATTTCTCAAACAGCTTTCCTGTATTTTATTTATCCATTCACTTTGCCAGGAGTCTCACTTAAATGTCTGGGGTATCATGCTGTGGGTTTGTGGGTGGTCTGTCTGCCTTTCTCTCTCTAGTCTTATTGAAAATCAACCAGGCCAAGGTTGTGTTCTATTGCCATGGAAGCTTTCATTTTTTGAATCCTTGTATTTTAATTGTTCCGTGTTCTCTAACAGTATTTTGTCTCTGGCTAGACAGTCTGTCATGACAGAGAAATCCAATGAGAAAGAAGCTATTTTTATGCAGCATGTGTTTTGTGCATCTTAAGCTCTTGCTTCCATAGGATGTCTAACCATGCCACAAAAACACTTTTTTGGGCTGTTGACTCTCCATAACTCACCTGGCGTTTAAAGTGCTCTGTATCTGTATATGTGATCTGGATAATATCATTTGATCCATGAGCCTATGTGTATGAAGTAATTGTTTTATGATTTAATTGCATTATTTATTAAATATAGTTCTGTTTGGTGATGAAGTGAAAAAGAAACTAAGCAGGTTGGTATGCAACTTTAATTTTATGTTTGTTAAAGAAAACATGTTTTACTCATTTTCAGGTCTTTGATTTTGATTTTGGACTCCTGTAGAGCAACTAGACACAACTGACTGAACAGTGAAGTCTGTAGAATTTCAGAAAACTGTGACTAGCATCCTCTTTCTTCCTTCTATTTTCAGTATTTTCTGAAATGGTCAGTGTTGGTTCCTCCTCCCCCTTTCCCTCATGTGCACCTGTGTACTCCACTGTACTCACAACTCCTTTACTAGTGTTGCAATCAAAACCATGCTAACTGAGACCAAGACTTGATCGAGACCAGAGTGTGCTGAGACTGAAATAAGACCAAGACCAAAGCAGAGCGAGAGTCAAGACAAATTAAAAAAAATTATCTGATTTCAGGGTGGCGAGAGAAGTTTATTTTCCCAGTAGTCTCAGTAAGCACTGCCTTGCAGAACCTGCACTCTGCAGAGTGTTTTCTCTAGTATTTTGTTTTGGATTCATATTGTATGTCATTAAAGCTGCAGTTGATAACTTTGGGGTAGACATAAATTACTTTTTTAAGGATTTGAAGGATTGGTTAAAATCCTATTGTTCCCATTCTATTTGGCCATTCAGTGGCGCTCTCTGTACTCTCTGCCCTGACTGGCCAGTCTACACTAGGCTTCTTAGTTATAGGTGACAGCAGTACGAGCTGATTAGCTGTTCATGCCTTGAGGCCAATTTACGCTTCATCACTTAACACATTTGCTAAGTGTTGCTCCATAAAAATGACATAGTTTCGAAATAAATAAATAAATTTTAAAAAGTGTCACTCAACACTTTCATTTGATGTTGCATACCCGGAGAGTTGGGTTCTGTCACGGACATCACCGTTTTTTTTGCATAACAAGGTTTGATAGTGTTTATGTTGCTATGGAGATAGCTTCACTAAACTTTCTAGTTGATATTCTAGTATTTGTGTCGCAGATGGTCAAAGTGGAGACGACCGAAACCTTTCACCAAAGCAGAAATTTTAAACGCCTTTCACTCCGGTTATCAAATGTGTCGAGCCATGAAGCATAAATAAGGCTTTACTTTCTGACTCGCTTAAGCTCAAGCTGAAACAGACCAGTTTACTCCATCGCAACTTTCCCTGCAGCTGTTTCGTCTCAGTAAAAAACGGGACTTTAAAAAAAGTGACAGCAAATGAAATAAAACGCGAGCCAGAGAAAAAACAGGAAGGGAAGCTTCAGTGGAGTTGCAGTGGAGTGTCTTCTCGAGTTGAGTCTTATGCTACAGCTACCATTAGCCTGTTAGCTCATTAGCAAAAGTTACCAACTGCAGCTTTGAGGTTGCCAAACTTAGAGGAATCAAAAAAATCAAACTACAAATGATTTATGTCATTGGCTGCATTTGATGGAGAGATTTTTACATCCAATCACAGTCATAATGATAACAAAAATAAATCTGTTGTGGTCTTCTGCCCTTGATTAATAATCCTGAGTTTGCTGTTTCTGAGACCAAGACAAGACCAAGTCAAAATGCGTTTGATTCCAGGACAAGACCAAGACCTTCAAAAGTGGTCTTGAGACCAAGACCAATCTCGAGTACTACGACAATACTTTCTAATGAATTCTTGTCATAATCATTTTATTTATTATTTTTTTTAAATAATCTTTTGGTCTAAAAATTGTCAGAAAATGCAGAAAAAATGTCCATCATAGTTGCCAGTCCACCATGAAGTCCCCAATCATCTTCTTTTGTCTTGCTTAGATTGTTTGCTTGACTAAAATCTTACAGATCAAAACATTAGCATAAAAAGTGGAATTAAATCTATTTATTTTGGGGCCTAACAGTTTGCTGATCTTTCTCTTTAGTACCCTGCATGATATATTTCATATCTTACAGCTTTTCCTGGATGTGTGCACACTTGATCTTTCTCACTTTGTTTAGATCGATTAATTTTTTTGTCCATACAGTGGTTAAAATTACATTCGCCGTGGCATTAAAATAGGAATTTATATCATACTGTGAAAGGAAGACAGACATAAACTTGTTCAAAAATTAACAACCATCCCAAATCCAAGATTATTGTGAGGTTTCCAGTTTAATACTTGAACGAATATCCCCATAAAATATGGGATTATTATTTCAGAGCAGGAGTCACGCCAACATCAGTATGTAAACATTTAATGAATAACAGCAGGAGCGCCGCAGAGCATCCGCTGGCTAATTCTAGGTGCTACCTGAGTCTTTGTAATCTGACAGCTGTATGACTAAGATGATTTGCAAAGCACAAATCCCCTCATTAGAGGTGACGCAGTGTGGGTTTCAAAGCAACACCATGTCCCCCAGTTGTTTCTTTCCTTGAGTCCCCGTATCTCAGTCCTGATCGCTGCCTCTCCCTCCCACACATGACTGTTTGATACTTTGTCTTCTTTGTCTGTTTGATGGGCGTGCAGCGCAGCAGCATTGGATTGTACGATAAAAATACACAGCGTGGGTTAATTAAAAAGGATTGTGATCAGTGCTAAAGCGCTGGCGGAGATAATGAGCGTACACACACACACGCAGACACACATTCACTCCAAGGTTTTAGGAAAATCACATTAATTAGCGGTTGTTTGTTTATCAAGGATTATTTATCTCCTGTGCTTTATTGTTCTGCTTTATCAGTAAAGATAAAAGCGAAAACAAAGTAAACTATGAAAAAGGGCATCACACTCTTTTTTGTCTCTTCACTAAAACAACCGAGGCACTCTTTACTGTATATTTATACATGAGTCTTTTGATCACTTCTCTCTTATTCACACTGTACTTAAAGTCTTAACACTTCTCACATCACATCTTTTCCTTTGATGCCGGTGCAGATGAAGCAGCTCCGTTGTGCCCGCCACCATTTGGTACAATCTTTGTGCTTTACTACAGCATTCATATTTAAGCAGACCTTCCCACCTCCTGCTATAAATTAGGAATGCGAAGTCAGGTCGACTAAAACGACACATCAACTTCAGTGCTAAAAACAGTCAGAGAAGTTCAGGGGAAATTGGAAGACGGCACCCGTGTCTGTACAGTCTGTCATTCTTTTGTCACCAAATGAGCCCAGAGGTGATGAACTCGGAGGGATTTGAATAAGTGCTACAGAGGAGCAAATATAGATGTATGACTTGAATATAGTTGGAAGCTAGCGGAATTATTCTTTTAAACGGGACATTTTTTTGGTGATTAAGTTCATTCCCTGTTTTTTTAAAAAAAGGAATCTATGATTAATCTTGATTTAAAAAAAAATTAAAAATTTGATGATGAGTGAATGTCTTTTTAAACCGCAATGATTTGTTGTTGATGTGCTTTTTACTGCTTTTCGAAGTGCAAGTGCTCAGCATACACACTGATCACAAGGCTGTCTCGCCCCTGCTGTTATATCTTCCTGCCATATCTTATGTTTATCTAACCAGTCAATAAATTCACTTTAGTGTCAAATGGTTCCATCTGAGACTTCGGGGGCTCTGGCCCCCTGTTCCCTCGCCACGCTTCCACACATGCACGCACACCCTGCCAAATGCGGCGTGGAGAAAAGCATGCTCGATCAGCCCATATACGTCAGGGCTTTATGAGTTATTCTCTATATAAACAGCTGACATTAACGCCGGCCTATTATCCCACTGATAAATGCTAATGGGCCTTCCCTCTCAGCATCTCTCTCTGTCACACACATACTTGGGCACACACACATTTGGGTCTGGCTGAGTGCCTCTCCACTGTATTATTTGGTGGCCTTGATGAGGCATCGGAGGCCATTATCGTGAGCTGTACGAGAGGCAGGACTGACACCAGCTGTCAGTCATAGAGGGATGTAACCCAATCAAAATGACTCACAATGGCTAACCCTCACCTGGAGGGAGACAAAGATGTTTAGAGTGTTCCCTCAAAGTTCAGAGTTTAATTGTTTCAGAGACGTTCAAAGGTAGAGAGACCTATTAAATTATTGCATTTTCAAAGCCAGACTATATTAAAATTGATTTGGCGTTTGTTGGCTTTTAGCGTACTGCTGTTTGTTGAAAATGCCGCTTCAAACGGTCATGCCCATGACAAATTGAAAGAAAGAGAGACCGGGACAGGCAGGAAGAAGACTAAGGCGTTACATAACTGCTGTTTCCACTCATGTTTGAGAGGAAACAGCTCTGATCAGACATCTCTGATCAAGCCTCCAACTGTCAAGTGCCTCCCTCTCTTTGTTGTCTAAATGAGACACCTTGTCTGGCGAGTTTTAAAGGAAACTAAAGTGGCGAGGTGCCCGGCTAAATCATCTAGCCAATGTGTTGAAAGGAGATGAGTCCATTCAACTTCAAGCCTGGAGAAGGGAGCAAGAAGCAGCATGAACACACTCCCTTTCCTTTTTGTTCTCACATCAAAGATATCTCAGCAAACAAACACAGACTGGCAGATATGTTAACTGATTCTGCAACAAAATGTTATTTTGTCTCCCCTTCTTTTCTCCCTTCAAATAGAAGCATTATGCGTTATATTGAGTTGCTTTACTGGTTTTGGCCCTTTGGAGATTGCTGGGACTGGCTTTATAGAATTCCAGTATTGTCGACCAGAGTGTTATTCACATTTTTAGCTGGGAACAGGTCGCTCTGTCGTTTGTTTGGTCCACAATCATTTTCCATCCCTTGGTGTCCACAGTTTTTGCCCTAGGAGGCTGAAATTTGACATTGAGGTAAAGTGTGTGTGTTTGTGTTCATGCCAGTTGGCTAAAAAGGGGCGTGGCAATGGGAGTGGCCTATGGCAAAAAGGTGCATAACTTAAAATCAGATCCAGGCCACATTTACACGGGAGCAGCTCTACAAAAAACAGGGGGGTCTTTCCTCTGTGTCTTTAGAATATGTCTGCGTTGACACAAGTGCTGTAGTATGCATGCCAGGCCAGTAGTTGGCGGTGTAAGTTTGTAATGATGTGTCAGAGCTGCCGAAGTTGTTAACTTCCTGTTGCTGCTAAACCCTAAGCAGCCACAAATTAAAGAAATTAAGCCATAGACTGACTTCTAAAATTATGTTACAAACACTTAAATTCACCTCAATACATGGTGATCATATTCCACATATAGTCGCAAAAAAAGTGTTTTGTTTGATGAAAAAACTTGCGCCGTGCCCTTCACAGACTTGCACAAGATTTAGTGGAAATGTTGGCCATGAGCCAAAAGACAGATGTTGACAAAACTGCCAATCATTGGCTTCATGTTCACTTAGAAATACAATAAACAGAATATAAAACAGAATCAGAAAATGTTCTCCAGTGAATAAATGAAACAAATGAATAAAATAAGGCACCAAAAACCCTTGGGCGTGTTAATTCTGCATCGAAGTTAGCATTTAACTCTTGCTGGTGAGTGAACTTAGTCTGCTCTCCTGCATGTTGGTAAAACCCACGCAGTCTGCAGACCCCGAGGCGAGCTGCGGGCAATGTTAGAGCAGTTGAGCATGGAGAGAAAACACAGCAATAAGCCCCAAACTCAGCCTGACTGATGCAGTCTCTCTTTCTTTCTGTCTCTCTCTTTCTGTCTGCACTTGTCCCTCTGAATGCCTCAGAAACAGGTTGAGCTCTCCCCTCCGACCTCACCTTGTTACTCTTCCTCTCTCTTTTTGCCAGTGCTATTGTTTGATGCACTGTTTGTCTGTGTGTGTGCTTCCGTTTAGATAAATTTTGGTCAGTGTTTTAATAAGGAACAGGTCAAGGGTTTTTTTTTTTTTGCTGTGTGCAGGAGAGTGCAGAGAAAAACAACAACCCACATTCCAAGGCAGTGCAGTCAGTCTGCAGAGAGGACCTTGCACTTCTCCAGGACACGCTTCTTAATTCTGTCTGAAACACAGAATGAAACAGTACAGAAAAACATTTCATTGTATGCAGACAGTATTAGGATGCACCCGCCATGTTTTCCTAATTGTTGCCCTGTGGACCTGACCAGTAGGTGCTGCTGTGTGTTCAACTCACAGCAGTACCCACACAAAAGACATTTTTTTTCTTCTATTGCTTTTTTCCCTATTTATGTGTTTGTTTGTGCGGCTCTCTTCCCATTTCTCCTTTGCTCTCTCCTCCTACAATGCAAAAAGATGTTCAAAAATCATTAAATCTACCACCTAGTGTGTTTATTTTTCAGGGAAATTAACAAAACATTCATTCCATGGAATTCAGTTAATTTCAAAATATGTTATGCAAATCACAAATTGGGGATTGCAGCTAATACTTAAGAGCCCTAACTGTCTTATCGTGCCTTTCTTTAAAGCATTGCCTTTTAACAGATCTCATTTTGCAAAAGTTATTTGAATTTGTTGCACAGAATAAAAAAATCATTAAGAAAAAACTGAATCTAAGGCTGAATCTGATGATAAAGTACACAGGCGTTGCATTTACTACATGATAGACTATTTTTGCCTCCTGTTGCGGTGCTGTGTAAATGGCAGTTCACCACGGACACTCCAGGCCAGTGAAGGACTTGAGTGAGAACAATGGAGCCCTGAGCGTCACAATAGCCTCTCCTCTGTTAATTAACCATCGCCACTGAACCTTTGCGGGAACTCGACCACCTCTGACAGATCAGAGAGTTTATTTCCTGCCTTTTCTCTCAAGGCCTGCACTGCTTTTTAGGCCTCATTTAGCACCGGTCATCTCCTCTTTTCACCTTCAGGTGGGCATGTCGAGCTTCAGCATCGCACCAACTTATAGTGCATGCTAATTAACCCAACATATTGTTGTGTTAACGCCTCTTTTCTCACCACGCTTCAACACAAATTCTTGACATGCAGAGGAGAAATGCCCGCTAAGGAGATGAAATTGTCAAGCCTTAGTCTAGCCGGCCTCACCTGTCTCTCCACCAGTGGTGTTGGAGTGCTGTTTTAATGCTTTCTGTCCATTGGTGGAGTGTGAAAAGTGCATTTACTCAAATATGTACTGAATATGAAAATCTAAAAAAAAAGAAAGGAAGAAAAAAATTGAGGTATTTGCACACTCTCTCAAGTGTAAATTTTATCCTCACAATTTGAGATATTATAAAAGTAAACATGTGCCCGAAGTTTTGCCACTGTGCGCAGAGAAAAATCTGATTTGTAGCAAAGTTTGAATGAGATAATTTTGCTTATAAAATTTCACCTCAGTGCGCTTCAGCCCCCGGCTGAGAGTAGATTCCTGCACATAACCTGCAGCAACAAAAAGCATTGCAAATGTAGTGTAATTCTGTCATAATATAAGTGTGTGTTCAAAGGATTAGACTGGTAACACACACACACACACACACACATACACACACACACACACACACACACACACACACACACACACACACACACATACATACTGCTAGTAGTGTCATTTAGTTGATTCTTTCCACAGCAGGGAAAATAGATTGTAAATGTGTAAATGAGCAATTACTAAAATAATGCTGTTTAACATCTCATTATACCTTAACACCTTTGTTAGAAATAAGTGGCAGGGATATCACCATGGGCCTGATGTGTGTGTGTGTGTGTGTGTGTGTGTGTGCTAGAGGGCAACTGTCTTTGAGCCTGAGCAAGCTGGCCTTAATTGTCCATGACCATTTGGATGATGATCTCACATTATTATTTCTATCATTGTCTATAATCAGATGAGCTGCCGAATGCTCACAATTTTTTTGGATTACACTCTGAAGCAAACTGTAGATATTAACTCAGTGCCTTTACTGGGCATCTACGTCCTCTTTAGGTATGTATTTTGGTTAAAAAAGGATCTGATGCTTGAATAAATGCTTCACAAAGACAAAGGACAGATACACACACTGCATGTTTAATGTACAAAGAAAAATATGCTGTAGTAAGGAAAAGGAATATTTGGGGAGAGAGGTGTGGTGGGGTTGGATAGACAGGAGGAATGGAGGGAATTTGGATAGGGATGGGGTAGAAACTGGAGGAGGCTGTAGGGTTAGGGTGGGGTTTAGGTTTGGTCAGGAAGGGTGAAGTTGTTTGTCTTTAGGTTTGGAAACAGCAGCTCCTTTCGTTTTTTTCCACTGTGAGATTTTTAAATGAAGAGACAGCATGTTTTCATTTCACTTCCAAATGTCGAGGTACAAAAATACTGAAATATGTATTTTAAACCAAAAGACAAACTGAAGAAGCACATCTGTAGTGGGATGTTATTGTCCTTCATCTCTGCCTTCTCGTGGTTCCAAACTCTTTCTTTGACCGTCAGCATCTCCTCCAGCTCTCTCTTTTCTTTCTCCCTCTGTTGTGCTCTCATCTCCCAACTCTTGCACACACATCACCTCTCTGGATTTTATAACAGTGTTGTGGAGCTCCGTCTGGAAGGTCTCTTCTTTCTCAGAGGGCTGCTTTCTAATGTTCTCTTGATTTCAGAAAGCTCTCTCTGCTGTTCCTCAGAGCTCTTCCTGGTGGCTCTCATCTCTCCCTGCTGCTTTTTCAGTTGTGTCTGCAGAGCGTCACACTGTCACATTTCAGTTAGCTCTGTGTTAGAGCTGTGTTTGGGTCAGTGAGCTGGGCCAAGGTGTCCACATAAGCTTTAGGGTGAGATCACCTTTTTTTCAACGGCCCTGCTGATCTCTTTGTTCTTATCGGTGAGGAGCTTCGTTAAGTCTCTGACCTCTGTCTGCCATCCCCCTTCAACGCTCATCATCTTGACTCTTTGTCAGTATATTGACAGTTTTTTGTTTTTGTTTTTTTTCAGTAACACAGTGTGACTTTCCTTTAAACTTATTTAATGATACATTATTACACTTAAACAAATCATTTACAGATGGGTTAAAACTCTGGTAACATCTTACTTAAAGCATCCACCCATAATGCGTTATGAACGTACTTATAATGCGTTTTCATGCACCTATAGTGCTGTAAAATCTTAGATATAAGCAACCTTAACCATAACCATAACCACCTAGAATAGATTAGAAGTGTGCCCATAATGTTTTATAATATGCTATATATATTAATAATGTGTTATAATGCATTATAGAGACAGACTTCATAGAAA
>JAQFJA010000013.1:16387811-16398229 GCA_029874485.1 Naso brachycentron | reverse complement strand
ATAAATACCATGTGTTACCAAAAAAAAAAAAAAACATAAAGTGGCCTAGTGCATTTAGTCACCTGAGAAATGTGTTTCTGATTACCTGCTTCCTTTAAGCCACTGATAGAGAATCACATTTACAGAAATGTCCGGTTGTGTCTGCTGCTCCTCATCAAATGGACCACTATGCTTATTTATGCTCATTATACTGACATTTACGACACTGCTGAGGTTTTGAAAAAACTTGACAGCTAATTAACGTCAATGCTTTAAATGAAAGGAATGTGACAAGCCCATAACAACATGATGCATAAGGATGACAGGGCAACATGCAGAGTGAGGTGAGGGAGCTTAACCCACAATTATAGGGTGGCATCGTGGAATGAGCCAATAGAACAACAACAACAACAACAATGCAGTTTTTTTTAGTGTGATGTCACAAAACAAGCAACATTTTATCTTCTAAAAAACAGTTTATTGTTTCATCTGCGGCCATTTGCTTTGTAATGACGAGCAACTTGGGATCAAAGTTTACATACTGGTCCGGTTCGCACCTAACCATTAGGGAGTATGGTCAGATAATGGGCGAGTTGAAACACTGTTTTATTATTGATGAGAGGCAGCAGGGGGTACAGGAGAAAGATCAAAGCAGCACAGACATTGGCGCACCCCTTGCTTCTACCACGAAGCCCTCCCTACTGTTTCTTTGCGTTCGTGCCAGTTTGGGTCAGAGCGGTAGCACAAAGTTTTACGGCTACATGGCCCTCCAAAGAGATATTTTTTAGGGTTAGGGTCAGCCTTGTAAAGCATCTGTGAGATGGCTGAGCAAGCAACAAAAGAAACCCACAAATGTGTATGTTCTTTGTTGAGATTTCAACCACTAGCACTTGTAAATCTGTTGTCAGGGGCAAGGGGGCACTTGAGAACGAGGGGTGAGGGTAAAGCTAACAGATGGGATTAGGCCTTTGTTCCCTGCGTCCACAACTGGCATTGCCGCAGCAGAAGAGCTCGCAGACAGAGTAGCTTATGCAGAGAGGAGATGTAACAGCTTAGTCTGTATACAAAAGAGCATCAGAGTGGTCTCTTTAGCATGCCAATGGCCCTGTTTGTAATCCATTCCAAACACATTGCTGTGTGTCACTAAAGAACGTTTATGCAAAGAGACAGGGGGGAAGGAAGTGGCTGGCCCTAACAAAAGATGCTCACTTGGATGAGAGAGGGCTGATCGATAGAGCCTTGAGAGGGCTATCAATCAGAACCCCGGCCTAGTAAATTATGGTTTTATTAGTATTGAGCTGACCACTGCTGGGAGAGACCTTAAAACATTGAGATGCCGGCCCACATCAGAGGCCAGAGGAAGGAAGGAAAATTCTGTGTCGACTCCACCCCTTTACTTAATAAAGAGTGATTGAACTCTAGTTAGATCATGACATGTAGGAACTATAGCTCTCCTGTTGTCATAGAAAATAGCAGTTATTCATGAAACGAGGATGGAGTGAGGGCACGGAGTGTTGCACTCTGGGAAATGCAGTTTGCAATGAAGCCGTGGCTAAATTGAGCAAAGTAGATCGCAGAGCAGCAGAAATGCAATTCCGGCACTGCTGGGCCCTCATTCCCAGCCGACTCTCTGAGGACTAACTCATTTAGGAGCGGCAGGGGAAACTCAATAGGACCAATTGAGAAAATAATATATTGAATCTAGTGGTTGAGTGGGCTGCTTGGGCACGGTGGAGGGCTGCGGAGATGAAGTGTGTGTTTTAGTTTCTGAAAACCCAAGTGTTGTTAAGCAACATACATTTGACCTGTGCATGTGAATACATACAAACACACACACACACACACACATTCCTTTCACTCATAGTAACATAGTGCATGTGATGTTTGCATGATGCTATTGCCCTGTGCTTGAGCTTGGTTAATATAAACAGGACAGTCAACTCAAGGCAGAATGCAGCCTACAGATCCCTGCTGAAGCGAGGGACAGAGGATGCCAAATTAGTTGATCTAAGAAACTATGAGTGAACTCAGCCTAAGTTTATGCATGAAGATACGAAGAAGGAGGCAGTTTTCAGCGTCCCATAAATCTTCATTTGCGGATGAGTTGCATTTTTTGTCATTAATGCCACTGTATGATCGAAAGTTGACCTCGGTTTAGTTTAGTTTTTGTACAAAAATTTCCCCATAGCATCATCTTCTTTTCCCATCCCATTTATTTCTGCTCCCTGGCTCAGGTGAGAAAAACACTGTTGACACGTCCATTTGTCATAGCTCACTGTAGGTGATTTAGTAAAACAAAACGATCTGCACAGGGTGTTTTATATTTAAAACTGACCGGATTTGCTGCTGTGTCTGTGACTTCCTGTGTGCAGCTTGACGCAGCTAGCATCTCCCTCGTTGTGGCTTCAGTCCATGATTACTGCAGTAAAACTAAATAAATTGTTCTGAGCATCACGCAGCCTCCGCAAAATGACTCGTTTCACTGTTAGAGTTTAATCCAAGCACTTTGTAAAAGTTTAGAGAAGCCTCACAATTACAAGATTTAAAACAAGCAGGTGGGTCCACTATGTTAGCTCAGTCAGCGTGTGCTAAACTTGTTAAAGGCTTACCGCTGCTTAAGGTTTTCGGGTAAAACTCACTTACATAAATTTGGTTCAGTGTAACGTTCATCAGTCTTAATACATTATAATGTGTATAATTATACTGTTTATTCTCTGTACCAGTCTGTGCACCCGAACAGTCAAGTGTGTACTGTGCGATTCAACACAATTTGATGTATTTTTATACCCCTAACAAATATAAATATTTGACATTGCAGCCCTTTTTTTTTTTTTTTAAAGATATATTTATTTCTTTGGACAGGACAGCTGAAGAGTAGACAGGAAAACAGGAAACAGGGAAGAGAGAGGGGGAATGACATGCAGCAAAGGACCACAGGTGGAATCGAACACGGGTCTGCTGCGGCGAGGACACAGCCTCTGTATATGGGGCGCCTGCTCTACCGACTGCGCCACCAGGCGCCCCTGCAGCCCTTTTTTTGCACTTTAATTGATCCTCACGCACCTGAGCTTCTGCTTCTGTGGGAATTAAACAAGCTTAATTTGCTTTTGCCTGTTGCTCTCATTGCAGAGAACATGTGCACAGAGCTGAGCATTTCTCTGGATGCCTTTTACTGACGCGTCTCTGCACGTCAGCCGCTGACACTGGGCTGCATCACCAGCCAGTGTTGTCAAAGTCGTCCCAGGTTTTGGGTCCAAGTGTCTTGCCAGAATATTTAATGTTTGCACATGGTTTGTTGTGCTATAGGTAGGGTTGATGGTTACCTGTTTGTACCGTCAGTTTAAGATCTTCATCATTAAATTTGTCACTTCAAAGGCACCAAGACAAGACTTGGTGAGACATCTAAAGAACCAGGCTGGAGAAGCAACAGTGCTGGAACAGTTATACTGCTGCAGAAGTTATTCTCATGCCCTGCTGTTATGCTCATTTCCCATCTGAGTGATGTTTTTGTGAAATAGAAGTTTTGCTAAGAACTCCTAAAAGACCTCGGCAACCACTTTGGGAAGCACTGGCATTAGATGAGGCTCTAGGTGGATGTGAGAAGCTAATGAAAGCGGGGTATCCATCCAGCAGAGAGGTGAGTTGTGCCCAGAGCAGGATGCAGCAGCTTAAGGATTGTAATTACTGCGTTATGGTGGAGTTTGACTGGATTAGGGCTACAGCAACAGGCTGAGACCTGGATAGAAGACCAGGAAATGGCTATGGACTAGACATTATTAGCCTTAGTAGACAGCTTAAGACCAACCCTGTCAACACACTGCTTCTTCTCCTTCACTTTCCTCAGTACTCAAGGTCAGGCAGACGCTGATGCACAGGCAAAAACACATTTGTGCATTTAGCACAAATGCTAATACACATGAATAGACACCCATATAAATACAGGCACGTATATGACATTCATACATACACACACACTCTCCTGCTTCATTTACGCATAGATAAATAACAGCATTACCTTGAACACACAAACTCACAGTCATGCTTAGTGCGTCCAGTGGGCAGATGATCTTGACTGAGCTCATTGTAAGTCACAGTGCTCTGCCCTCTCCCTCAGTCAACAGGATAATCCACTCAGAAAATGACTAGATTAAGACAGATTAATCACATGATGAGGTGATAAGAACCAGCGATTAGAAAGCACTGAGATCGCAAGAAAGAAACAAAAAAATTCACGGAACACATCCACGACTGGACACTGTGATACCAAAAAGCCTTTTCCTTTCCCTTGAATTTATTTTTTTTCCTGCAGTTGGCGCTATTACTTTTATACTTTGGGACAATTGTGATAATTGAGGCTCATGCTATCTTACTTTAATACCTGCTGCATCTGCAAAATGTCTTCTGTTCCTGGTCTTCAGCAGATTTTTATTCATTAGGAGGAAAAGACCTAAATGTTGATTCACGGCACTACTGAATGTCAAGTGACAGCAGATTTGTGCCTGTTTAACAGGAAATGTCACAGCTTGTCATGCACTAGTCAGTAAACCTTCACAAGTCAGTAAACATGCACAGTGTGCTAAAGCATTAGCATGCACAGAAGCATACTTAATTAATACTGAATACACAAAGATTAAATTGCTGCCAGTTTGCCTCTGTGTTCAGTGCCAAAATGTATTTGCCATAGAAACCAATAAATAATTTTTAAATTCGCCTGTTCAGCCCTTATAAACAGATAAAAATAGTGACATATTTGTCTTTTAAGATCCATCCATTTTGACTCATAGTTTTCATATCATTTGGTTCTCAGCTGCTCATTCCACACTGTCCACACACTTTCCAACCTCTTACCACAAACCCTCCATCTTACTTATTATCAGCTGGTGACCAATGACAAGTCTCCAGACCTGAAACAGATTAAAAAGTGCAGAGAGGGGTTGAGTTAAAGGGAGAGAGGCGAGTAAAATAAATCTTCATTTTACCAATTTGAACCTTATTGAAATGGAATCATTCGGGGACATGCTTTTTATTATAAGGCTGGCAGTGGCCACGGCTCTGATAGTAATTGTGTTGACCCAGCCCCCCATTTCACACTCACACACACATACACTCACACACGCATACACACTGCCTCTTTCCTCCCTTGCAACCAGCTCTTATCAACACGCTGGTCCGATAAAGTCCTGCGCTCTCAACCTCATTAAACCTCTCATTTATATTAAACAGCCGATAAGTCCCTCTTCCCTGGTATGCGTCTCCCAGGGCACCCTACTCCCACAAGAAGGCGACGTGGACGTACCCACACTCTGCAGGGGCCTCAGCTCTCACACCACAGCAATCCTCGTTTTTCTTGTTATTCCTTCCATTTATTTACCAAAAACTCCCCTCTTCTTCTCCCCTCCACCTCCTCCCCGCCTCCCTGCTGCAGTTGTTGTCAGATCTTTTTCTCCCCTTTCTCGTGGCCAGGAGCCAGCAGAGTGTTGTGAGACATCAATATTAGCCAGAGCCTCCTGGTTTAAAGCATGCTTGAGGAACAGAGCTAAACCATGCAAGGCTATCTAGCTGTGAGGGAGCTATCTGTAATAGGTCCTGTACAGGGAGTTCAGCGCATTCCCGCCGCTGCCCACGGGCTGCTGTGAAGCATGGTGGGAAATAAGGCCAAAGCCCAAGCTTGATTTTTTTAACTCTCCGCACGTGGATGTGAGATTTTCTCCTCTCTCCCTGAATCCTGCTGTGGTAGCTCCACTCTGTCTAAAAATTCCACATTTGAGAGATTATGGGATGTTGAAGCCAGGAGTAAGTATCTGGGCCCAGTGGTCCCAGACCCGAAGACTAACTGCTAACCGCATTCCCCTTGTCAAGACTGACACATGCACAGTGTACAGTGGGCTCAATAACCAGCAGTGCGGCATATCGACCACATGGCAAATGTCACTGGTCCATTTGCTGGGGCTCATTGTTAGAGACAGCTGTCTATCGGCCTATGGGAAATCCATGGATCTTTATCCAGCTCGGACTACTACAGGAGTCGATTCACACGGCTGAGCCAGAAAATACCGACATAAGCCGAGACGAACGCTGAAACCCCTGTTCCATGTTTCTGGAGTATTGATGACATGGCATTGCAATAATATGCACACTCACTTCTGTTTGTGTGGGTGAATTTAATTTTGCTTGTGTAAAACTTCCTGTTTATATAGTACATGCACACCGCAGAAACAATCCATAAATGCGTATTTAGATGACACATTTTGAACAGGAACTGTTTAGAAAATCATGTTTCAGGCTTTTTTTTTTGGTTGTTGTTATTTTTCCCCTTTGTGTTTTTTCACTCGTCTCACACTTGTTTATGGGGTATTTTTGAGTATTTCAATACATGCACAACATGTGATCTAAATATAAACAAATGGGTGGATCAAGACTCACGACTGGTACTTTCTTTCAGACTAAATATGACTCTTAAGGCCCAAACATACTTTCTGCATTGCGCGTCTGTGGTCGTCTGCAGACTCATTCACTCCTGTGGACCGGGAAAATGGTTTCATTCATACTAACACAAAGGTCAGCGTCAGTCTCGCCGTGTGCGATATGCAATGAGCAGATTGCAGCTGAATAAACAGAAGATAACAGAAGTTTTAGTGGCCGCACTTTTCTTCTTTTATCATTTTTAGCCAGACTGACGTTACTAATGTTGCAGCTAAAACTAAATCTGTGTCATCCAGGCAGAGACAACAGGAGGAAAAAATAAAGTTCTGCAGACGTGAAGGAGAGCACATTCTTACATGAGTGGGACGTATTATATTCTTTTTTGTTGTTGCTGTTGAACGAAATGAGAAATCTTTCGGTTTTAAATGTTGCCATGAATCAGTGTATTTACAGCACAACTAGTTAAGTTGGCGTGGTCACAAATGTTGGGCTGCACGTGGACGTCCGCAGAGGGGTCTGGGTGGACCCTGGCGGACATGGGTGCATGACGATTTTTACGTCACGCATACCAGAGTGGACCCTTGCAGACACGTGGACGCAGAGAATATGAATTAGCCTTTATGGCTTTTGTACAGCATAACCCTAAATATGATCTATAAATGTTTTTGGTGTTGTAAGATGTTGTAAAGTAAAGGAGCAGTGGTTAAAGTAGTGTAGTGGTAAAAAATGCAAATTTGAATACTTCATATGTCTCAAAAGTTTGTGATGATTTTTTTTCTTAAAGAAAAATAAAATTTTGCACATAATTCACAAGATTAAACAGAAAATTGATTCATAACTGTACCTATTTTTCCATACTTTGTTTCTGCAGGAGGCCCCTGGCAGCCCCCCAGTTTTAGAGCATCCTGTGAACTCTCTAATGGACAGCCATGAGCGGCGGATTTCCCACTCCCTGTATGAAACCATCGACAGCTTGGACAACAGCGCTACACTGCCACCTAGTATGATGGGACGCATTGGTGAGTTATGCTCTAAAATCCCCCCTTCACCTTTCCTCTCAGCTCCTTTGTGGCTCTTCGTTTTAGACAAAATGATGCCTCATATTGGATTTTTTCAGGCCAGTCACTCCCCATTCACATTGATGGGAAGTGTGGTTGACCCGCTAACCTCACGCTCATTGGATATATGTTTCCCTTGAATTGACGCTGTCTCTAAACTGACATTCCCTGATCAATTTAAACACCTGCCCCAGCCCTTTTGAAGCGTTTTTGCTAGCTTCCGTAACCAGCATCACCTTCAAAGCCTCATCCCCCTTCATTGCCCTGCATCCCAAGGTACGCTATTTCACTATTCAAACCTCTCAGGGATTAACGTCATCCCCAATCCTCCCTGCCTTCACTCCGCTCCCGGCTGGCTTCTCTTGGGTCAATTCTTATTTTACCCCGTTGACATCAGCAGGCTAAGATCTCGGCTCTTCAGGTGTATTAGAATTGGCAAGTCAATCCTCTGCCAGTCGCTGCTGTCATCTCAATATCGGGACCTTTCGCATATGCATACAGATAGAAGCTGAAGGTGATTTCATCAGTGTGGAGGGCGCGTTTGTGGGGAAATGCAGTGCAGTCACATGTATCCACGCCCTGCTTTTCAGCACACACAGTACTTTTTTTTATGCACTCATCCTCTTACCTTCACATCCTCCTCCCATTATTTCTACCCCATCGTACATTTTTTTAACATACATTTCCCATTCCTTTCTCTTCTTTATCTTGCCTTTAGGTTTTTCCTGTTTTGTTTTTTTTTCCCGACATTTTTTTCCCCACTGATACTCTCATCGCTCATTCTTTTTCCTTCTTCAGCTCCCAACCTGCCACCTTCCACCCTCCTCTTCTCGCATTAAGTGAATTTGTAATCTATCAATGATCTACACTTTCTCCCTTTACCCCCTTCTCCCATTCTTTCTCCAGTTTCTCTCCTATCTGCTCCCCACCGCCTCCTCCAGAGCGGTGCCATTCTGCCACTGATCACAGAAGATCAGAGGCTGTGTCAGAGGCATCTGATGGTTAATTAAACCTCCAGATCAATAGAGCTTGCCCCTGACATTCTCCCTCCCTCTGTCTTTCTCTCCCCATCTCATTTTCACTCTTGCATCGTGTCTTTCTCCCCCATCCCAAATCAAATGCTCTCAAAGTGGTTGGGTTTTCCTCTCAGTTTGGCTTATTTATTCCACTGGTTTTCCTGGCGCATGCTTTTCAAAATGTTGCTGTGATCATAAACGGCAACTGTGGGCGTGCTGATGGAAAAGTTACTTGCCATTGAAACTTCAAGGGCGCCCAGCACTCCACTCATCCTGTGGAGTGGGAGTCAAATGAGCCAAGTGGAAAAGTTTTAGGGGTGGGGGTGGAATGGGGATGCTACAGCAGTAAGTTATCACAGCCGAAGCTCAGCGGAGTCTCAGACTCTCAGATCTTTGACTCGGCGTGTCTCGCAGCAACAAAGTGTCAGTTCCTTTTTTCCTTCGGCTTGAGGCTGCCTCAGAGTCGTGCCCTCGTTAACCCGAGCCCACATTGGGTGACAGGTCTTCATCTTTTTTTTAAAAAAACTGACAAAATCATCATCATCACAATCACAGTCAGAGTCGAGTTTATATTTATGAGGCTAAAAGCAGCACCTGAGAAGTCGAGGCAGGAATTTGTCTAATTTAAGGGTCGATCTAATTGTTTTTTTCTACAGTTACTGCTTATCTGATCCTCCTTTTATTCTCTTCAAATCACTGATGCAGAAGATATCATTTGTTTTGTCATTAGAATGCATTAAAGCACAGTAGGTACATTTGAAGAAAAACTGAAAGGAGAAAGTGCTGTCTCTCTATTCTCCGGCTTTGGCAGACAAATGACCTTGCATCTCACTAACAAAAGAAAGCTAGTTAATCTTGATTAAATATCACAAAATTAACTTTGAAAGCAGATGGCATCAGTATTCCTGACGCATCTTACTCATTCGTGTTCTTTGGACAAAAGGATTTGTGTTTTCTGTTTCTGTTTCTGAATTTAAGCAAATGTCAGTGTGCCACATTTATACGTTAGTTTAAGTAAAGGCAAACAGCCATAAGCAAATTATGAGATTATAAGTGCAATAATAATCTAAACAAAACAACGTCTTACTTAAAAAGAGGCTACAAATGTGTTTTTCCATGTGGATGTTATTTCTGCAGGCTAGACAGACAATAGCAGATCCCCACTCTATCATCTTCTATATGTTATTTCGGACGGGTTCAGACATATCGCCTGGTGTGTGAAATGTGACAGTTGTGGTTAGAGGACAGATGTTGAAATCGGCTCGGCAAGGTCAGGAAGCGCACAGCCGCCAGGGCTTGACTGACAGCTTGATGTGAAGTGTATCTAGACCTGCTAAATTACTGAATCATGAAGGCCAGACGTGCAGAGTTTGGGATACTGCAGGACGCGCGTACAGCGCTACATACACATACTGGAGCTGCTTGCACACATGCACGGCCACGCAGCCTCTCCATCACATTCTGCTCAGTTTCCACTGACGTGAGCCATTCATTTTTCCTCAGAGCAAATAGTGATTACTGACAAAACTGTGAGGCATTTTACATCTTAAGAGTGAGCGAAGGAACTCTCTAACCAAATCAGTTCCTCTCTTCTGCTACATTATACTGCCTGTGCTGCTATATGTGGCCCACGACGCAGAGCTAAATGGAATTGGATGGTTTTGCTGCCTAAGAATTAGGATCTAACGTTGACTGTGAGTTATTGTGGGTAGCAGCAAATCAATACAGGGAAACTGTAAACTGTAAACTCCATATTTATGCCAACCTATAGATGTTATTGCTTTGTTCTCTATTTTTATCAAATAGCTACCATGTCCTGCGAATGCCTTATCTCACTTTGCCCAGGTATTGTTAATAAACTGGACCCTCTCATCTACTTCCAGCAGTCACAGGTAGCTTACTGCCTTTCTTCTGAAACAGTAGGAATAGGTCTAGGTTCTCT
>JAQFJA010000013.1:16338780-16348993 GCA_029874485.1 Naso brachycentron | reverse complement strand
TAATATATTTTGCAATAAAAATGAGAACAATAATTTAAAACTTAGCTTTCCATATGTTATCGCTAATCATATTGGAATTGCAATATCAGTCCAAATAATCACAATTAGATTTTTTTTGCTTTGTTTTTTTTGTCCAACATGGTGCAGCCCACTGTCTACATAAGTTAACCATTTTCTTGCTGTATTGAATCCTTTTTGACGAGAACTGGTTATTGTTATGGAGTCATTTCCTACAATCAGTCTTTTCAATTCACCCTCTCGTTCAGGAAGCTGATTCTGCAGAATTAAATATCTCCTGCTATTAACTTAGTAGTCAACTACAATTGTAGTAGTAGTACTAAAAGTCAGCGACTAAAACTAGTCACGAAAGCCCGACGTCAAGTTAAATTCCATTTCAGTGATTTCCTCTGAGATGGCAGCTGAAATAAAAAGCTGATACCTGCTCGGATCACAAGAGAAAACAAACCCCACTGTTCTTTGAAATGTGAATCCAGCCGCTCCACCCTTCCGTAGTCTGTCTCATCCTGTGTGCCACAAATCCATCATGCCAACCCCACCCCCCCCTCCATTCTTTGCTCACGATAAGCGCTATGTCTCTCCTCCATCAAAGGCCGAACTTAAAGGACGACACGCAAGACTGTAATAAGTTGTAATCTGAAGGACATCTACCTCACGCCTCGGAGCCACAGATAGACAGGAGCTATGCCGATTGTGAAGTGCAGCACATTTGCAATTAAGATCCCTGGGAGCCTTTTTCAAGATTATTTAAATGTATAATTACTGACAGATTAATTACATTTTGCACATCAGTTCTGATTAGATGTGATGGAAACTTTGAGTTTAATCAACCCTACATCACCTTAGGAGTTTGGTTTCAATTTGATTTCTGAGTTGAAATGAGTTCAGACTTCAATTAAGAACCAGATTCATATGAGTATCATCACAGTTTCATAATTTTTATATGAAACGCAGCAGAAAAGGGCAAAAAACGGAGGTTCTCTTGTGAGCTCTGTGAAATGTACACATTTGGAATAACTTCAGGCTTTCAGCTAAATGAAAATATGTTCAACAGAATACTATTCTCAAAGGGTGTGCAATGTAAATATATTCTGCTCTAATGAGGCAGCTGAATTCAGTGTGTTTTGTTCAAAGCTGCCATACCTTGTGGGATGTTTCTTTTTCTTTAATGGTTCATCTGATGATACCAGAAGAAAGAACTGAGGCTTTGTTCTGGAACTTTGTGCTGCTTTTGTGATCTGCGGGGAGTCAAGTAGAATTTTAAGTTATTGTCTGCCTTTTATCGGCGTCCATTTTTTTAATCCCAGTGTTATGTGAGTGCATTGTCATCTTTTCCTCTCACTCTCTGTACATAACACATTCTCCTCTCCCCTTATCTCCTCACTTCAGCGGACGAGGACACAGAGGGAAGTTCCAGATCAGGTCGTGAGTCGATGTCCACCAGTGGCGACCTCATTGTGGGCCCCGGGCTGAACGGCAGCTTCTCCAAAGATGACAGACAGAAAGATCGAGACAAGGTTGCGGGGAAGGAAAAGAAGAAACCTGAGAGGGATAAAGAGAAAGACAAGGACAAGAACAAAGCCAAGAAAGGCGTGCTGAAGGGCCTGGGCGAGATGTTCAGGTAGGAATGAGACGGCGCTCAGCTGTAAATCCACAACAACCTCCCGCCTGTGTTGCCCCAAGCACCAATCGCTATCTGCTTAATTTAATTCCTCTCAACACTTACACCACTGGATCATACAGAATATGAATGCATTCTCTGGGTGTTGCTAGTGCTAATCAGGGACCCCTCTCCTTGAACCCTGTGAGGTGGAGGGAGTGGATGGAGGGGAGGCGGGGTTATCGACCTCGAGGGCCTGTGGCACTTTTGAGCCAGATTATTTTTAATAAGGGCGACATGTTTTATTCATAAATGTGCGCACTGCTCCTATCCAAACACGCGCCGCATTTGTTAACCAGTATACAATATTCAGGGCCCATACGGGTGCTAATGTGTGGAAGCTCTGATTTGGTTGTGGGAATAAAAAAACCTTTGGAGATGATAAAATCAGCTACGTGGGGGAATTGTTGCCTGTGGCCGCTCCTCTCAGTTTCTGTCTCATCATGCTGCTGCAAGATTTTAGAGGCAGACTGCCTTGAGAGACCGTGAGGGACGGCATGATTCTGCTCCCAACATCCCTCACAACATCTCATTTATCAATTTAGTAAAATATCACAAGCAAAAGATTAAATGTCAGTGACTGAATTTAGCAGTACTCCCACGTGCTGTCGGGTATCTGCATTATCACCACATACAACCCGAGAGGTTTCAGGAGTCTGCGCAGTCAAACCAGACACCTCGGCTGGCAAATGTTATGGTTGTTATATCTGTCTTCCAGCTTAAATAATTCCACTGCCTCTGAGGATTAATAGGCAAAAGCAGTTTCTTTGCAGTGACCAAACACTGTGTGCACAATAGCAGGAGAAATGTGCAAAGAGACTGCGGATGAAAATAAACATCCTGCGGGTATCCATTCAGCATCTCTGCCGCAAGGAAAATTAGTGGGGGAGTCACATTAATTATTTCTATTCCATACACATTTGAATATGGCATAAATTAACGGTGGAGGCGGTGCGGGCCGTTATCGTGCCGTAAGTTGTTTTCATGTGGATTAGTTTAATGGGATTAGTTAGCGTATCGCGGCGCACGGCTCGGTAATGAACAATAAAGACGACAAGTGTGTTTCGAGGTCACGATTGAGGAATGCAGGCAGCTCTCTTATCTGCCATTATTTTCACACCCGTGTTTTTTTCTTAACTCAACTGTCTTTGCATCCGCTGGTGTAAATGCATAATGACTCACACAGGGTCCCCTTCTGCTGCACACCAGGCGTGAGTACATATGTGGAGACCCACACATGTTCACAGGCGTACATGCGGGGAAGTGTGTTAGATCAGTAAATGAAAATGGAAATTTGAGCCACAGGTTTGAGACTCTGACTTGCAGTCAGCGTTGTTATCAAACCTTCTTCAGTGGCTGTGTGTGCTCAGCCCACTAGGCGGCTGCTGGGCGAGTTTAGCCGCGCACGTGGGCCCTCGGCATGCCCTCCTCGGCCTCATCATCGTTCTTCATTATCTTTGAGTGCCACCGCCACTTAAGAGTTGGCATGCGGTAGACCTCGCTGACACCCCTCCCTCCACTCCACACATTTAATGCCCAGCCCTGTGTGGCCTGAATGCAAAGAGGAAGCCCGCTGAACCTGCACGTCTCTCTGGCTCTCAAGCTTTGTCTTTGCTCCCTTTTGCAGCTCCAACTCCTTGAAACCTCAAACAATTTTCTTCGTAATACTGTGACAGCTCTAACACCCACACGTCTATACTGTCCTTTCTGTTCTCCCCAATCCTCCGAACAGGTTTCTAAAGTTAAAGATGCCAAGGAACTGATGTGAGAATGAATGTGTCCTGTTGCAGACAAAAACAAACTTTTTTTAAAAGAGCAAAATGGAGTGATGTGAAATGCCTTGCAGTCAAAAGGGAGGAAAGGGAAAGAAAGCGAAAGATCTGTTGTGTGTCTTACTTTTAGCGATTCCAGCGAAAGTTTTGACAGTGATTTCAGAATAGAGAAGTTTTACTGTGCTTGTCAAAGGGTTCGGCTGACAGTAACTCAACACTCTCTTGCGAAACACAGATAGAATTTTCATGAGCAGGTTTTGCGTGTCTCACCGTTGCATCAAAACATCAAAAAGGCATCCTGATTGGGTTAATCCTTTGTAATACTTGTCTCGGTTGTTTTCATTAGCATAAAATGGACGGGCAGGCGTTCACTTTTTCCTGCATTTCTCACACATGTCTTACACTCACGTTCTTCCTCTAAGGAGATTTCAAGGAGTTTGCAGCGCACTGCAATTTGAGCTCATTTGCATGCAGGCCTTTGGACGGCCTGATGAACGTGTAGTGCACGTCTGCTTAATGGACAGCCTGATTGGGAGTGCATTAACATCAGGGCCAGGGGAGAGGAGGATGGCCTAATACGAGGAGAGGGAGAGAGGATGGAGGGAGAGACTGTGAGATAAATACTGCAAGTGCGAGAATGACTGAAAGTGTGCGAGTGCGTGATGGAAAGAAAATTGACTGCCTAAAGCCTAAAGCAAAGACACTGCAGTGGAGCGTCGCAGCTCCCCTGCCCGTCTGGATTCATACTGTACTGCCTATAGGAAGGCGGAGTGGCTGGTATACGGCCCCTTACCATTCAGTAATGAATAGCCTATAATCCTATGGATGGATAGCAATGTGGATGCATACATAGGATACAAAACCAGCCCCGGGCAGCTTGACATCATTGTTATTTCAAGGATGTCTGTTGCACGCGTGTATCACTGTGTCCAGTGCGATATAGGGGAGCGCAGGGCGATGCGTTATCCCCCAAACCACTGTATGTGATTTACTCATGTCATTTCAAGTCCATAACAACTGATCATTACTTTCATATCATATCAGGTTTGTTTGATGCTGGATGCTTTGCCCAGGGCTCTGTTAGCATGCTAGCAGACAATGATGTCTCGACCCGGCCTGCAGACTCCCTTTAACAGCCCTAATGAGGTGTTGTTTATCTGCGCAGTGACTGACTGACCTCCTCCATCCCTATCTCCATCTCTTAATGTGTTTACATGTGTGTGTGACCATGTTGTGTGCATGCACACGCACAAAATAGCCATCCTAGGTCAGTTATTAACAGAATAAGTGCTCAAGTGTTGAAATAAGGTGACAATTCATACTAAAATAGGTTGCAGTGTTTCTGTATATGTATTTGGGCTGTGTATTGCACATTCATCTTTTAGATATCGTTGTAAGGGATATGCGTGTGTGTATGTATTGGTTTTTCTTACTCTAATAGTTTAGTGTTTGTGTAAGTGATTTTTTTTAAATATATTTTTTTAACAAGATCAAGGGAAATGTATTATACTGAAAGAAGAGCACTGTAGCAGGAATTAGGCAAGTGAGAGAAGCTTACAAAAATGGAAAGCAGGGTTGGGATGGGGGACTGGGGCCAGAGAGGTGGGGGGTTGGGGCTGGATTGGGTGAAAGTGGAAGCAGAGACGGAGCGTGTGCACTGGAGTGAACTGGGGCACCAAGGGAGAGTGAGAAACAAGGATGAAAAGGAAAGGGAGAGCAGGGATGAGAGGAGAAGGGAGCTTTTCACAGCAGTCACGGCATCGTGCTACTGTCCGCCTGGGGGAAGGATTGAGGATCTCTTGCGATTTTGTACATTTTGTGTGTGCGTGAGCAGTTTTAAGGTGCATGTAAATCTGCGTGTGTGCGTGTGTAATACATGTTTGTGTGATGTTGAAAAGACTGGTAATGGGCTCTGGCATCACCCTCACCCTTCCTCTCTGGTGCTTCCTCCACTCCCACCCCCACTCTCCCCACCAATCTGATAAGTGGCATGCCTCACGCCGAGCCATCAGCTGACACCGGAGCTCAGTGTGACAGCCTTTCTCCCCTCCCCATCACCCCAGGGACATCGTATGCCTTCTCCTCCCTTCAGATGCATCCCCACTCAAGGCTACATGGAACGTGGGGTGTGGAGTGGAAGGGGGAAGCTGGGAAAGCTGGAGTGGAGGGATGTGTTCCTCCCTTCAATCTTTATTATTCTTAGGCAGTGTGGAAGCACGCTGGGAGCACCAGCCTGGGGGGGGTTGGCACGAGGGTGCGTATGCATGCATGCATGACTTTGCCAGGAATATGGATACCATGCCACGAAAGCATGATTGCCATATGTGCAGCATGGGAGTAAGCAGATAGCGTGTTCCAGCGCTGCTCCGTGTCTCCATACGATATGATTCTTTCTGCTCGTGTGGGTGTGAACAACTGATGGCGGGTAAGCTGGTTTGATCATTAGTGCACCAACATGTCACGTGCATTAGCCTGGCTTTTATACACGCACGACTGAGAGCGTGCCTGATAGATCCACACACAAACTTTGTCTGTATAATGCACCCCTCATCCCCTCCATCTTCCCCAGCACACACACAAACGCTCACATATGCTTGTAGTATTATGCCACAGTTGATTTGGAGACAGCAATTAGCCGCCTCCACATGTGGGCTCTGACATCTGCTGAATGTAATCTGAGAGAAAATGATAATTGTTCTTCTTTTGCTCTGCCTCACTCATCATAATGTCGGCACCGAGGTAGTAGAGGCAAGCACGGAGAACAGCATCGAGCCGGAGCTGGTGCGTGAGAATCACTGACAGCTGGAGTGAAGTGAAGAGTATGAGTAATGCAGCAAAAGATAATTACATGAAAAGACATCATGAACTGTGGATGATGATGTCAGAATGAACATCAGCTCAGCAGGGTCAGTGATTAGAGAAGTTGCATTTTATTTTTTAAGATTATCTTCCTTGAAGTGCTCATGAGCAACACAGTGGTTTCATGTGTGCTGACCTTGACCTTTGACCTTCCTGCGGATTCTGCTGAAGCAAAGTGAGGCGCAGATTTCCTCTGTCACCGATAAATCCTTCAGAGGGAACTCAACAGTGAACTTTGCTGGCTTTGCCAGGTGCAAAGTCATACTTCAATATCACCTTCAAATGCTTGCCCAGCTAGAAGAAATATCATGCCACTGAGGGCACTGTACAGAGAGCGGGTCAGCTTTTTTAACTTCTTGAGAAAAACATCTTTTTCAGAAGAACTCCCACCTGCTTCTTCAGTGCCGCCGAAAAATCCCAGGACTTTAAAGGGGTCATTTTTGCAGGTTGAACTCAAAACTCCCTTAAAAAAAAATTGTCCTCTGAGTGTGACATCCCATTACTCTCTTGCCAATCATGTACCGAAAATGCCCAGCGGGGGCCAAACAACAAACAACACAGTCCCCCACTGGGAAGATTAGCGCCACTGTCACAGAGTGCAGCGACAGAAGATGAAAGCAGTAAAACAACAAAACTATGCTGTACGCCAGGTTAAGGCAGCACAGCTCTGTGTCCGGTGTCAGAAAACTGGATGTCGCTGTACATTTTAAGCATTTAGACCGAGGGTGAGGCTGAGTGATCGGATATAGGAGGGGGAGGAGAGGAAGCTCTGCGACTTTAGCCACCGTTCAAGAATGAGAGATGGCCGTTGCAGGCATGGGGGGTGTGGATGGAGGCGTGGGGGTCTGGTTGTCCAGCCCCACTTCCTCTGCTTTTGGCTACTCAATGCAAATGTGATTGGGCAGCACTCGGCCTCCATCAGACAGCCCTGAAGTAATTAGGTTTAGAATGATCACGCAGTGCTCCGAGATAGACCTTGAAGCATGGGGAGAAGTGGGTGAGGAGTGAAGAGTGTGTGTGCGTGTGTGTATGTGTGTGTGTGTGGGTGAGGAGAGGTGGCGTTGCACGATGGAGTTAATTGAATCTGAAATCTTGCCGGCCTGAAATGAGATCCACCAATGTCTCTCACGCTGTGTCTCAGGCAGAGGGCTGCAAACATGACTGAATTCATAAAGTGTGTTATTAAAGAGCTCAAATTAAGTGTAGCAGTGCACCCCTGCATACTCTACCAGGCCTGTGACTACTAATAATCCAACCCCAGTGGAATCACACCCAGACCAGCTATGGAAACCTCTCTCTCTTCCCTTCTCATTCATTCATCATCGTCATTCATTCATCATTCACTCTTTCATTTTCATTTTTGGTCCTAGGTACTCTGCAGCTCACCATAGTTACATCTGTCTTGTTTATTTCCTGATAGGACAGGCCAGCATGTCTATAAGCCCCACAAGGAGGAATAAAATGAAAACAGTTATTCAACATCTACAGATGTTGAATAACTGTTCAGAGGTCTGGTGGCTGCATGTTTAAAAACTGAGTTTGGAGTCTGTCGCTGTTTGGTGTGCTGAAGATGTCTTGTGTAATGTGGTTGATGATACTCTTACAGTTTTTAAAGCAAACAGACAAAAAAGAGCAAAAATTGTCTCCAACTGTGTTGTCAGGGTGTGTGTGTGTTGGGGTGCAGTGAGGGTTGTATGCCTTTTTGTTTTTTAATGATCCATTTTGTGATTTTTTAACATTTGTACATGAAAAATGACCCATAAAGAGTTGGTTAAAGGTCAAAAGTTCCTCTCTTCTCTTCCCTCTTCAGCTATTCTCCTCACTTTACTCTCCCTCCTTTCACAAACCTTGATAGTTCACGCAAAAACCGCCTGATGTTTCTTAACTTCCTCCCTTTCTGTTTGAAATTTGTTTTTCGCACTTTGAGACTCTTTGATTCCACTTTGATGTTATTTTTTTTTTTCGCTTTGGCCTGGATCGCTTTGATCAATCAGAGAAAGACTATTCCAAAGCGAACTGCCTCTCAGAGGACAGACGGATTTGAAAATAATGAGAAAACATTAAGAACAAGTACAAAGATCTGAGAAAGGCACAATCCCATTTTGTTTTTCTAAATAGAACAATGAAGAACTAATGCCTTCCATAATAAATCGTATTAAATGTATGTTTTGGTCCGAGGAAGGCAAAGAATTAAAGATGCAAAGCTTGCTTTGATATTACAGAGACAGAGGTGAGGAATGCACACGGGGGAACCTATTTATTTCCCCCTATGTGCTATGCAAATTAAGTGGGCTGCCTGCTACAGTAGGACTCATTGCTAGTCTGCTCACCCATCCGCCAGGCTTAGCATGTAATGAAATAGAGGCCTTTGGCTGAAATGACCTTTCCCATCCACTGAGTTCCCGCCTGCTGATGTGTGCACACACAATAACATGTGAATGAGACGATGGGTAGTGGGAAAGAAACAATCACAGTGAAGACAAGGAAGACAAAAAGCTGAGAAAATTGCTTTTGAATTACAAAGGTAATATCAATCGATGTCGAATTACACTTCTGATTTCCATCAAAGGCAACCAATAAAAGGCAGGGACTGTATTCCTCTTGTTCTGTAAGCGTCTCGACATGTGTTTGGCATGTAAAGTATAATGTCTATTTATTTCCTCCTGCTTTTCTACCTCTTTCTCTCTCCTACTCTGATCTTTTTCCTGTCTTTGGTGCGCTTGTCATAGAAATGGAGATTCTTTTCATGGCCAGAAAGGGAATTTTAATTCCTCACTATGTTGGCTGAGAAAGAATCTTAATTGGGCTCTCACTGCTGTACCGAGATGTCTTTCCTCAAGGGAGAGAGTGAATGCAAGGTTGAGGAATGTGTGATGACGGACTGAACAGTCCACAACAGCAGACGAAGAACCGTTGATATTTCCTGCAAAACTGCTGCCTGCATACGGCTTCCACACCTACCCTGAAAAATGTTAGTGAGTACTGTTAATGCTCTGTTTAGTTGAAATATATGAGACTTTGTACTTGATCATGTTTTTTCAGTTTGCTTTAGTTTTTACAGCAAGCATCTAGGCTTTCTCAGGGCACTGGGCACCCTCTCTGTGTCCTGGAACCTCATGATTTACAAATGAAGTACTGCTTATGCTGCATTTCTTACTAAAACAAGACAGATAGTACTTCCTGTTTGGTCAAAAGGTTTTCTGTTTCGCAGTTTAATGTGTAAATGAGTTTCTTTTGTGCTGTAAATCTGTACAGCACATATCACATCCTATGAAAAGTATAAAGAGGTGGATGGTGGCTGACAGTTATCCTATTGATCTTGCCGTCTCACTTGTTTATAGTTATGTGCGAAGGATTTAAATGATTTCTTGGCTCAGAAAATGCATATCTGGCATGTTTAATTAAACATACTGTCACGATGAAAGAGAGCAGAGCAGGTGGACCCAATCGCAGACAGCAGGCAGGATCAAAAGCAAGATTCTTTATTGAAAGTAACAGAAGAAGACTCAAACAAACAAAGCTGACGATTTGACAAAGACCGAACTGGAAACTGGACTTAAATACAAATAAAACTGATGAGGGAAAAAGATGGAGAAGCTCAGGTGAGGGAGACGATTTACTGTCATTTACTAGAAAAGGATGTTGGCTGGTGAATGCACTTGCACAAGGAGGGGCAGGTGTGAAGAGAAGGCGTTTAAGAAAAAACAGGTTGGGAGGAGCACAGGAGGGAAACAATGAGCAAATACAACAAAAACCTAGAAAACAATTAAACTAGACAGGACCATCACGCCTACATGTGATTCTATTCCTGTAAATTTTATATGTTCCAAGATGTGGAAATTCTAGTTTAAATGTATTTTGCTGTGGAGAGGCAGCAGTCCGATCCCGCCGCTGTAAGCCAGCA
>JAQFJA010000013.1:16327007-16337387 GCA_029874485.1 Naso brachycentron | reverse complement strand
CTGGTAACACACAAACACACACACACACACACATGAACTTCCCCTCTGAGCTGCCCAAGTGTTTATATGTAAATTGTCCTTCAGAGACTCCCTCCTCACTGCTTTCATACATTCTAACAAATGGATGTATGAATGTGTTTGGACTGTTTATTTGTGTTGTAATGAGAGGCTTTAATCAGGGGTGTCAGGGATCTGAAACGTTCCTCTGAGTGTGTGCAAAAACACCCCTCCCCTCCTCACACACACCAGCATACACACACTTACACACACAAATCAGTGATTTATGTGAAACATTAAAGGCAATCATGTTGGGCTGGGCCTCGTCCTCTGTGTTGCCCAGGCTGTTTTGAAATATGGAAAAGCCAAGCTGTCCCTCGACACGCAGACACAAACATACAGATAAACAAACACAAACACCAACATGCAGATGCTTGTGAGCACCTTCCACCGCTTGAAATGAATAATAGGCACGCAGAGAAAACAGATGAATGTGGTTTTTACCGCACATATACAAAAATTTAGTTGTGGATAGACATTCAGACCCCTCAGCGCACACATACACACAGTTATTCAGTTCGGGTTGTTAGTTTAACTGCAGAAAACATACTCAGCCATTCACTTTGTCTGGATTCTGTCTAGTGTCCAGGCTTGGAGGAATATTTCTGAATGCAGTGAGAGCAGAAGAACATGGTGGCTGGAATTCAGAAAATCCACCATATCCTCCTCCACATGCAAACACACACATAAACAGCAGAAACAAACATAATGCAACTACAATAAAATATCTGTAGGATGGGATACAAGCCAGCAACAGCCTGCAGCTCTCTGTGACTGATCATTCTTCACACTCATGTATTTATTTTAGTATAAATCCTTTATTCTCTCTTCCTCTTCCTCCTTTTTCGTTAGGGTTGGGATGAAGAGGGGTGACAAGCTCTTATGAGGCCATGTTTGTCTCTAGCTATCTTAAATTCCTAACAGCTAGAGCCGCGGTGGAATGTAGTTGTTGATCAGGTCATTGGACACACATACAGACTGCGATAAGAAAAAAATAGAGCAAGCCAGAAGGACAAATAGCGAAAGAAAAGTGAAAGTGTGAAGAGGAGGGAAAACATAGATGGAGGAAGACCTGATATAATAATAAGAGCTGCAGAAATAACAGCAAGTCCTGCCTGACATGGTGGGGAAACGGATAAATACAAGGCTGGAAATAATTTTCTGACAGGGCGCTATAGCATCAATTTCCATGCATCAGTATTTCAGCCAGAAAATCTTCATTTCCATACAAAAACCTCTTTATGGTAAACAGGTAAGGACAGTGCTATTGGTTGAGAGAAAGACTGTCATTTATAAATAATGACCTGAGATGGCATACAATTCCTATACCTGCGTATTGTTTTTGTTTTTGGAACCGAACAACCTCCAACGTGACAGTCTCTTCTTTGCTCAGCTGGGGGACCTAAGAGGCGTAGAAGTTTCTGGTGAGAATCATTTTTCCTCCGTCTCGCCTGTGGTGCTGTCCCCCTGCTAGGGCTCGGCCTGATGTCATGAATAAATGCATGTCATGCCTCCACGGTGCGGGACACGCCACTTTCTCAGCCGGCATGAACCATTTCGACTCCCATCCTCCCCCTTCTCCTGTACCTCTCCCCACTGTTTTCACACCATCGCTGGAGGAATTGGGCCTGGCTTCCCTCTAGAGCTACAACCAATCAACAGCAGCTCCCCCACACTTTTCCTAAGAAGCAAATTGATTGGTTCTTCGAGCGCATTCCCTTGTCCAATGAGGTGAAAGCGCAGAGATGTCATATCTTGCTGTGACCTGTGAGAGGCAGAGTCTCTTTTAAAGGCAGGGAAATGCACAGCTGCAATGAGTGGTCTGTTATTTTAAATACATATTCCATATCATGAACCCCGGGATGGTGTGAACTGACCTTATCTGACACTTTCACTGATGAATCTCAGGTTGCAGCCTGTAACCCCTTTAAAAAAAACACTGTTCTGAAGACACATCAAATTGTAGATTCTGGTTTTAAAGGGGGCTTGGTGAGCAGGGAAAAAGCTGACTGACATTACAGGTTGCCGATAATGACTTCCACAGGGAGGGAGATAATCTGCTGCTGGCGGCTGGAGGCTGAAGGAATGATGGGAGAACATCCTCCCATACCTCTCTGGGGTTGGTGTCCCTGGAAACCGGTGGCGGCGGCATTAGGCTGAGGCCACTTGACAACCACGAATGTCCCTTTCATGCCAGTTAACGATTTTTGAGTTGCTGTGTGGTTCCTGGGGAACGAAAAAAACTCTCTCCCTTATTCTCTCTCTGTCTGTCTTATTGGATTTTTTTATAAGGCGTCTGTGTGTCTCACTCTAGGTGGAGCGTGTTTACTCACCACAGCTGCAACAACACTTCACTGGCGAGGAGGACATACAAATCGGACAGCTTCGCCTCCCTAACAAGGCACTATTAAAATTACATGCCACTGTCAGGGTGTTGCCCAAGGTGCAGGAGAGTGTAGAAATCATGCACTTCGTTATTGACATGCCTTTACGTTGCACGAGGATAGAAGAAGACAGGAGATAGTCTTTACTTTCTGCTGTGTACTTTCTGCCATCAATAAGATGATAATAAAGTCTCTTGATTTAGCTTGGAGGAAAAAAAAATCTGGTTCTTTATAGATTATCACAGTGAAATGCAGAGGGTGGAGGCTAAGGGTATTTATTTTCTCCCTGACTGTGACAAATGCAGTTTTGGGGGATGGGGGCGCAGACACCACATCAGACGTCTGTGAGGACTTTGCCCAGGGAGATCTGGATTAACTTTCAGGTTGGCCGAGCAGAAACCGTAATGATTCTGTCTGTATGCCCTTGAAATTATCTTCTCATCACTTACTCAAATTGATAGATGCAGTCACTTTTTTTTTCTTTCTGGCTCACCTGTTCCATTTGCAGGTTTGAATAAAGCCAAAAGATTTAACGCCTCATATGGTGAGTGCATCACGTGAGGTTAAAGCGGGTAGTCCATCACATCCTTGCACTCACTTTTAAAAACCGCAAATTTTAGAGGAGGAACAGGCAGCTATTTCTGCTGTCCTCCCTCCCAAAGTCAGCAACCTCCTGTGAGCAAACCACAAATTCTCCACAGAAGATGTCAAAACAGATTAGCTTCTGTCAAATCTACTCCTCAGATTAAATGATTGTAACAATCAAACTGGCTTTGAGGCTTTGCATAATTTACTTTTTCTTCCTCTTTGGAAATTCTGTCTTTGACTTTCTCCTCCTCTGTTGTAATGCAGCCTTGAAGTATTATTACCCTGTAAATCGATGAGGATGATGTATGAGGCATCCACTGCTAGTTGTATAAACCCTTCTGTTTTCTGTGATATATGAGGATGCATCATATTGAATGGAGTACATATTTACTGACTTCTTTTGTACAAAAAGCAGACACGTGCAGCAACCCAGTAATATGGCTAATATGCAACAGTATTTGAAAACATTTTATTTTATTTGATGCTGTGAGCGGATGTCAAATGCAGGGCACTTTGATAGAAAACATATTGAGTCTATGGCCATTATAACATTAAAAAATCATTTATTATATATGACAGGTACATGTTTGGATTGAATGCCATTCAGATGAGATTTGAAGGCCATTACAGACATTATCTGGAGCAAAGAGTGAAAAATAGGACAGGGCGCTTGAATGGAGAAAGTTCGTGTTAACTAACTGGGAAAACTTTTCAGGCATCACTCATATTCACTATTTAAACGTTCAGCTACATTCAGAAATATTTGCATCTTGCACCCTTTCACAACTGCCGTGCCAGAGCAGGTGGGACAAGCAACAGTCTACCAGATAGCAATAATGCTAAATTTATAAACAACCCCCGCAAAACTAAACAGAAGAAGCAGATGAATTTATGCTGCATTCTGTTTTCCTTATAAGTGAGAATTGGGTGCTTGGAATGATGTCACACCAGAGTTGACCGCATTGCAGCACAACAAGTTTAAAAGGTTTCGTCGTACCAGTTACCGCTTCTAGCCGGGCTGGCCATTGTTGCTACATGGCTTTGTTAGATACTCGACTCTGATTGGTCAATCATGGCATTCTAAGGTCTGTTATTTCTGTATAATAGACAGTTGGTAAAAATAACAAAATGTTGTTAGGGACGTCATTCCAACTTGGCTCATCATCGGACTACGGAGGTTCACGTCCTGTCATATCAAAAAAGTAAAGGTGAAGCGACAGACTGAGGGCAGCATGTTTTCAGTGCATTAATGTCACAGTTTCAGGCACGTACGCTGGTTTTGGGAGTTTATTCTTTGAAGACAGAGCCAGTAGCCGACTGTTGCAAGAGTTGCGTTGCTCCTTTAAGACAGTGTAGTAAAGCGAAAGTGACTGAGGGACTTTTTTGTGTGTGTGCAGCGAATGGAAGGGAGGCAGTTCGCAGCTAGTTTAGCAGTTAAGCAGAGTTTTTGTTAAATTGTGTCGACTTAAGTTGTTGGCAAAATTAAGACCGCAGCTTCTCAAGACCAAGGTGGAGTCTCCCGTGTCCCGAAGCAGAAACAACTTCGACCTGTTGTCCAACCCCGGTCTTGTAATTTAAGTAGTTTTCAACAAATTTGCGATACAAGCTTTTAGAATATTAAAGAAACAATGAAGGAGCTGAAAAGATTTCATCTATGAAGTCTTCCGATTGGCTCGCGTCTTTCTTCAGACGTAACCCTTTACATGCTTGTTCCTGCAATCTCACTCCTTTCACTCTCAACATAGTCTTTACTAGAGGTGCACTGATCGACCAGCCAGCCGATCGGTCGGCGCCAAGAGGCTTATTTTGCCTTAATCAGTGCTCGACCGGACCTTCACTGTGTAACCTGTTACATTTACGCATTGGTTCAAGTTGCATATTAGAGCCCCAAAGCCAAATACCACATGTTACAGCCACAGCGAGCAAAATACAAACAGCATATAGAGCAGCAGTGGAGAGTTTAGGAGTGCGCCACGTGGTAGCACCACACTAATGTACGGCAGTGAGAACAATAAAGTAAGGTCGCTGAATCCCTTCCGTGACGTTTATTCATCCACTAATATCAGCAGTCTCCGGTCGTTACGTAAATCTCTGTTTCATACTCCTGGATCAGTCACTCTGCTGCCCACACCGCTCAGCTGATTTAAGGAAGTTGGCCATCCTCCACGTACCAACAGACAAAACCCGGACTGAGTTTGACAGACTGACCGACTGACTAAGTGAAAACAGATTGTTTTCTTTATCCCGCCTTTTTTGAAGGTCTCTTTCTATTGCTTGAACTGAAATGTAGTTTCCGGCGGAATAAAATCAGAATTGGCTAAAATCGGTACCGGCAGGTCAGACTTTTTACAAAATCTGCAAGTGGGATCGGCCAAGAAAATTGCAATCGGTGCACCTCTAGCCATAACAGCATTTCTCTTGAATGTTGCAATTGGTGCAACATTCATCTTTCATGACATCATGCAGGAAATGCTCCCGAACCTTTCAGGGATGGAGTGCATTGGTGAAGGGGGCTTAAAGGTCATAAACTTTTACCTTCATCTGTCTGTTTTTTGTTTCCCCATCATGATCCTAATGATCAAATCTGCAGCTTATTCAGTTGTTGCGTGCTTGTTCCTACGTAATCTTAACTGAATGTCTCCTCCCCCGGTGGTTTTCCCATCTTCATCTCTCGTCACAATTGTTTCATTTTTTTTGTGTCTTTGAAGAGGCACCCCTGCATTTGTGTATTCACCACTCGTACGTGCTGCTTGCCACAGTGAGATAGACGCTTAGGAACGGATCATTAACCAAAGCTTGCACAAGTGGACTGAAGCAGAAAAATAAGATCAGGGCTTCATGAGGAAGTAAATGGCATAAATTTGTTTACATGGCCATAATGGAGATTTGAGGTCAACCTGTGCTTAAATAGGGACTATCACAAGTCACGAGTCTGTTCAGCAGAGTAATCGTACTTTGAAGGTCAACTTTAATTATGGAGGAGTCAAAAAATGAGTAAGTAGAGGTTTGAGTTGAGATTCATCTGCTTGGGAAAAATAAATTGTCTCTCCCAAACTGAAAGGTATGCTGTAGTTACTTCATTGTCATTCTGCTTGGGTTGCAGCTGCCAATCAATATCTTATTATTAAGCCTCATCAACCTCACTCTCAATAACCGTCCTGATGCCAGCCCAGATTAATGCCAAGGTGCCAATACTTGCTCAAGAGTTTTACAGAAATGGCTGAGTTTCTTCTTCCCTCTAGACACTGAATAACTCCAAATCGTTACTGTTGTGTATTGGATTCACTTTATTTCACAAATGAGACATTTGTGAAATAAACACACTTATCTTATAGAGACAGGTATGAAAGTCAATAGAGTTGCAGCTTTTTTTTAACGCACACTGGGACCACAAATTTCTATATTTTCCCACTGAGAAAATGTTCAGTTTAGAAATGTGACATTAGGGTTTATGCATCAGTGGAGGGTTGTTTGCTAATCCTGTGTTCCACCACAGTCCCCACTGGCGGGGCTCAGGCCATTCGAGTGAAGGGCAGAGCCATGTTGTCAGCGAACAGCAAGTGTCCCGATAGCCTTCTAATAACTCCTGCAGCATCGGCCCTCTCCTCCGCCTTCGCTTTGGTTTGGACCTTCTGTCTCAGGCTCCCGGCGGCAGGGGAACAGCCTCTCAATGGGAGCTGCTGCATGCCCAGGGTCCTGCTCAGTGTAATCCGCCAATATGTTTCGCCATGACAAATCCCATACAGTACTGATGTTGATCCAGATGGGAAAAAAAAGTGAAGGGCACAAGTTTGTCTCCTCAAAGGCTACTTTACGTTCAAGTTAAGAAGATTTTGAAAAAGAAACTGAAGAGGAAAACAGAGAGGTGAATTTTCCCCAGGAAGTTAATGAAAGTAGTTGAAGTGAGGAAAGAAGCTGTCACCTGCTCTGGTGATAGATAGCAGGCTCACTATTATTAGCATTCCCAGACCCAGATAGTTTTATGCCTTACTAGAGCCATTTGTTGATTAATTAATCAGGTAATGTATGCAATCTGTGCTACAAAAGAACCCAGATATCAAACCCGCACCCCCTACGAGGCCACGGCACATTCTAAGATTATGATTCCAAAGCAGGCGCTACCAGAGAGAGGCCATTTGCACAAAGGTCTTGGCTGCTTTTAATGTAAAGTAGAATAATAAACATCTGGGAGGCAAAGCATTTCCCATTTCATGAATATATTCACTTTCACCAGCTAAAAGTCAACCTTGTCTGACATCATTTTTTCAGGCTTCAGAGAAAGTTTGCAAACTGACAAAATAAGCTCAACTATGAGGTCAGTAAAAATGAACTCGGAGAGAAACACAGCAGGTCTGGGGACTGTAGAGCTTTATGTTCAGATGTTTCTTTGTTTCAAACGAAATCTGTTTATATCAGTGGCCTTTTAACCCCCGACGATCATTAAAAATGTAAAGTTTACATATTTCACATTAAAACAAATAACAATTGGTAATTAACCAACATAATACAGAATAACTAATTATAATAGGGTTTCAAAAATGTATGCCTGTTTTCAATTCTGGTTTTTCCATGTTTGAAATATTAGGTTCCCTGTCCTGCATTTCCTAAAGTGACCAGACATTCCCAATTTCCGGTAACATTCCTTTTTTTGGTGAGCTGTCTCAGCAAGAGTTCTCCCTGGAAATGTATCAGATTTCTACCGTGGATTAAAAAAACATGAACTGAAATAGATGCTGCAGCTGTGATCCTGCTTAAGCTCAAATGAATGCAGTACCGCCTTCTACCATGATGTGGGTCGCAGTGGTGGGGTGGCGCTGTCTGTGTTTGCGTTTGTTTTTTCCATGGACAGAAGAAGAAGGAGTAAGAGTTATAGCGGACTGAAGACCTGTTTCACTGACATTAACATATATTGTTGTTGACATGGCTGTAACGTAGTTTATTGCAAAAATTACCAGAAGAGTGAAGGAGACAGGAGTCAAAGAGCTGTAGCAAAGAAAAGAGTATGAAAAAAGAATGGAGTAAACAAATCAAGGGAGGAGAATGTGCAAGAGTGAGCTGAAAAGGTAAAGTGAAGAGAAGGAAGAAGGAGGAAAAACAAGAAAAAGTTAAAAGAGTAAGAAGGGCAGCACAAGGGGAGGGGGCAAGAAGAGCAGACAAGAGGAGGTATGGTTCTTTTAAAGAAACAGAAAATACAAAATTGTGAAATTGCATTGATTTCAGTAGAGAAAAGTCCATTATTTAATCACTGAGTGAAGTGTTTACTGTTCAGTGCACTGATGTTTGGAATAAAGTTGTCTTGTTGTTTGTCAGAATCTTCTTGCTTCCTAATGTCGGCATCGGTACCAAAAACACCACATCGGTTGGACCCTTAAAAGGACAAAAGAACAAAATAATAAACACACAAAATTAGTTGCAAACAATACATTAAAAATAAAAGCAAAGCAAGAACAATACACAAATCTGTATCACTATAACAAACAATGCATCTAGGCTGTATTTAAGTTTATATCGATCACAGATTTTCTCAAAGAAAAAAAGAAAAAGGCTCATCAACACAAACATAATACAACTGGAAGGAGTGAAACAAGCCGTCAACATATTAAACATGTTTAAGTCAGTATTAAAAGTGACTCATCCTTATTCCTTAATTCACATCAAATCAATGTGGTAAGTTTGCGAATTTAAAAAAAAAAGGGGCGGTAGTTTGTACAACCAGTTTTTTTTTTTTTTTTTACAACAATAGTTAAATATAACCTGCCCTCCACCAGACATGATTGAAGGCCTAGATGACCCAGTGTTTACGCTGGTTTTTGGCCTCCACAGTTACCATAATTATACGGTTGCTGTTTACGCAGTGACCAGTCCTCACTTCTTTCATGAAATAATCCCTCAACCTGCAGAAATCTTGGTTTTTCTTGGTCATTGGCATCTATAAACACTGTTAAGGTGCTTGCATATAATTGTGCTTGGCATATACATACATATTAAAAACCACACAAGATGAGTCAAAGATCCAGTAACACTGTTTTTACTGTTTATGGTGTACCTGTGCGTAATGGACCTCTGTTTCCATGTTCATAGTAGTCTATAATGCTTCCACTCTCTGTTTTCTGATGATTTGCACTTAGGGTGACCAGATGTTGTGAAAAATTCAGGACAGTCCTGGATTGCCAGCATCTGTCTGAATCCCGAATCCTGTACTAACTGTCCCGAAAAATTAGGCTGAACCATAATTTTGATTAGTCATAGCCTGAAAAAACATTAAATCCTGATAGTTGTGTCACCTGGCAGCAGTTTGTTTATTACATGAACTATGGCTGTTCTTTTTTTTAGCTGCACAGTAATACAATGATAACTGGTACTGTGAGGGCAATGTAATGACATCATTTACTTTTAAAAAATAATGGAGGGAAATTAAACCATTCGTCTCTAACATGGAGGCTGGTGTCCAGGGACCTGGTTAGCATCCAGCCAAAAAGCAGAATGCCACTGCAGGTACCAGGAGGAGTGGGAAGGGAAGTGCCAGTGGATTAGTGCTTCCCTATGAGATGCAAACTAAGTGTTTGCAGTGATACAACACAGTCATTGTGTTTTTTTGTTTTTTTTCTGCCGATAGACAGCTGAATTTATGAATGAAAATAATTATAGCGTTGAGGTTAAACTGTCGTGTTTTACTCTTCGTTGACAACGTTACCGTGCCCACCCTCAACTCTGTCCCGAATTTCACCCATTCTCATCTGGTCACCCTGTTTGCACTTCATGCGCAGCTGCCTGGCGCCATTGAAGAGCAGCAGGAAATGACATCATTTGTTTTCCAGGAGCGCACATAGCTGTGAGTAATAAAGTCTCAACCAGTGGAGTCAGATAAATAGAGTTGTCCGTATATTTTGTTTGTGAGTGTGCAGCTCTGTAAATTTACTGTACTCACTGTCACCTGCACACCTCCTTCCTATTTTCCATTCCTCATCATGTTCTTGCATCCCTCATTCAGACTGAGTCTCCAGTCATGCCGCGAGCTCAGTCGTCTGCAGGAATTTACAGTCACTGGGTCAGCTTCTCCTCACCTTGCTGTAAATCTGTGACAGATTTACCGCCACCGTAGTGTCACTCCCGTCATTAAAATGTAAAAGTTTGCAATGCTGCCTGGAAAGTTACAAATGGTGCTGGCAAGCTTGGTCGTTTCCTCCACTTACATTTCGCCTGGTTGCAGGTAGTTTGTTCTTCCTTGCTCTAAAGTAAATCATGAGCTGTCACTGCGCCCATCACTCTAAGTAAACTCTACAGCTCAGGGAGGAAACAGACGCTCATCCTCCTTTTTTTTTTATAAAATAAGAGTGTTGCATTTTCCTAC
>JAQFJA010000013.1:16232509-16258464 GCA_029874485.1 Naso brachycentron | reverse complement strand
TGCAAAATAGAGCACAAATATGTTGCTGTATAAGCTGTGATCTATAAGGTGTTAAAAATAAAATATATTCATCTAAAGTTTAAAAAGCTTGGGGCTTGTTTTTGTTGTTTTTTTGCATTTCTGTACTTCAGCTACTTTCTATAATCCTTTCTTAATGAGGAAGAGGATGAATCGGAGCAGCAGGAGGAGAGGAAGGTCAATAGATGATCTGTTGTTGTGCAGCTGGGACTGAATCATTGTTGTTTGACCTGACTCTACACGCCCGTGAATTCACAAGTTCACCTCTCCCAATAAGCCTTCAGAATAAACTTCCAGCTAAGCTATAAATATAGCAGCGGTGTGACTTTACTGAACGCGAGTGCCTGTAAGGTGAGGAGACAGGGAGAGGGAGACAGAGCGTGTGTTGGCATCTTTGTGTCTCCGTCCAAATCTCGGTTTTTCAGTTTGTGTTCAGTGGGTATGTCTGCCTGCAGCTGGGAGTGACATGGCCAACCTGAGAGGCCAAGTGCTGACATTTCAGTCTGGGGACACGCAGATGAATTTTGAGCAAATCTCACCAAAGAGGACAGAACAAAGATGCTGGCTGCTAAAATGATGTGGCATATGGATATTTTATATTCCCCATGCTGTTTTATTACCTTATAAACTTTATTCCATCTTCCATTGGCTCACGTTTTAAAAAAAGGACTTTTAGAAAAAACGCTGGCACAAAGTCCTGCAACCAAATACAATCATGATTCAGACAGCTTGCTTGTACCCCTGAGTACACTTGTTCAACCTGTGACCTTTTCCCTTATGCACGAACACATGGCTTACAGCAAACTGATGAGCAGCACTCATTCATATTCCTTCTAATGCTTATTCTGGTGACACATCCATCCTAATTGCTGAGATGGTTTGCTGACGTAAATTGCCGCCAGTTTTCCATCCCAATCTTTTCTTGCATCTCTTGTTCTTTAGATCCATTACAGACGTTAATGTATTCACAAGAGAATTTTAAAAACGTTAACACCTGATGCAAGCAACAACCATGCTGACTAATTACACATTGCGGTGCCCAAGCAAAGGGAGTAAATCCATGTTTTTTATGTACGGAGACGAGCTTGCTACCAGCTGTAACAGTAATAGTGGACAACCTCGGCTGCCTCTTTGCTTAATTCCTGTTCTTCCATGACGCTTAGCTTTTCAGCTAGTCTCTTCTTCCCCTATGATGTATTTACACTGGGGAAAACCACAGAGTGCTTTTTAAGAATCTCATCAACTTGGTACTCCCATGGTGGGTGGAGGAACAAGAGAAGTCCCTGCAGATAATCTAGATATTGCACATGCCTCCTTTGAACTACCATGACAAATTCACCCCTCATTAAATCCCAGCTCCATATGTGATGCAATTTCCATTTGTAGCACTTTGAACAACATATTGAAGTGCCTCGCACTCCCTTCTTTAATTTGCTGGATATCTTGTCTTCGCCGATCTTCTCCCATTCCTTTCTGCTCCACCTAACTCACTACACAAAGAAGCAGATATTTGATGATATGCAGTATACTCTTTCTTGGTTGGATGTTTTAGTGGGTAAGAGAAGGGCAATAGGTCATTTTGCATAGGAGGTGTATATGGACTCAGCAGTCTTGTTTACAGCCTGGGTTGTGGCCCTTCTTCTGGATCCCCAGCTGCCCCCTCTGGTACCTCTCGCCCAGTGGTGCATGTTTGAGCTGATGCTAGCGCTGACCCTCCCTAGAGGGTCAAAGAGAGAAATTTATGAGGTTGTTTGCTTTGAGTCAGCCTAGTCCTCTCTGACCAGCTGCAGGGATTAAACTAATCGCATACACTGAATTTCCTAGGTTTGGTCTTTTTTACTGATTGTCAGGAAAAATGGCATGTGCTGTATTTCAACATATGTATTACGGGCCATATATAATGAAAACGTCAAGAAAATCGATTTGGCATTGCAGATGTGTGTATATGTTTTCTTCACAGTGGCATGCTGTGTTACATACGTATGTGAGTATCTTTAGGGAAATCTGGAAACCATTAGCTGTAGTAGTGCTTTTTGCAAGTAGTGCATAGCATTAGTAGACAAATAAAATCACATTTTGAAGCTGATGATGGTTTTATTTAATTTGTGCACTACAGATGTAGTTAAACTAAATCACCATGTATTTGATAAAAGAGAGGGTATCCTGTAAATCTCATCTTTTATGAGCCTTTAAGTGGTGCTGAAGATTTACACATATTGTCTGTGTAGCTCTGTTGTTTATAGACTGCAATTAGGCAGTTCAATTTCTTTAACATCACATTTGCTATTTAAGCAATCTTATGCAAATATAAAGGGCACATTGATTTTGTAATGAACAGTAATAGAAGGACTTCACCATCACCCCACAACCTAAAAGCATAAGCCAACTTACACCCCAATGAGCCGGTTAATTGCCCACATCCACATAAGAGGCCTAATGTACGCTCCCGCACTCTCACACACATAAAGCTACAGGAATCAAATGGAGTATAACTAATACAATTGATTTTGATCGGGCAGCAAGAATAACACTGTAACCGTGTCTCGCCAAGTACTACTCTGGGGCATGCACCGGGATCAGTTCATCCTTTATGAGCTGCTATTTATTGTGCTTTTAATGAATCTTGATTGGCAGCATGTCCTGTTGCCCATTATCATCAGAAGGATGTGCTCATTCTAATCTGCAATTATCGCCGTAATTGCGCTCAGAATCCTCTGGGCCCAAATAAGCAATCACTTCCACCGCTGGTGTGCCACCTGTAAGTGCTACTCAGGAGGACACACACAATGACAGGGTGACAGGGCCTAGCTGACTTAGTTTCTTTCCTTTCTCTCACATGATTTTGATTAACCTTTCCCTTTTTCACTGAGCACCATCCCCGGGAACACTCCTTCCCTCACCCTATCAATCCCACTCCCTACATCCCCAAGCTCCCATTCCCTCCCAGCACAAATTCCTAACCTTTGGTCACTCTCATCCCTTTGGTATGCATAAATGCTTGCGTATTATCAAGCCGGTTGTCTCATCATAATTATGCGTTTTGTCATGTGCTGCCTCTGTAGCTGGTGATAAAAGGAGAGCCTGATTAAGCTGAGGCAAGGCTATTGATTCCTATTGACAGGTCCCTCAAAGCCCCTTAATGAAGGGGATGTAAATGAGGGTTTTCCACAGTGTTTAATGACTACGTACCATAAAAGACCAACATTCTTTTGCAGTCTAAAAGGGACATGCATCACTCACAATGGTGCACAAGGGACACTTTCAGTTATAGGGATGATCAGGATGAAGGAGGCCGGAAGGAGCGAGGGCAGTAAGAAAAGGCACATGAGACGTCAGTCAGCTATGCAACAGGGAATCATGACTGTCAGACCAAAGGATCTTCAACGCAATTTAAAAGGGGTAACAGTGACTACGTTTAGGACACCAATATTCTGATGTTAACCCGATAAAGACAATACTCTGAGTAAGACACTGCCATGTAAACAGCATTTTCTGATTATCTTACTCCGAATAAGGTCGTAGTTGGAGTATTTCAGTCTTTGTCGCATGATTGTACACATAAAATACACCTTAATCGCAGTATGTCATCCTATTGGGAGTCTTTGCAGCATTTTACGACAGCGACACACAGTTTACAGCAGCCAAACTGCTTGATGATGCATACTCTAGATTCAGGCAGCAAGTTTACAGCTAGCTTCAGAAAAAAAGATAACGAGAGCACCATTAAAAAGAAGTCCCAACATTTCTGGGGTGAGGCAGAAACTAACTCCAGTTAGATATTTTGAGAGAAATGGATATCATGAAGTTTTTGGAAAATTAGAAAACAAAAACCCAAAAAGTGAAGCGGTAGCAACATGTTCGACTGTTGTGTTGTTGTTGCTGTTTGACGTCCGGTTTCAGGTCAAATCCTGCGAGAACATTGAACATATAACGTGGGGTGGGCGTGCATCTTGTGAGTCATTAATCCGACTGTGCTCTGTAACATGTAAACAGGAAATGAATGACATATTCTATAAGCAATTCATGAAAACACCATAATCAAAATATTGTCTTATTTAGAATAAGGTCAATAGTTGGATTATTGCAGCCCATATAAACATAGTCAGTGGTTGTGTAATTTATTGAGATATAAAAAGCATTAGTAACAAAATGAATACTTGAGTAGAGTAATGCTTCTGGTGTTATTTTTGAGTAAGAGCTGAGAGAGTACCATTCAATAACAACTAACCATGCTGTCTGGATTCAAAACAACTTGTTCCAACATCTGACCTCCTCTGTTTCTCTCTGCCAGCAGTGAGATGACCCCCAGCAACCACGACCGGATACAAAGGCTGAGGCACGAGTTCCAGCAGGCGAAGCAGGAGGAGGACCACGAGGACCATCGGCACACCTACAGCTTCAATCAGCCCTGGGTGAGTGTTCGATCGGAGCTGTGCTCCATCAGAGTGGCACTGAGCTGCACAGACCCAGAAAAATATCATCCACAGTAGTCTCAGAGCTCTGAGAGATTCTCAGCGATGCTCCACTGGACACGAAGATTATCTGCAGGACCAGCAGCTGATTAACAGGTTTCTCACACTCAAATAATTTGATTTCTGCAGAGCCTGGACTGAAACTTATTTCCGTGTCTATCGACCAATGACATGAACTTATCGCTGCTTTGTAACACAGCATGATATCATCTGTTTTGTTTTGTTTTCAGCAAAAAGCACCAACAGTCAATAATTTAGTATTTCAATATAATGACAAACTGAAAGTACCTTTAATTACAGATATTTTATGTAAAATAATATCCAATGTGCAGCTTATTTGATCTAATATACAGCAACTAAAATAAGCCAGTTGTGTTCTTCCAACTTTTGTTGGAGATACAGTATTAAAAAAACAATTAGCTTTTTTTTTTTTTTTCAGTTCATTTTTTATCATCTTTCACAGCAGAGGATGTTTTGTTTTATACCCTATATTTGCAGAATGCAATTAAGTGAAGTCATAAGTTTCTGCTTCCTGGGATAAAAAAATAATAACAATCTTGCTTGTGAAATGAATAATAATTGATGTAGCACAGTATGAAGCCCGGCACAACATCAACTTTTAATGGTTCGATGAAGTGTTGTATGACTGCCAAACTATCTGACTCATGTTGATAAAACTTCAGGCCTCAGTCCAAACTTCTGCCAAATTTCTTTGACTGATTTCTAATTTCCGGGTCCAACCTTTGACCCAGAACTAATTGCTAATTACTCATCTCTGTCTGTGCCTATTCTGTCTTGGTAATATGACACACTTAATGGCAGGAAGGAGGAGAGGAAAGTAGCAAAGCAAAGATTCGATGACATACAACTATTCAGGACTTTGATGCAAAGGGGAGGGAAATGGAAGACAGTGAGACACACTGTTCATTTTAATTTGCATTAGACTTGATTAAAGGGATTTTTAAATTAAAATTTCCTAAATTAAAATGTGAGGAGTTTTTTTAAGCCATTCTCCTCTTCCATGATTGATCTGTACCAACAATGGGATTTACTCGTTATAATTGGAAAAGTGTAATCAAGTTAATTCCTTTGTTAATTCATTCGGACTTGATCTCATATTCCTTCTTGCTGTGCACATAAAGTTTAACTGTGCCTGAAGTTTGAGTAAAGAAACACTCTGCTTCATCTTTATATATACAAATTACATTACTGATGAATTTAACATGTAGTCCAACTATTTGCTGAACTCCTGTGAGAAGTGATACAACCCACTGGTTGGCCCTTTTTTTACCATCATGAAACTACAATTTTAATCATAGCTTAAACAATTTTAAGCTTTTAAAATCAGGAAAACATGTTAGAGGTCAAACATTTGTATATATTTTGTTATTTTGTGGTGTAATAGCTCGAGCCAGAGAAGGTTTTTTTGTGGGGTTTTTTTTGTCCTGTGACATTTCTGACCTGGTTTCAGAGGAACGACGGCTAATTGTGACACCAAGGAGAGCTATTTTCTAAATTAGGGGCAAAATGTCAGAGGTTGAAATGCACAGCATCCAATTTTCTGGGGAATTATCAGAGTCAGTCTGTCAATTAAACTAGTTTGGAGTGAAGGTCCGATGCGTCAGAGATCTCTGCTGTTTTTGCTGATGTCTGAATGAGTTTAGGTTCGATATAACAGCATACTTCCCACCAGTGTCAGGCAGTAGCGTCACTACAAGTAGCAACGTTACTAAGATAACTGCATTTCTCAGTAGTGTGGTGGTAACGTCACTACTTTCTGAGTCAAATAGCTCTTCAATAGTGAAGTTGATTTATTGACCAAGTACTGCGGTAGCGTCCGCAAAAGCTACAAACTATTTTCCCAGGAAAAGCTCCAAAGTGCAGCTGACTTTTTTTCTGTGGAGGTCTGGATGAATCTGAGGGTAACAAAACTGAGGACAAGTCATGTGACTGATGCCAGCTCCAGATAGATGAGGAAAGCACTTCTGTGTGACATCACATACTAATCCTGCAGTTTATTCTTCTTGCTTCACTATTGGCTATTTGTTACAAGACCCGTCCTACTCTGACTCTGATTGGCTATGCTGCGCTTCTCAAAGCGGCTCTCTCGTGTCTTGCTGTGCTTGTTAAGGGCCAAGAAAAGAGCTAAAGAGACAGAGAACAGAATTAAGTTTGTAGAGAGGAGACTGATCCTGATGTTACATGTTATTTGCAGGACATGTTCATGTTCTAATGTCCTCCAAAAAAAGAAAACTTTATAATTACGTCTGTTATTTTCATTGTTTGTATTACTTTTATTAATCATGTTTTATTTACTGAAAAATGTGTTTTGGAATTCTGTTTTTGAATTTCTAACATAGCCAGATAGTTTTAATTTAAGGTGTTATTTTATAATAAACAATTCAGCTGAATATTTTTGTACATGTTTGTTTGGCTGACAGTTTTTGACATGAAGTTACAAAAAACAGTAATTTTGCAAATAGCAAGCTACTTTTGCTGTTTTCTTTTAGCTTACCTTGCTACATTTCTCTATGGATAGCTTAAAAGTAGTAAAGCCTTATTTTGATGGAGAATAACTGGTTGCTAAGTTCACTGCATTTTCCAAGTAGCTTGCCTAACACATCCCACCATGTTTCTGTATAGAAGGAGACAGGCTTAATTTTCTCTGGATTTCCTTCAGCGTAAGTCCAAATGATGGTTGAAAATCACTGAACACAGACATTTCTCTCTCTCTTTCTCTTTCCCTCTTCCCATTCTCACTGTCAAAATAAGATGTTAACTGTTTGTTCAGCGCTAAGCCGTCTCAGTCTCTCTCTCTGAGCCTCTGAGCTCCTAATTGCTTGTGATTGTTGACATTGTTGAGCATACACCCTCTATTCCACTGGTAATAAGATATAGGGCCAGCCCTGGAGTATTGAAGTCTATTTTATTAGTGTTCTTTCATGTTATTTTATTCCTGCACGGATTCACAATGGCAGAGCTTGTTAGGGAAGATACAGGCGTAGCCATGTTATGTTTTGACACTGATTAAAGGAACTCGAGGGAAATCATGTCTTAGTTTCATCTTAAGCAGAATGGATATGGCTCTATTCAAGGCAGTGAGGGCAAGCATTTTGTCATGAAAGCGGGGCTAAAAACGTGAGGTGGCACTTTTGACTGTCGGGTGTTTTAGTGAATAGTAGATAAAAGAACGAAGAAGCCTTCAGAGATGTTTGTGCAGAGGCAGGGCCAAGAGGTTTAAATACACCAGAGAAATAAACTTATCCTTCGCTTAAAGTTTCATTTTAATTGCATATTTTTAGACTGAAACTGAAAACTTTATATAACTTTAATAAAACTGAGCGACGCATCCTTGTGGCTGTGTTCCTCCCTCACCTCTTGAGGCTACTTTTTATGCAGAAATTGATATTTCTTTTGTCCTCACAGTGGGTTTCACTCTTTGTCATTGCTGAATTTTGTCCATAATGATGAAAGTGAAACCTCCATGACCTCCACATTTTGTAAATCAAAACATTCAGTAAGTGTTACCAGGAAAAGGTAATGCCCAGTGCTGCAGAAGGCCGTTAAACGCCCGCCACATCAAAGTCTGCAAAACTGCACTTTGATGTGCGTCGTCCCTGAGTACTCAAGGTTACATCATAATGACTTCCACACAGATCTGCAAGCCAGAACAGGAGCAGCTGCTGGCATTTCAAGGAATGACTCAGTTGTAATATTTATACTGTATGTTACTTATAAAAACAAACAGTACCAGCTCAGATTTGCTCCATCTTTGATCTTGATATCACAATTAAAGTAAAACTGGCAAGAAAAATAAAATAACATCTCAGCTTAAGTTTCATCTGTTGGCTGATATGGATCTTGTCATATGGTTCCCAGCAGTAAAAGGAGTTTTTTTCCAGATGTCATGGAAATGTAGTAATTCAAATCTTTTTTCTGAGCACATTAAGGACTTTCTCAACTTTAAAATTGATCCTCATTGTTCTTTCTGGACTTCTGGAAACAATCACTGAAAAAAAAGACCCACATTGAGTTCCAGTTTGGTAGCATTTCTGGAGCTTTCATTCACATTGCATGAGCTTCATCAGCAGATGAAGATCTGCTCAGATACATGGACATAAAAATATTAAATTTCAGTATTGTAAACAACTGAAAGCTGCAGAACAGAAAAGATGACCCAGAGGTGAGACTGTTTTGCCAAGAGCTTAAAGAATGAACTTTAAAAACTCCACTAAAGGACAGAACCTGGACAAAACCTGATTTTAGCTTTGACCCGGTCAATCTTGACTAATTTTAGAAAATCCCAGGATGTCTGCCCAATCAGCTGTGGTTTGATATGCAGTTTGAGAGGCGTCACCACACCTCATTTGTCACCTGATTGTCTCGCATAGCCAGCCCTATCTCGACAGTGCTGTGTCAGCTTTGGAGAAAGGTCGCAATGAACCTTTTACAGTTATGCTTCAGGGAAACAAAATGCTCTTGCTTGCTTGTATTTGATTAAATCAATCACGGTTATGCACTGACAGGGATTCTGAGAGCAGTATTACAGAGATAGTGCCAGAGAGGAGACAGCAGATTGAAAAGTCGTCCATTGGCAGCCTTACACCTGTAGTTTAGATCCAGTGAGTCAGACTTTCTTTCAGATGATCTGTAAGATTTCGGGCACGTCAGTTCTACAGTTGGAATTCCCACGTGGCTGCTTCCAAGTGTACATTATAAACTGCATTGAGCTTTCTTTGATTGCTGGGGTTGTATTTCACATGTTGTGGCTAAAACCCAAACTGTAACTTAAATTGTCTTGATGGAGGCCGCTGTGATATAAAATGGAACTTTGCTGCATCAGAGCAGATTGTTTGCACATTTAGCCTTTTTTTTTTCTTTCTTTTCTTCTTAGTAAGGCTGCACAAAGTAATACTTCCTTTCTCTCCTTTTATCAACACTGAATGGAAACCAGTCATTTTGTTTGAATGAACTTTATTGACATTGTCAATCTCGTACAGCACAATGCTCGCTACAACTGTTCCCTCCTCTGTAAATTCCAGACAAATCCTGTTTACCGCTTTAAAATGTTTCCTTTGGGTCGGAAAAAAATTGCAAATGCACAAGAAAATGATAATGACAAGCAGACACAGCCGGAGCACACGAGCCACCTCTCTGTACGTCCGACCCCGGCTTGTCTCTGGGGTGTTGAAGGCTGAACTCAGGTATGTTTCCTGTGAACACCTGTAACGACAATGCTGAGGTCAGTCCTCGATCCCCGGCTCCTCCTTAATGGAGTAATGACCAGGACGCGAGAAGCCCTGTCTATCATGGAGCCCCCAAGCCACACATAATTAGAGCATGGCATGTTTTCTCTCCCTCCCTCCTCTGTGAGAGGGGATTTCCAGATGTTCATCATAAAGCGCTATGTATTTTCCAAAGTGCTGCTTTTTTCTCGCTTTCTCTCTGTCTGTGGTAATAAAATCACTTTGTGCTGTTGGGTTGGAGCGCCAATAAGCATGACCACACAGAGAAGTGTGAGCGCCATGCTGGTACTTTGGATCAAACACACAAACAGCAGCTTGTAAAGCCCTTATTTATGTGAATTCTTTTGATTTTATTATGGTTCTATCTCCTGCTACCAGGATACATGTGTCTACAAGCATTTGTTGTGTTTACACACAATTGTTCGTCTGAGTATGGTGCTTTCATTTTTGGTGAGTACTTGAATGTGTACAGCCAAGTATTTTCCATGTGATCATGTGAAGATAATACATCATAAAACCACTGTAAGCTGCAGTTACTTGCCGTCCCAGAGAGTTAGAGTTAAAACAGCATAACTCTGTGCCATGACAGTTTGTGAGCCCCTGACTATAAACAAACACACAATATGTGGAGTGTGTTAAGTAATATTACATCATAACATTTTGAAAAGGAAGCACCGTGCCAGGGCATTTGAACACAAAATAAAGCAGCACTTATCTAAAAATGTAAATGATAGTATGAATTGAGAAGTTTTTGGCATGGACCTTCAAGTAATAATGACTAAAAAAGAATACTCAATCTTCTGCATATTGTGACTTGCTCAGGCGCAGGGGCGTAGCCATGATTTCAGAAGTGAGGGGGACAGACTGTTCAGGAGTAAGCCAACTCTTATTGAATGATTTATCATCTTCTTGCATTTAATTGCGTCTCTCCTTAGCGGCTAAAGAACCAAATAACCACAAACAGCCACAGTACGGCACCCGGGGACTGACTCAAGTTCTTTAAAATTACACACCGTCAAAATCAAAAGTTTGAGCTGCCAAGCTCTGGTTGAGTTGACACCGAATGACCGTTGAGCATCTACAGGGTAAGTAGCCAGATAATTAAGTGCCGAGTGACAATGCTGAACATGAAAAGTTCATTAAAACCTTGTTCCTGTTAGCAGTAATGTCAAGTCAATAGTACACAAAAAGGAATTGAAATGACATGGTAACAGGGTAATAAGCCATATAATTTAATTTAATAGCATGCAAAGAAAAAGAGGTTGTTTTTTTTTTTGCTTTGATATATTTTCTCAGCCAGTTATAATCTCTCCTCACCTGTGAAGACCCTGCATGACTGTCAGTGTTGCCTCCTGGTGGTCAACCTTCTCCTCTCTGCTCTCTCTATTGTAGAAATAAAGATTACAAAAATATGCGCAAAGCAATAATGAGCACAAATTCTACAGAAATTAAGGAGGAGAGGGTCTATTCCTAGCATGAAGCTAGCTAGCCGGCCATCTAACATAGGTAACAATAATGTTAGAATTATGGCTAACCCAGTTAAGTTGGCATCCAATTAATTTGACATCATTTAGGTAACATTATCAACAGGCAGCAGCATTACTCAACTTACACGGTTTGTTTTCAAGAAGTGGTGTAAGGGTTAATGCCTCTCACTGGCTGGTTTACTGCACATTTTAACCTCGGAGCAGCACTGCCAGCACACGTCTCAACTGTGTGATTGATTGTGATCACAACCAGACAGTGTGTGTATGCCGCCTATTCATGGTGTGTCTGAACGCAGCTCGGAAAAACGTATGATGACATGTTAAAAATGAATAGAATGTTTGTAAAAAGTGCAGGGGACAGGGGGCACAGATACGTGAAGTGCGGGGGACATGTCGCACACATACACAGCGTCCGCTCAGGCGCCAGAATAAAATGTTGGTGTTGTTAGTTAATAAGCTGACCATATCTCATTGGGGTAGGGGGGGGCTGCCTTTATTGATAGGACAGTCGAAGGATTGGATAGGAAATCGGCGTGAGAGAAAGCAAATGACATGCCAAAAAGGGCGACAGGGTGGAATCAAACTCGAGCCACTGTTGCAAAGACACAGCCTCTGTAAACTTGGCCTCAGCTCCACCAGCTGAGCTAGCAGGGCGCCCCAATTTCAATTTTTGTTTAATGAAGCACAAAGTTTCTATAAATTTAGATTGCAGAAATATACAAGGCAAACACCAATCTGTACGACTGGGTTGATTGATGTATAGTAATTGTTCTAGAATAACAAAACATAAGCAGCAAGGAAATCCTGTAGCCACTGTCATACTGTACATGTGTAGGTTTTTTTAATTGTTGTAAGGATTCTCTTTCTTTAACACCAAAAGTGTACATTAAACTATACTATACTGCATTTTTCTGCTTATGTCCATTATGATGATTGTGATCTTATTTCCAATAACTATTCTAACTCTAGCTGTCAAGGCTACATGGGCAAGCATCTCTTTTCCCTGTATTTTCACCATGTTGCAGTGGTGTGTCCTGTGTCGTATAACAGATCTGAGTAAAAAGAGAACAATATTTCATTCTATCCCTTTCCCAGTGATGGGAAAGACAAGAGGACATGGCTGCAGTTAACAAAGTACATTAGGTGAATAAAGAAAAAGTTTTAACTTTAGCGAGTGGGTGCTGAGGTTAGCTAGCTAACGTTAGCTTCCATTCACAAAACAAAACCGACGCTGCTCAGATATCTCTGATAAAGGTTATGATAAAGAATTAAACTGTGTTTTTGTTTTAACCAAGCAAGAGCACAGCTGATACAGCCTGTTAAGATTACTGTGTCCTTAGCAACATAATGCTATAAATACCTTAACCTTTATGAGGGATATTCACACAGTGTCTGTTTTGTTTAAATGAACGGATGCTAATTAACGTTAGCACCCACTTGTAAAAGACAAAACTTCATTCACTTAACAAACTTTGTCAACTGCAGCCATGTCCTCTTGTCTTTCTCATCATTAGGAAAGCGGCAGAATGAAAGTTTGATCATTATTTTTTTTTTAAACTCAGATCTGTTTAAACTGCACAGGACACAGTGCTGCAGCTCATTTAAAATGATACTGATATGGTATTTTGATAGGGTGCTATGTTGCCTGTATATAAACAAACACCTCACAATCATGAAGTTATTTAGCTCGTTGGGAGTGTGAAATGGATTTTTTCCCTGAAAATACAATTTTGTTATGATGCTTTACATCTGCACTCACAGACATGCATGTGCAGAGATGTGTGCAGCCCCTCACAGCAAGCTTTTTTTTTTATTGCACTCAATTCACTTTCCAAACTGTGTGTGTCCCAGATAAGATAGAGAACAGAGGGAGGAGAGGAGAACAAAGCGATTACACTTGTCTTATGTAGACATGATAATATATTTCAGCACTGTAAGCCCACACATTCGTCCGCACAGATATCTTCTCAATAAAGAGAAGAGTCTGACATTTTGTTCTGCCGTTTGTGCGTGCTGCGGAGTTTTTAAGAGAAAAGAAAACCAACTTCCCATTCGCCGTGGGTTCCTGGTCTAAGGAACGGGAAGTAGCAGACCGCACTACTTGCTCTCAGATGGATACTCGGCCCGGAGCTACAAACTCCGGAGACCGCAAATGGACCGGGCTTGCTTGTAATAAATTGGCGGAATTGGGTCTTGCGAGGACTTTAAGAGAAAACCATTACCCAGCTGGGCTTTTGTCAGGTACGCCCATTAGCAACCGAAATGTTTTCCACATGTGTTTGTGTACGGCATTTTTAAAACTGTTCCCTCTGTGGTGGCCTACAAACATAGCATTTCGAGAAGTGTGTGTGGTAAAAAACATCACAGCAGCTTTCTTTGATATCTCAAAGGTCTGTGACCAGCTGTGAGCCAAGAAATATTACACCTAGGCTGTCTTGCTTATGTTTTGAACTTTTAACTACTTCCCCACTCTTTTCTGGTGCCGGATTTTTGATAGCTGCAAATAATTTTCATAATTATGTCCCCCGCGGCTCACCGTCTGCGAATGCGCTTATGTTTAAACAGGTGGAGAATAATTTTGTCTTCCGGCTTTGTCTGTGACACCACAGAGGAAACCAGGAAGAGATAAAAGGGTACCGTATTGACATCATTTTTCACATTATTGGATAAAAACGAACACGGACGTCTCTTTGATTCGATTTCCGCAAATGTCATGTTTTATATGGCATTGTATTCCAGGCCTAACATGGAATAATCTGATTCTCCTTCCCTGGATAATACCATTACACTGACTGATTTTCTCTCCTGGTTATTTCTCATGCATTTCTCTTGGCACAACGTCATCCACCTCAATCCTTCAGTTTTAAACTGATGCGTCAAGCACCTCCGGATTCCTCACCACTTCCTTTCAAATCCCGTTAAAAATGTTCTGTGTGCGTGACTAATTGTTTTCTCACCACCGCATTTGGCTCCAGTTAAATAATTTCTTCCCTTACTGTTCATCTGATATTTGTTTATGTGCTCTGTACTTTCTGAACCGGGAAACATGTTGTTACAGAAAAATCTGAAACATGTGAGTCATAGTCACTTGTGAAATTCTGTTATGTTTTTGGACTTGAGGGGCTCGAGAAAAGACTTGTTACTGACACTGAGTGAAATGTAATTGCTCTGTTATTGCAGCTGTCCAAGTGAGGAGAAAAGCAGCCATTTTAAGAGCACAAAATGTTTCTAAGAAGACAGTTTTGCTGACAGCCTTTCTATCTGCCAGCATACGTTTACCCCATCAGTCCATCAGATCTCGTACTATTAACCTCCTAACACACCCGCCTCACAAACACATTCACACAGATTTTGCAAGTTTAAGGCAATGAAGGAAAGAGAATCTTTGAAATTTTGTTTGGTTTTGAGATGCAGCTGCCAGTAAAATGTTGAAAAAATTATTGGTTAATATTTATTCAGCAGATATTAAAGCACACAAAGCATCCACACCTCCACCTGCCCACCACATTATCGCCCGAGCCTCATGAAAACTGACACATGGTCAAGCCACGCTTGCTACTCCTCCTCAACTCGACTCTGTTTAATTGGCTTGTCATGTTCTTTCATCAGCCAGCTCGTTAGCAGTGTGCTAGTGTTGAGGGAGAAGATATCTCCATGTCAACCCCGCCGATGATCAGACAACAAACACACTTACACATTGGTGTGAGTCTGTGATGTGTAGTCAAGTCTCCAGAAAATCTGTGAAATAATCTGATGTCTCCAGCATACCAGTGGTGCTTACTCTGTTTAGAAATACAAAGTATAGGTTTAGCAAAATATTAGTGCATGATTGTAGGTGTTGGATTATGTTAGAAGCACTCTGCTTAAAAAAAATAAAATAAAAAAATAAATTAAAAAAAACAGGAGAGAGTATTAGCAGTATAGAGTGACAAAACGAACTTCCTCAATAGAATGAAGGCCAAACATTAGAGTGATGTGTCCACAGTTTAATTGTGAAAAACAGTAATGCTAGATTTTCTAAAACCAGTAAAGGTGTTTTTTTTACATACATAGATATAATATTTTCAGACACATTATGTAAGATAATAACATTTAATCCATCAAACCACACCAAACAGTAATGTATATTAAATGTACTTGTAAGATATCTTTATTTATTTAAAGGTGTTTTGTGTTTGTTTGTTTTCTGGGAGTCTCTTTATATGATCAGTACAACTGAGGCTTGGAGTAAGTACTGTTTGGTAACCTTTATGGTAAATGTAAAATGTTAAGAATGGAAACCACGATACAATATTCTTTTTAAGCAGAGATGGACCAAAACGACCCGGACTCAAATTAACAGGTTGAGTATCATGACAATGGGTCGATCTGGTATCAAATACCATCAGTGTAATGAATAACAATTCAGTATAATTACATCAATGTACTTTTTTAAACAAAGCTGCATTTATGTCAAACCTAATGTTACCACACGCATAAAACTTCTGCTCAGTGAGGAATAGAGACAGGCGTAGGTAGACATCTCTAGTTTTAAATATTACAGACTTATTCTGACCATCTGCTGTTGTGAACATCTAAATGTTAAGTCCTCAAAAACCTCACACTTTTCAAACTTTTTTTTTTTCTTTTAGCTTATTCAAAGATCGCATGTTGGTAAATTATTTAAGAGGAACCATCAGGGGACATTTCATCTACAGGCACAGGTGCTTTTTTCAGAGCTGTTGCCATCATGGAAACACACCTACTAACTACCTGTTTCCCCGAGGACACACACTGTCAAACCACCTGCTGTGCTGAGGGAAAAATATTCCATCTGCTAATTGTGTGTGTGTGTGTGTGTGTGTGTGTCTTTCTTTTTTCAGGTGGATGTATCCAAAGACAGAAATGTTAACATGTTGACTGTATTAATTCCTGTCTTAGTTTGTCTTAACTGCGCGTGTGTGGACTTGTGTGTTGTTGCAGGTGAGCAATGGAACGGAGACATCGAGCGGACGCCATTCAGTAACAGTTGATTCTCAGGTCCAGAAACAGCAGCAAGATGATAGAGATGGTTTCCAACAAGCACAGAGACAGTACAGCTCCCTCCCACGGTGAGACCCCCCCCGCTGCCCCTCGCCCCCCGTCCTCTGTGTTCTTTGTTCCATCTGTCTGTCTCTGTCTCCCTTTCTGCCTCCCCTCTCTCTGACTTATCACGTTCTGTGTGCCCTTTCTCAACCTCTTCATTTGACTTTTTCCCATTTCAATCCATTTCTTCTCCTCGTATTTGTGCCTTCACCCTTTTTTTTTCCTCTTCTCTTTCTATAGCGTGTCTCTTTTGCTCCAAAGTCATTCACTACAAAGCCACTTTCAACTCATCGCCAGACGTTTAAATGATTCTTAGCAAAACTCTTTGACTGAAATCATTTAATGTGATCGCTTGGAATTTTTTGACTGATATGCAACTTCATTAAGTCAATGTTGACCCTGAGGAAGTGTGACTTTGTCGCAGGCATCTCCTCCCTTCTTAAACACTTTTTTTTATAACGAATAACAGCTCCAATATCATGTTTAAAAGGAATTTTTTATTGGCAATCTCAGCTTGAGTTCAGAGCTGCAAAGGCTGCTCTTCATCTGCTCCATCTTCCTGTTTCAATTCTTTTGCATATTTGTCAAAGAGATGCCAAGTTCACCATATCTTACATCTCAAGGCTTTGGGTTTATAATCTGTATTTGCATTTCCTGCCATCACCCTGTATGCGTGTATCTGTGCCTCTGCCAATCCTCTGAAGCTCTGCTTGTGCAACATTTCCACATTTTAAGCCTTACATCCTTTGAGAGAAAGTCACCAAAGAAATCATTTCTTTACTTGACTAACTGAGACGGGGTTTTAATGTTAGCAATAAAATAAACATTATTTTCTCTTTTGTTAAATATTTCCCCTTTGAAAACAATCCAATGTGAGTTTCTTTTTTTGCATTATGAAACATACACTACGCCGCTGAAAGTGAAGTCGGACTGAAGTCTGGTTTATTTAAGTTTCACTGCTTTGCCAGTTTAAACAAAGACAGAGCACTTAAAGTGTTCAATGTATGTGTGTGTGTGTGTGTGTGTGTGCGTGCGTGTGTGTTTGTGTTTTTGTGTGTGTGGTCTTTAAGTTTTCTTGGCCAGAGTAACTCTGCTCTCCTGTGATTTTAATCTCTCCCTACACAAACAGCAATCATTTCTTTTGCTCTCCTGTCTCTGCACAGTCACAGTCAGATCGATTAAAACATGTTCCTGTCTATGGCAATGGATTTTCAGTCCGCATGGACACTTAATCAATGTGGTCTGTATAAGTCAGACCGATCTATGCATTCCCTTTATAGGTGTTATCTGCCAGGATCTCATGTGATGTGACAGTTGCCTCCAGCTCTCCCCTCCCAGAGAGTTCCTTCTCTTGGGAAAGTTTGTCTGGCCAGCAAAAAGCAAGGCGAGGACGGCCTTTGATATGCATTCCTCCCATAATCTCATAGCATCTTTTAACAAAGAGTCGCATGAGCTCAGGCTTGACGTTTGACCCTGGCTAAGGCTTTTTAGAGCTTGTGTCTCAGCACAGCTCCTCATTAAAGAGCTAAAGTCTTACTTTGCCAGATTAATAACACCAATTCCCTCAAACTCAAACCACCTCTCTTTTGGAATTGCTCCATCCTGGCCCTTCTTTTCCAAAACAGGAAGCCTGAGCAGTCAGCCGTTCAGCCGAAATGGGACATTCACACACATACATACACACAAAAAAAACCCCTCCTTCCCAAAGACCTTCCAGAAGAAGCCATGGTAGCTGGTTATCTGATGACAGCCAGGCTTAGCTAACTGTCTGGGATGTAAGTATTGGAAGAGCACTAATGAAGGCTTGTTGTCGGAGCAGGATTAGCAGTGACAGGCAGTGGAGGACGAGAGGGGCCCGGAGAGAACGGGATGAGTTAGTAGGCAAAAGAGACCTCTGATTAGCCTGAAAGAGACACACTTAAACACAAAAAGACACACAAACACGCATGAATGCAGTCAAGATAAAGTTCTTAACATCGGCCTCAGTGAACTGCCAGTAGCTCTGCCTCCTGCTCATGCACGCATTGCATTCCTGGGCCAAAACAACACTGTTCTGCACTATAAAGAAAACATTATTCCAGGTTTGTAGACAATTTATTTGTACATTATAGCAGCGAGTGTTCCATTGCCCATTGCATGCGTTTGGTTTTCTTCTCTAATCATTTTGGGTCTGTGCATGTGTATGTGTGCTTTCTCCTCCTTCTCCTAAACTCTGATTCTTCCCAGCTGTTTTAAAGAAACAGAGTGGCCGCAAATGTCTCAGCAAGCCAACTTCCTGGCTCTGTTTGTTATGTTCTGTCATTCTAAATTTACCCCACTCTTTGGCATGATATTCTTTCCCATCCCCTCCCTTTATAAATGTAACTAATCTACTTTGTGACATAGTTTGGCGCAGGAGTAGAGGTGATAAGAGAACCAGCTCCCCTGACGCATCAATCACAGTTACATTCCTGTGGAACAATGCCATTTCTGCTCTCTTCTCATCACCATCGAAGACTTGTACACTAAATCTCTCCCCTACTCTTATCTGCTTTAAAAACTAAAAGGTTATTCTGGAGACACAGATCGCTGCTTCATGCAACAGGCGTCCTGGGTGTCTAAACAAGCGGCTCCCTCGTGAGCAGTGCTGGCTGCTCTGTAAGCCAAGCCGGGGTGTAAATGCATGGCGGCTCGCCCAGACAGCAAGACCCAGATATGGAGCATGTGGTGGGGCTCTCTCTGCAGTCTGTCCCTACATCTGCCCCTACACCAATTACCCTCATACACACATGCACATACACACATGCTGTACATGCCTGCACACACACACATTTGCCAATGCATTTATACTAAATTAAGATCAAAGCTCGCAAAAGCACAGAGACTCACATCACAGTACCATAAGCTTTTTTTCCTTCTCAAAGGAAAGAGGAAAGATGAAGAAAATTGTTTTCTGTTTATTTTAGATTATGTGTTTTATATGTGTTGCCATTTGCTTTAAGTCCCAATGAAATGAAAAATACATCCAGATTTAATCCTGTGTCCATGTGTTAACTGTTCACGTATATTATCCTATATACCACATATTTCTTGAAAAAATAATTTATGAGTATTTTTACATCAAAATCTGGCCTTTTTTTCTGATTGGAAAACATTTTTAATTTTGTGATGACTCATTCTGCACTTGGGTGCATTTCTGATTTTTTTATCCAGTGAAAATGATCTCTGATTTTTTTAAAAAAATAATACAGACGTTAGCCTACCGTTAGCATTGAGCTCCATCGCGTAGAATCCCATTCAGAGGAGGGGGAGGACTCACCAGTCTCTGTAATTAACTTACTGCTACTATAACTTTGTTTACTGAACTGTATTAGTTGTGGAAGTCCTAGACAGGTTAGAAAACTTAACAACGCTGTGTCTGTGTTCATAAAATGTCGCACAGCTCTGTGAATAAACACACAGCCCCAGTTAGCGTTAGCTTAGCTAGTATCATAAGGAGGAAGAGAGGTTTTCTATCATTAATTAAAGCTGATACTCCTCATGTCTGCGTCGTAACAGCTGTGAAAGTCCCGGAAACCTTGGAAAACTTAGACATTGTGTCTGTGTTCATAACATCATCCAGTGGTGCATGAAGTCATGTTGTGCTCAGGTTGTAGTGCTCCATGTTTTCACATGCAGCAATATTCTCAGCCAGGGCGAAGGGCAGGCATAGCGCACATTTAGCCTTATTGGCTACTGCTGGAGTGATCACAATCGTTGCTATCACAACAACACTGTTAGACCCAACCTAATGTAAATGATGTGGCTGTGCTTTAACAACATTTCCCACAGTGAATGTGTTTACATTTTTTTTTTATTAACTTAGTGATACAGAGAGATAGTTTTACATGTATGTGTGTAGTATATTGTTCTTATTACTGAGGAATAGAATGCTGTGGTACAATGGCTATATTTGTTTATTTATTCATACAGTGTTTGCTGAGGAGATGATTTTTGTTAGAGATACCTTACCAAAAAACGCATGATGAGATGTGTTACGGAGTAATGTCATCACTGTCAAGAATTTCTACCATCCTCAGGAATGTGTAGGGGGAAAAACAAGCAGCCAATCACAGGTCTTGTGTTTGCCAAACCACAGCAGCCTCTTCCATTAGGTTCAGTCACATTTATAATGAAAGTAATTGTGTCTTTGTCAAGCAACATGGCAGCACATACAAAATTCAGTAAGTAAACGAAGTCCTAGAAAGAATTTATTGTCATTCTTTCTTTTTACATTACCCATTTACCTCATCATCGGTTCCATTTTTTTTTTTTTTAAAAAGTGCTTTGAACAATAAATCGCCCATTCTGCCTCCTGATCCTCTCAGCCTCTCTGGAATGAGCGACATAGATAAGAAATGCAGCCATTTGGGCCTAAAAGCATGCCGGGCCCCTGTCTCCCTCTGCAGCATTGTGTGCAGTAAACTCAAAAGCCTTTTAAGCACACAGCAGGTCAGTGAGGTGTGAATGAGACTTCTCTTAGCACCCCTGACGTAAAAGACACTGTCACAGGTCTTCCATGGCACTGTGGCCTTAATGGATCCTAATAACGGAGGAGCAGCCTCCACACTTCAGCCAAAAACCTGCCAGTTCCCAATGATGGCTTTCCGGGGCCAATTTCTGGAAAGGGAAGCATGTGTGGCGGAAGGCACGTGTGTGTGTTCGTTTTTTTGTATCAGAGATAATATGTGTGTGCATCTTGGGCCATCCTGTCAGTATAGGGGCTGGTGAAGGCGGACTAAAGATAAGTAGAAGGCGGATAACGCCGCGAGGCCCGCCATTACTCTGTCTGTGCTGTAAGTGCACCCGTCTGCATGTCCAAAAAGGAGTTAAATGGATGAAAGCAGCCATTTTTCTCAGGGAGGCTTTAACATTTATGCTTGTTTACAATGTGGAACTAATAGTCCTGTGGGCGTTTCTGACTCTCCCGTTTCTTTCCTGTCTCTTTCATGTCGCATTCTTTATGTTGCAGGATTTAATGTCGTCAAGCACCAGGCTTTAACAGATCCATCTCTGCTCCATACATATTGCTTTTAGTATTTTAAACCGACGCCACTATCACATCCCTTTTTGAATCTCAGAAAATTTTAAATGGCCTCGTTTTCTGCTGAAGTGAATCTTCTTCTTTTGAAGTCCCTTTCAATAGTGCTGACCCAGGGGCCACTAGAGAAAAAGCTATCTTTTCTGGGCAGAGTTACTTGCTATTACCCTATGTTTCACTCAACTTGCCTGACAGACCTCTTGAACTGTCTCTGTGTGTTTAGGCAACCTCATAAGAACCCCAGCTCTGTGTCCCAGGACTCCTGGGACAAGGGGTACACGCAAGCAGAGGGAAACCAGACATCCAGGGAGAACCCTCGCCACCCCGGCAGCCAGGGATCACGAAACGGCTACCTGGGACCGTCCAGAGCCAATGCCCGTGTCCTTTTAGAGGCTCAGGAGCTGTTGAGGCAGGAGCAGAGACGCAGGGAGCAGGAGGCCAACAAGGTCAGGCCCTCTCCTGCGCAGGACACCCCCAGCAGCAGCACCTACAGCCACAACAGTGACCACGCTCAGGCGCCAAGCTCTGTCCCGGTGCCGGCCCCACCTCAGTCCAAGGGTCCCTACAGACAGGATGTACCCCCGTCACCTTCTCAGCTTGCCAAACTCAGCAGACTTCAAGGTTCAGAGAAAGGAAGGCTGTTTTACCCCTGAGACTGTAACAAGGAACTGTAAACGTCCGATTCAGATGTGAGATAACATGAAAATCTACAAAGAGGGCAATGAGTTTGTTTTTTTATAAAAAGCTAAGATGCAAAGATTTTATGGGACTGTTGATAGAAAATGTTAATATTTAAAAAGAAAGATTTTTAATGATATGAACCATTATCCTTTTAAGTTGTATCAAAACGAATCACTTGATTTCTTTTTCTATTCAGTATCATGATCTTTCAGCTATCACCACCTTTACACCTTGCATTAAAATGTGTCTTTTATCCAGATGGTTACTAGATATGATTCAAAATGATTGCATTTACACCTGATATTAATTTGTCTTCAGTGATCTGATTAAGATCCGATGCAGGAACGCAGTAGACTACTGGGAGAAGATAATGATGAGGACCTTTCAGGATAAAGATTGTGTGTCAATATGTATTTGCTGAAGACTGCAACTGGTGTTACTCATGAAGACAGCACTTGTGCTCAACTATACAATTGGAGAAGGGGATCACTGTGACTATTTGGTACTTAGCAAGATATATATGTATTTTTAAGCTACCCTGCTCACATAGTTGTTGGATGTGGACTGAACAAGATTGCATTTACACTGTTCTGCGGTAACAGTGCGTCCCTGACTACCTCTGAAGGTGGTTTGGCTACTCGGATCACATCCATATTAAATGCGCCTTTGGTGCATTTACGCCTATACTTTCATATTGTCAAGTACTATCTGATTGTAATTCGATCACTCAAATTATTTTAATGCAAAGTGTAAAGGGGGTATATGTGCAGAAGTGCCTTGTTGTTCACCTTTTGTGGACATCACCCCAACATGATCTGCAGCACGAGACGAGGCCAGGACATTTTCTTTGTGTGATGTCAGTTGATACCAAGCTTGTATGAATGAGGCTTGTTTTTGCAGTTCAGGGAGACTTTGTCAGGCACAATATGGCTACGTGAGTGTTTGATTGTGTGCAAGTGTGTGTGGGTGCTGGCAGGAGAAGTGAAGAGGTTAGAGCTTGGGTTTGGGACATGACTGCTTACTCCTCACTCGCCTACCAGTTCAGTGAAATGTCCTTTTTGGTTTCAGATACAACGCTTACCCACAGTGTGTGTTCTCCTTCCAAGCCCCTTTTGTTTTCAAGATGATAATTCTGAATACTCTCGTTCCCTTTTGGCTGCTTTATCTCTCCAGTTTTTCCCTTCTTATGTCACCCTCAATATGCGGTACTCTCAGTGGAGGAAAACAGTTTCAGATCTCCTTTAATCCTTCCCTGTCCCGTGTTCTCGGTGATTCCAGCAATATAAATGAGGTCAGGCCTAGGTTATTAATTAATGTACCTCATTGAAAATGAATGGGCTCCTTTGTGTGTGTATGTTGTCATGTATGGCGAGAAGGAAGAAACAGAGACAGTGCCTGCGTGGCTCTGGCCCCTACCTCACCTAGAATGAATTGGCTGTAACCGAAACCCGTTGGCCTCGAGGTGTTCATCACTGAATATTTCATCGGAATTGTTACATCGGCTCTGCAGTGGGTCGTCCTCAGCGTGCATCTGCCTGTCCACTGATAACAATGGAGCTGATTTTGTTTTCCATTCATAATTATGTCAGTTGGTAGAAAACCTGTCGGGAGCTTCTTTGTTGTTCAATCATAAATTACTGGTGCATTTTGGTGTGTGTGAGAGTTTATATGCATGGTGCTGTGTGTGTGTGTTTATGTATGCATTTCCATCACTGATTTTATTTTTAAAACATGACCTAATATTAACTTGTTGTGGTAATGCACAATGTGTGTGTTTTGTAACTGAAACTCCTTATTCATTGAAATTAGCCTCTCTTGACTAAATTGTTTCAGTGTCAGTTTTCAGTTTTAATCCTGCTTCAGATTTGAAAATGCTGTGCTAACCTGGATTTTTGATTAATTATAACTCTCAGGCTAGCAAGCCTGGAAAATAGTTTCTCTCCCTACGTGTTGCGATAGATGTTAAACTGTGACCTAATTCCTAATGTGTGTGTGGAATACACACCAGCTTAGCCAGGTCTGTCTTGTTTTCTCTTGAGGCTCTTTCTCAGACCAAACAACCAACGAGTCGGCTTTACTTGTTGATCAGCCTGTGTTTATCAGTCTCATTTTCAAGAGTCTCTTGCAGTGTGGACTCTTGATTTAAAAAAGTGGTTACTGTTACACATAGCCAAGAATTCTCCTGAAATCCGCCTGGCGAAATTAGCTACCTATAATACCCCATCTTGATTATGGAAACAGGGTTTTACCTGAAAATCACCTTACTGGAAAAAGCCAACTGTTACCAGCTCACTGATATTAAAGCAACGCTATGTAACTTTGACCACAACCCACGGTTTCAAAAAACGAAACTAAACGATGCATATTGATATGCTGCACAAAACAGCAATTTTAGTAGAACCAGGTCATATTTTTGGAGAAAATTTCCTCTGGTTTTTCCCCTGATGCCCTTCGACTGCTCTGCCTCAACTCTGTGATTCAAGGAGGTTCCTGAAAGCAACATGTAGGCATCCTGCAGACCAAAGCTGCAGCTGCAGCAGCAGGTCGTTGGTGGTGACAGCTCCGCTAAATGAAAGCCTGCAGACAGACGGAGCAGTTGTAGAAAATCAGAGGGAAAACCAGAAGATATTATCTCTGTAAAATTTGACCCGGTAACTGAAATTGCTGTTTCGTGCGACATTTAGTTTTGTTTTTTAAAGCCACAGGTCACCGTTAAAGTTACATAGTGTTGCTTTAAGTATATGTAAATGCACTGCCTTAAAAAAAGAGCAGGAAATTACCAGTTATGCAATGCCATATTTGCAAGATGCATTTTTCCCATTCATAGCTGTGTCACATACAAGCAGATGGCTATTCTGAAAGAATACAGTATCAGTGTCCCATCAATAGAGATTAGATTTAACATCTGTTACTTTGTGGCTTTAGGGTTAATACAAATTATCAGGATTGAAATTAAATTCATATGCTCTGTTAGGCATGCAGCTGTAAGAGTAGGCTATGAACATCATCTTTAGGTCTGTAAGGGTTGAGATTCTATAGTCCTCATAAGTCCTTTTAAAAAGGTTCTCACACAGTCTGTGCTATTTAAAATACACTAGTTGTATTTGTTCAACTGCCAATGCTCCAGTGTGTATGTGTGTGTGTAGGTGGACATGTGTTAAAGTGTGTAAATGCTGCCAGTAAGTGGACGTTTCAATATGTCTCTGAATATGCCTTGGCAGCCATATGAACCACTTGGCTGCTGAGTGGGAGAAGAGCAGAGGAGTAGGAGGGAGAGAAGATGGGAGGCCTGACCTTGCAGATGATTCAGTCAATGGAGTAATCACAACTATTCCTCTGAGTCTGCAGTACAAACAGGAGGTTACCACCAAAGCCGCGCTCAGTTCTGCTGTCTCTTTCTTTTTTCTCCCTATTTATATCCTTCATCTGTCTGTCAGTTTCACGCTTTTGTTTGTTTTTTTCTTGTCTTTCTCAGAATATGACTGGCTCTAGTTTGTGTTTGTGTGTGAGGGGGGTGCAGCTCTGATACAGAAACTGTTTTAACTGACATTTTCATGAACAGGGGAGGGGTTCAAGTGCCTGCAATATCTAATGTGTTTTTTTTTTCTCATCATATGCAAATTTGATAATATCCCATAATGCAAGTTTATTGTTTGTGTTGTGTAATTAATGTTTGTGTGCCACCCCAGTGACACATGGAATCTTTCCCACAAAGCTATTGTTTGGGGAATTTTTATTTTTTATTTTTTAAACCTGGGAGAAATGAGAAATATGTGATTGTTTTATTGTATTTTTATGACCATCCCTCATTATGTTTTATTACCAACAATATGGTACTAAGGTGGTAAAAAATACTAAAATGTAAGCACAGTGCAATTTTCCTTTTTACAGCAGTGTATCATTGAGAACTGTTTCTGCCATTCTCTGT
>JAQFJA010000013.1:16139978-16155013 GCA_029874485.1 Naso brachycentron | reverse complement strand
CACAGTGATTACAGTTATTTTTTTATGGTCACTCGTGGGCTGATGAGAGCTGTGCTGTTTTGAAATGTACCTTTTGATTAGAAGCCCATGAACAAGTGCAATTCAGAGTCCTCAATGCAAATCTGAACAAAATTCCATTTTACTGAAATTGTGCTTAAATGGCACTCAAATCATTTCCTCCTATTCTTTTTGCATAAAGGGTAATTTTGCCTTTTGGATATTCTTGAAAAAAATGCAGGACCAAATAAAGTGTGAAGTCGTGAGCGAGGATAAAACAAAAGGCAAGTAAGATTATTCTGCTATCTTTTCATTAGAAAAATCAGAAAATGTGAGCGGGAATTTAATCTCTTTGCCTCTCACTTTTCATTTCTTTCAGAAACAGATTGGTTTTCATATTCAAAGCACATTTTCTGATTATTTTTGGTGCTGTTGTTTTTTGTTTAGTTTTTTTTTTGTTTGAGTATTTAACATTGTGGACATACAAGGGTTTTTATTTAAGGAAGTCAAAAATACATGTGCAGTAAGTCCTCTTTGTTTGATTAGCTACAACATAATTAATCACCTAAATTTAGTTAAAATGCAGATAAAGAATTTCTCTTCAAAGAAAATAACTGCAATGGATATTCAACTTTCAGAATGTTAAGTTTTTGCTTTCAGAGCGTGTTTGTTTTTGCTGAAATGTACTGATTACGTCTGTGCAGTAAAATCCATCTGAAATAGACTGAATGCATTGATTGTAGGTACATAATTGCATATTGTTTTGCCTATAGCAGATACTTGGTGAACACAATTGTCTCTTTGTTTTCTTCTCTCATGTCTTTCTGTGTTTCTCTTTGTTCGGCTTCATCTCTCTCACCCTGAGAAATCATAAACCTTGGCTATCCAGCCACCTTCCAGAAACCCACCCAGCCCCCAAACCCCTTGATAATATCAGCTAGCGCCAGTAACATCTCGATAACATACTTGGTCATTAACATTTTCTATTCAGAGGGCCTGTCAGAGCCTATTAGACTTGTGTCAGAAGACCTGAGAGCATCGGGGGAAGGTACCTGGTGTCTGGTGTCTAACCTGTCAACTCAAACCAACCTCCCGATCCGCTTCCCATCTTAATAAATGCAGACAACCTGAGCTTCGAGCACCCAAATCAATGGTGCATGGCAAGGTCAACACACAGACAGCGACTTCCAGTTACAAACTGGAGGAGGTGGTTTATGAATGACTGGGTGAGGGGTACATGAGGTGAGACCACTTCACATATTACCACCTTGATGTAAAGAGTCAGAGTGCAGTGATATGATGAGGTCAGTCAAGTAGTGCATTATTCAAACAGCGGAGTTCCAAGGTTGCTTTCAGTCGGCCAATTCTCGTGTCTGCACGGCCGGCTTTGATAATGATTTCACCCAGAATAATCTTTAAAAAAGGGGTTAAGTTTGAAAGGGCAGTGTTTTCTGCAGCAACAGTGCATGTGAGAAGCCACATATAAAAGGTCAGATAATCATATTTTATCTTGTATTAATAATTTTCCAGGTTAGCCTTACATATTAAGTAAAAGAAACAAAAAAAACAAGTAAAGGTGAAGAGTAAAGGTTTAACCACAACTGTTTGTTGTAAACTAATTCCAATTTGACCTATCATATTTGGGATTTTGTGCATATACGTCTTTCCTGTGCAATGAGGCATTATCACCAAAATTTTGGTGCATCTGCAGCATTAAGTGTTCCCCAATCTCAGTGATTGCTTTTGTCAGTACAATGTCAGAATGAAAATAATAGCCAAAATTACAAAAAAATGACCTGACTTTTAATCAAACCTATTTCCCAGGGACATAGCTGTGTTCACTCAGTATGTGCATAAGCGGCTGCAAGGAAATTTAAATTAACATCCATGTGTAGCCAAATGGATAATGTGTGTGTAGCACATCCTCTACATCCTGTAGGTTTCTATCTATTCATGGGACTTTCTGATCGGTAAGATCTCAACCGTTATTTGCTGAGTGAGGTGATGAAAGGCTGTTGGGTGCTCCTTCCTTTGGCTGCGGCCTCTTTGTTTCCCCAGTTGAAGCTTGTGAAAAGTCTAGGACATGCACGGTGATACTGCAGAGCACACTGCCCCAAGGCAAGAGCATTAGCATTCCTTCTTGCACCAGCGTGTGTTTTACCAAATTTGTAAAAGGAGAAACTGCCGCACCCACAGAGAAGAGAGGTCTCTGTGGCAATGGAGGTCTGTGTAGTCATTTATCAGCTGCGTATGGAAACTTGATGGAAAAACATACAATGGCACATTGGAGCATCTCATCATTTCAGCGTTCCCGCTGCAAAAAACACACCACAATACGGCAGCATTGTGTGCCCTGACAAAAGATGAAAGGCTTTTCTTTGCACTCAGAGAAGGCACACGAGGCAGCGGTATCAATAGCATGCTATAACAGGCAGTGCTCTATTTCGACACTATTTAGATACCTCAATTCGCTCATGCAGAATGGCAATCACCACAGTCACATGGAGGGGTTGGGTGCACCTGTTTTCCCTGTGTGGGTTTATTTGTCAAACATGATGATCTATTTTTCAACTAGAGTCAAATGGAAGGGTGTGTAAAATGTTGTTGTGCAGGCTGGTTTGAAGAGAAATGGATTTCCTTGGGTAGACAGTGGGATTGCTTTGATGCCTGACATGTTATTGTGCTGCATTTTATGTCTATGTAGGTTACAGAGACTTGTTCCAGGGGCTTAATCTGACAAAACACATCACCCATATGTATTCTTGGGTACTGCATACAAAGATCGTCTTTTTGCAGGCACTGACAGCTTACATGCAGGCCATAAGATGTGATAGGGATTTTATTTATAAATTAACAATAGAATTTAAAGTTCAGAGAAGAAATATTTATTAGCATGAAAACATGCTGCAAATCTGAGACATCAGGTCCCATGACTGTGGCTGCATTTTATTATGTATGGCATCTCATGACTATCAGGTGTCAGAACTGTTGTTTGAATTCAAGACTTCTGTACTTTTGTTTATTTGGGACTTTCAATCTGCGCAAATGAAATCCGCCGAGGGGGGCGGATGGGTTGAGGAGGCAAAATAACAAATGAGAACAAGCGAAATGGCGAGAGATAAAGACTGAGGGACAGAGATGATAAACATGCAGAGTGTCTATGCGGCAACTGTGAGTTGACCGTGGGAATGGCAGCTGTGGCAGCAGAATAAATTTGAATTTTGATCTCGGTTAATAAATAGCTTTGTGAACCGGAGCACCTGGCCCAGTCTCCAGTGCAATCCGGTTTCATGGCGAGCCTATGCTGATTATTCACTAACCTTCTCCTCAGATGAATAAGTCTCCCGCTTCCACACTTTGCCTCTATGCTTGTCTACTGTGGGGTAAAAAACAACATGTGACCACTTGTGGTGGGAAGGGATGGAAGCATTAATATTCTATAGACAATCACAGGCCGGGGCTAATTGAAAGATCCAGTTCTAACTGAATTTACAAAAGCATGCTTTGTTGGATTCAGAATAGATACAAAAGCTGAATAAAAAAAGAAGGCCTAGTGTACAGAAGCAGAATCAGATCTGCTGTAGAGCAGAACTCTGGCCGGAAGTTCCCCAACACGTTGAGCCGTTCATTTAGATGGACCCCAGATGCTATGAGGACAGTCTGCTCATCAGCTTACGTGGCATAGAGTGTAGGCATAATGCTCTAATTAACAATGTAGGTTAGACATTAACTATGTAAATACCCCCCTAGCCCTAAATTAAACAAGGCACTCCCAATTAAGCTCTCTCTTTTTGCCCAATCCTATATTTCTTCCACCTAATCTCTCCTCATTTCCTCCCTCTTCCTCCTCTAATATTTCCACCATGCTCTGTCATTTTCCCTAGGCTGTGATCCCTGCTCTCAGGGCAAACTCTGCCCCCGCTGGAAAGGATGAAGACCCGAGGCCTTCCTATCATTAAACTCATTTCCTTAAACAACAGGGTGCACTAATGAGAAATTCTAATTAATATTCTAATTATTTTTATAATTGCCTGTGCCGAGTGATTATGTGCAAGGCCAATCCTTAGTTCTGCCTTAGCCACAGATTGGTGATAAGAGCCAAAGTTCATATTCTTGGCGTTCTCCTCAACATGTTAGAATATCAAGAGTAATTAGAAAGTCCTTTGATGATAAATAATGCCCTCACAACTCATTTAGCTTAATTCTACAAGACGTTCTACCTCACTGTGCACATCAGCATGCCTGAGGTCATAGGAAAGTAAATGGGTGAGCTGTTAACGGGATTGAGTTGTTTTTCTATTTATAAAAGGTAATAATCAGGGATGTTTAAAGGGTTCCCCCAAATGAAAGAAAACACAATTTTGGAATTACTGTTAATGCAATCAAGCCGTGCAGTTAAAAGGATTTATTTGTTCAGATTCTGAGAAATCTCTCTCAGAGTTCTGCCAACACCACAAATTACTAGAAACCAATAGAATTGTAGTGGTCACAGCACACAAGATTTATTTATTTATTTATTTATTTTAAATTTAAAATTGCACACCGGCACGGACGGACAGGTGCGTCGGAGGAGACCTGTGTGGTCGAAGAACATAAATCAAGGCTCCCGCACACTGTCTTGAATAAACTTAAGCAAGTGAAGACAGTGTGCGGGAATTTTAATTTAAAATAAAAGTGAATTGAACAGTTTATATTGAGGTCTATGGATTATTTAAAATAACTTGTATTTTGTTCCTGGAAACTTTCCGTAACCATTAAAAAACTGCCAAGCATATTTAAATATTTTTAATACTGTATTACTAAACTAAAGGAAGGTAGTTTGTCTTCTGTGTCATCACATTAAATTTCCATAATAACCTTTTAGCATATTGTGATTCAGGTGGTCTGACAGAACTCTACACTTCCTCACCTCCATGGCTCTGTTTTTCCAGGCTTGGCTCTGCATTCCAAACATTACAGAATTTTTAGGCAATCACAATAATATCAGAGAGCCCGTGTTCCTATTGGCTGCTCTACGCTGCACTTCTTAGCAGCAGGTGATGTTGCTATGAGCTGATTGGCTGTTGAACCAAGACGTGCCTTACGCTTTAAAACTTCCCGTTGTCGAGCTGAGTTGCAGCCACACAGCTGGCTGCAAGCTGAGCTGAGACGGACGAGTTTACACCGCTGCAACTTTCCTTGAAAGCATTTCGTCTCCTCCTTGCAATTTTTGTTGCAAACGGGCCTTAAAAGAGAGAGCGACAACAAACAAAAAAGACAGAACAGGGAGGGGAGGGTACAGCGGAGTTGCTTCCTAAGTGGTCTCATGCTACACCCAGCTTAATTTCCAGATGTTGCCTACCTAAGTCCCCTATTTATCAAGACAGTAGTTCTTTCTCCTTGACTTCTTTCATTGCAATGTTTGTTTGCATGTTATTGCCACTAACTGCAGTTCAGCTGGCATACATGTTCATTTTTGTCACTAAATGCATTGCTCCACTTTTCTAAGGGCTCAAAAGAGGGTACTTTTTTATATTAATTCCAGTCAGATCAATGTTTAAACTAAAGGCTGATAACTTCCTCCCCGGGCTGCACCTTGGCAAATTGGAAAATTTAAAAATGTTTGCATGGCTGTCTCTTGTTTTCGTCTATGCTCTTTCAGTACCTCATTTACATGTGTATCATCACACTTAGGTAACTGACACTTAGATCTGCATATAGCACTGTTCTGCATTTATGCATCTGCATAGATCTGCAAAGAACCTTTATTTTAGTCTAGCTTGTTGCCTTGCTTCAGGGCTCAGTTTATTGTGTTTACTGTGAAAAATATTATGATATACAATACCAAATTAAAAAATATATATCTCACCATCAATGTATTGCTTTGCTCTCACTTTTAAAGAAAGCAAGGCTCAGAAATAAATAACATGTGCCAGTGTAGCATATGATACTATAGATTTGTGTTTCTGTTTATCTCAAAATGTGCATGTGTTTATCTACAATTGTGTGGTGTTATATGGAAGATGCTTTATCTGTTATTGCCTTGTGTGTGACTGCTGATAAGACCCGCACAGCTTTGGAGGACTTTGTACTAACAGTCAAAGATCTTAAAAACAGACTCAACTAAATGTCATGTCATTTTGCCTAAAGCAAAATGACTTTTGAACACATTCTCCACATACACAGCAATATGGTCTCGACAGTCTGGTGTAGTCCAGCAAATGCTTTCGTGCTTGAAACAAATTGTAATGTCCAGTTGGTTGTCAGCCTGTGGGTGAGTCACTGACAGCCGTAGCAGGGGGTCCTGCACTCCTGCCAGGCAACGTGACCATAAACGTCTTCCAGTCGTGGGCTGGAGATCAGCAGCAGATGAGGCCTCTGACCAATTCATCTGCTCATGAAGGGTGCAGAAAGGAGACGTCCTGATACTCCCCTCTGGGAGAACATCACAGCTCGGCGTGGATATAGCGAGAGCTGGCGCTATCAGACACTTAGCTCCCTCCGAGAAAATCAGATGAGATCAAAGGGACGGAGGATGTTTGAGATGGACTGGTTTCCTAGAGGGGTTGCAGCTTCACCCTCACAGTAACTGTTTAATTTGTTTGTGCTCTCAATCCTGAGCTGTAACGAAGAGTCAGTTGAATTTTAAGTTACATTTTTACTCGTTTTTACACGCAGACTGACAAATCTGGTAATATTATGTTTACGGACGCATAATTTAATGCTTGCTTAATACGATTTTACACACTCCGGCTGCAATTTGACTAAGCTCTGGCCAGGCTCGTGCATTACTTTGTCAATAAGCAGTAGTAAAAATGAACAGTGAAGATATTGAACACATTTAATTTGCCTCCAGTGATAATTCCTCCCAGGTTCGACTCCGGCTATCTGCTCTACTGTGAGCCACAGACTTTCCTCACAGACTTCCCCTTAATACTCTTATTTTTCCCTTTTTTTTTTCTCCAACCATTCCTGTATTTTCTCCGCATTTATCTAGGGACCGTGTGTCTTGTTTGTTGGAGGCACAAACTGTTTTGCATTTGCTCACATACACAAACCATAAATATTGGATTAAGTAAACAAATCCGAGGAGCTCACTTCTGAATAATATCGGCGAGTCTGCCTTTGGAGCCAGCAGGAATGCCACGGTCGCAGTCTTTGCTCGAGACTCAATACATGAAAAGAGGGAGAGAGGCAGAGAGAGGTGGAGGGAGAGAAAGAGTCAAATGGCAGTTTAATCCTCCCTGAGTGTTATCTCGCAGGTGTTTTGCAGACTGTGCTCTCTTTGGAAACTTTGAAATCGGGCCAGGCTTTCATGTGCAGGATAAGGTAGAGAGTCTGTGCCTGGCTGTTTGCGGGCAATAAACATCAACACAACAGTGCAGGACTCTAGCTCACAACTCCACTTAACATGTTATTCCCCCAAGCTCCTTGTTAGGCACTGGGCCTTGTTGTGAACTTGGAAACAATCCCAGCAGTTTCCTTTGCTTTGTTCCTTGTAGTAAACCTGAAACAGAAAAAAAAAGGAAAATGGCATCCTTGAATTGAGTTTCTGTTTTCCCTTAAACAGATAATCACAATGCACGGTGAGTCGTGCTGAAAGCTGGAAAGCGTTCTCTAAAGTAATTTGAATTGATGTCATTTTACCTTCAGCAATTAGCTCACACCAGCATCCCGCAGCACCCATATGGAGTTATATTTCCGCCATCTTATTCACACAAATGTTCCTGACTTTATTAGAATTGAACTCATAGATTTTCTCCCCTGAAATTAGCCAAATTGTAAAAGCCGAGATGAGAACAGACCCACGACCCCCTGCAGGCATCCAGTATCGGGTATCGCTGGTTTTAATGGTCCTGTACATCACCAGACTCTGGTGACGGTAGATGGCCTGGCAGCATTCGGCTCCACAAGGGAATGTGCTGCTTTATTGGCCTCCTCAGCATTGAGTTGTCCCCTGTGCCCGTATAATACAGCAGCTAGCATCAGACAGCGGAAAGACCTCCTCCCTGATTAATCGGCAGTGTATGTTTCTCAACGCTAGCTTAGTGCTCATGTTCCATATTTTCTAATGGTTATGGGCACAGTCATTTAGAGTGCTGCTTAGGGAGTCATCCGTCAGGATGTTGCATGGCTGAAGAGGGCCCAGGCAAAGAGCTTTCCAAACCAAGCATGTGCGCATGAGAGCAATTCTGGCAAGAAGAGGAGGAAGGCAGTGGAAAGAAAAACAGATGCATGGGCGCACGCGTAACGTGGCTTTGTGTGTCCATGGTGCTTTGCATCTAAAAATAGTGAGCATCGAGAGACCTGCATCTCAACAGCGTGATGTGTCCAAGGGAAGCAGCTCCACTGAGCCACCCCACTTACCTTCTGTTGTGAAAGAGCTCAGTGACGTTTAGCACCTCTCACCTGGTAACGGCTAAGTCATTCTGACAGCAGCGTGGGGCACACATTAGATCTGAGGGAGAAGGCCATACAGGGCACTTGACTCCCTGTTGCCTAGCATTATGGGAAATGGACATGGGGGCCAAATGAGACAGGCCATGGCAAGATAGAGTTTTTTTCACTGTGTTATGAATTCCACAAAACCTAGCAAGCCCAATTAGACCCAAGTCCAACATGGTGTTTCATAACTGGGCTTTTTGCTGTTACTATGCTGGTGTGGTGAAAGAAGCAACTCTGACTGACTGTAAACAATGCGGCTGACCACTACTAGCATGTTCCTGGCACCCACTGGCTCCAGTGGGGTTTAAAATTTATATCTATTGGCAGAGTATGTACAGAATAAGACATATGTGTACAAAGAAAACATTCATATAAAACTTACTTTTCATGAACTCAATTTTCATGCAACATGGGTGGACACAGTTGCAATTTCATTGTGAATGCACAATGACAAATCAAGATCTATCTATCTATCATTATAAAATGTTTCAGATGTTCTACTGCATGTAGTCAGGTGACTTCGTGGTTCAGCTCTGTGGCCTCACAGCAATAAGGTTCTGGGTTTAAATCCTGGTTCTTTTGTCTAACATTAAGAGGGTCCTGGGTTCGATACCCGGCTGGAGCAGGACCTTTCTGTGTGGAGTTTGCATGTTTTCCCCGAGTGTGCGTGGGTTCTCTCCCGATACTCGGGATTCGTCCCACAGTCCAAAGACATGCAGGTTAATTGGTGACTCTAAATTGCCTGTAGGCGTGAATGTGAGAGTGAATGGTTGTTTGTCTGTGTATGTCAACCCTGTGAGAAACAAGCGACTGGTCCAGGGTGAACCCTGCCCAGTGTTAGCTGGAATTGACTCCAGCCCCTCCATGATTTTAAAAAGGATAAGCGTTTACAGACAATAATGAATGAATGAATGCTATACAACACTGGTAGTCACTACAAAGCTTTCAGCACTACTTGTGAGGATGAGCAGATGAACTTTGCTGAGCCACTTTGTTGGATGATAAGGACTGAGCATTAAATGCCCAAACAATGTAAAAGAAATGACACAATTACATTTATCAGGGAATTCTGGAGCATACTTTTTTGGCAAAATTTTGGAAACCAAAAAAAAAAAGACACAGTACAGACAGACACTGTTAGAAAAAAATGAGTGTTCTTGAAGCTAGGAGCTGGATAAGAAAAAAGAATGATTGAATACAATTGAAAAAGATGAGTGACAGACACCCAAGTGGGACTTGTACTGTACTGTGTCTGATGATAATAATAACTTTTGAAATGAGCAAAAAGGACAAATGTGACATTTCGGTGGTGTAAGGGGCAAAGGCGCCCTGGAGCCGACCAAACCGACCTGCATCAACAGTCCTCATTATCTCACCTTCCATCACCAAAAGCGGCTTTATACATCTCCCAACTGTCATTTTATTTCATTGTTACTCCTTACTCAGATAATCATCACCATCAGCAGCAGCAGCCGAGTCAATAGAATTCCAAAAACATTGGGTCCATCCAAGCAGAAAACACTGCTCTGCTTTGTCCGGCGGTGACACAGGCTCCCTGCTTTGTGAGAGGTTATCAGTTGGAGCAGAGAGAACTGTGGTTGAGGCCTGTTGGTCATCATGGAAAGCAGTTCAGAGGGCTGGGGACAGAAGCAACGCTGATGGATATCTTTGAAATACATTCAGAGATAGCACCTATGACTGCCTCGATGAATGTTAAAAAAACCTTACTGCAGCTTTTCAGGTTCAAGGAAAATTCTTCACATTTGCTTTCTCTGCACATTTGCTCCATAGGTAACAAGTCTAATTTTTAATTGTTACACAAGAGGCATGGTTTTAGCCATAGCAGTGTCTGTTAGTCAGTTTGTAAATCAGTCCACCCCTTTGATCCAGGTTAAAATATCTTAACCAATGGAAGGATGACCATAAATTTTCCCAAGCCTTCATGGTCTCCAGAGGATGAATCCCTATGACTTTTATTATCCCTGATTTTTTTAATCCAATGCATCAGATCAGAATTTGCCCTGTACTTTGGTTTATGGCCTACTACCAGCAAAACTAATACAATCCCATCAGCCTCAGATACACATTTTGTGTACTGCTAATGTTATTGCTAATGCTTAAGTTTACATGCTAGCACAAAGCTTCACTGTACCAAAGAACACACTCACAGAGCTGCTAGGATGCATGTGTTTTCCTGGTATTTTTGTCCTCAAAACACCAAAGCAAACAAAACACAATTGCTTGATCCATCTTATCAAATGTAATCTAATGGTTTTTTTTCTGTTTTGTATCATTGTTGATTAAATATACATGGGTTTTAAACTGACAAAAGAAGCAACGTGAACTTGGGCTCTTGGAAATTTTGAAGGAACAATGAAATTACATATAAACTATGAAAATGACCATTAAGGCAATTTATTTTTATTTGTTTATTTGTTTTTGTCAGTGCTGCGCAGCCAAAGTTGCCCATTTTCATTTGGAACACATTCAGAGTTCTTTATGCAGCTCTAATGCATGTAATTTTCAAATAAAGAATATGTCTGGTATTTGTCGTCAAACAGCACAAACCAGCATTCATTTTGCTTCTAGTCAAGTATAATTTCAGGAAACAGTCCTTCTTCTCAGCAGGATATGCGGCTCATCTTTCCACCCTCCTCTTCCCTCATATCTTCTATCCCCTCCCCCGTCTCCCCCTCATCACTCGTGGTGATTGCCTTGCCTGCTATCTCTGGGCACCAGTTCTGTTTGTGCAGTGCCTCTGTATGTCAAAAAAAGAGCAGCCTGGTAATTTTATGATCTGTCACACGTCTGCCTTTCTGCGACGGGCAGTGGGCGACGGGGTCTGGACTTCCTTATCGCTTTGGTTCATTCCTGTCCATCCCTGCCAGACTGGAGTCACATCACATATCTGGGAAGCAGGAATGAATTGGTTTCCACATGCCATTGAGAATAGGTCAGCTCACAGTGGAGGAGATTATTTCGATACTTTGAATATAGTTCAAACCCGGTTTGGAGGCAATAGACTGCATCAGTGATGATAACTGTAGTCATTTATGCGCAGACTGCAACAAGTTAAACTTTGGTTATTAAATCCCTACATAATCAAAATACGCATTTGTATGCAGATGATGTTGATCATTCAGTTGCAGAATAATTCAATATAACAGTGGTCCAAGAAACAATTCAGGGAATGTAATATTGCTTTGACAGCTATGATATCCTGTTAGCGTCTTCATTCACTCCAGTCATTTAAGCTCCTGTGTACAGAGAGAGTTGGAGCTTCTCAAAACAAGCTTTCATCAACAGCAGAAATGAGAAAATGATCTACATGACACTTTTTCAGTCCCTAAACCTCACAGGAAATGTTTCATAAAGCCAGATCAACTGTGTGTGTGTGTGTGTGTGTGTGTTTACATGCATGAATGTGAGCATTTGTTGGTGTGTAACTATGAGTAAAGACCTCACATTTGGAGTAATAATAGATTTTTGTACAGTACATTTAAAGCTGTGGAGCCAAACACTGCAAAGGCAAATTGTGCATTCCAGAGTTAATGGAGACCTATCCATAACCTACAGCATGTTTATTGGAAACTTATTACAATATTTGTCTTGTGCTTCCTTGAATCATTATCTGGAGAACTCTACTGTAGCTGTTACGGATAGCTTTATTTACATAAGGCTATCTGCTTACATCAGCCCAGGAATAGAGATTCAGGATCTTTGTAAATCCAAAAACATGAAGCACTCAAGTAACCCAAGCTTTGTGAGGATGAATTAGTAATCTTCTAATCAAATCTACAATGTTAGGCAAAGACACTGTATCCGTCTTTCTCTGCCTGACAAACACAGAGCAGGTGGGCCACTTCACTATGTAAATCTGAAGGCTATCCGCCAAAATTGCACACAGCCGCAGAAATTAGAATGGGGCTTTGTCTTGGAGGAAAACACAGACTTGTTTAAAGCATACAGAGCAGGCACTGTAAAGTCAGTGGTTATACATAGAAAAATTATATCTAAGCTTTAATAACAGTAGATGAACAGGGAACTGGGACATGCGTATGACAGCAGAGGGTCATTTCTGAAGAATGTTGAGGGGCTGGATGACTTCCAGGAAGCCGATTTTCTGGAGTGAATGACGACAGAGGTGCGTTGTTCTGGGCTGTGTTTGTAGAACAGGACGATGCTCTACAGAGAATCAGATGTGAGCCCTGCAGGGACTGCCTGGGGAGTCGGGGTGATGATGTATTAGGGCCCTGTGTTTTTCAGATATGGCTGAGCAGCAGTCACCAAGACAACAAAAGGACCCCCGTGCCAGGAAAAAAATGTTTCTTCCTCCTACTCTCACAGCCTGCTAATGAGAGACTGAGTGAACAAGGTCCAGGGGAAGGAGAGATGGGAGGAAAGATGAGAGCTCTTCCAACCCGTTTCAGAATAGTTCCCATATATGGGCTTTCAGTGGGAGGACTGGGATGATGTTTTGTTTCATTATTGAATCTGTTTCCCCAAAGCTGTTGAATTGTTGGAGAGCAATGAGATGTATTTACGTTTAATGCACACAATTGGAAAATTACTTTTATTTTCATTTTTCAAATGGTACCATAGAAAACTACTTTCTGTTCCGCATGAGTGATACCCTGCATTTGTTTTTAATGACCAGTTCCATTATGTAGTGTGGACCCCATGCCGTCAATGGTTTCCAGCCATGCAGGACAGAATACTGATGTTTCTACACTTTAAAATGCATTGGATAGGAAGTCACACCAAGAGCCTCTGATTTTAAAATCTCAGGTACAGCAGATGTTCAGGGCAGTCATGACAGAGGGAGTTCTCACCTTTGGTGGCTGATCCTATTGTTGCATAAGATACACGAGAAAACATTGTGGTTGTCTATTCCTCACACATGCATCCAGAAACAGAGTGCATTTTATGTTTGTAACAGTAGTGGAGAGAGTTGTGTGTGTAGGGCACTTCTTTAGACTCTGGGCTGAGGGTGGCACACTTCAGAGACCAGATGGAAAAAATATGCCAGGCAAATAGAGCAGAAATTCCATTGTTGTGGCTAATGACATTCTGCAGGATTCATGCTGAGAATATGAAAGACAACGCCGCCTACCCTCATCCTGAACCTCTTTCTTCTTCTCTCTCCTCTCTGTTCTTTTCCCCTCTTATCTTCACAAAGCCTACAAACTGCAATGCACAAAAACAAATAGCCTGAACAGTGCACAGGCATCCGCTGGAGCATAAACGACGAACACAAACATCCAAAACACAAGTACGTGTATGGTTAATTTATATTAGTACCCTCAGTGACTAAACATAGCTTTCAATGTGTAATAAGCAGGTGCTGCCCCATTGGGGGTGACATTAGAGCTTCTTATAATTCCATTATGCCCATGATGCACTTTTCCTTGTTCGAAGCAAACAATTAGCATGATTACGCTGCTGGCTAAAAATATTTCCACAATGGCTTAATTAGGACTCCAGCCTCAGTGGCAAACCATTAGTGGTTTGAACACAGACTCCCACAACAGGTGACCATCTGCAAAGTGTGACTAAATATAGAGTAGCATCAGGTAGCACAGTTATATGGCCAAGATTTACTGTATAGAAGGATAACATGTTATAATAGTAATGATCAGTTTTTATGATTTTGGATAAATTTCTATTAACCTTCACTAAATCTTCAAATTGGACTGCTTATACAATATAGTGATTCCGAAAATAAACTTCTCAATGTAGAAACTAATCATGTTGAAAATGGCAGAAGGCCTGTTTGGCTGCACTTACTGGACCAATGTCCAATAGAAGAAACATTAATAACAGGAATTACATTCAAAATTATACATAAATACCTAAACACAAGCAAGGCTGCATACAGGGAAATATTACAGTTACCATCACAATAGTGAGCCACATGTGCTTTGAAATAAATAGCTTGTATTTATTTTTACTGCATGACTGAACCAATGACACAGAAAAACTCCATGACCAGGGTGAAGTGCGTTGCAAGCACCTCAGCAAAGGCTGCCTAGTGTCAAAGTTTAATATGATGTCTTAAGGCGATAGTTCACCATATATAATGTTTTGTGTGAGTCCTGCACGGGTCTGATTTTCAAGACTCACTCCTGCCCCGACCCGGTGACGTGCAACCCGTGCCCCACTAACCTGCACATATGGCCAATTAGTTATGCTAACCAACCCTACCCATCGAAACACGATCTGCAGCCCGATTCAGAACCACATATCCTTTAATAACCATATACACTGGACAATCTCATAGTGGTCACATTACAGTGATCAGCCACATATTTGGCGGTGATAAAGTGATCAATTTAGGCCATTTCACGTGTGAAATTAAGTTAATACATATTTTAAAATGAAGGTGATTCAGGAAATACAGTTTGAATAAATATATTTTGCATATTCTCAAAAGCCGCACATCTCCATATTTAACATGCCTGTCACCTGATTGAAGCAGCTCTCATAATACCAAAAAAACTTGACTTTGGTCATATAATTCAACACTCTGGGACCTTATCTCTCATCCAGGATTGCAAAAGCACTCACTTATTACTTTTAATAATGTCTCTGTGACGGATGTAACATTATAGATC
>JAQFJA010000013.1:16115623-16130851 GCA_029874485.1 Naso brachycentron | reverse complement strand
CTAGTTGGTAATGTTTTTTAGGTTAAATTTGAGTGTAACAAGCTAGCCTGAAGTACATTGCATGCTTCAGATGATTCTGTACCTGATCCAAAGGATTCGGGTGCTCAAGCAGGGCCCAGAAGATGAAGGGAAGCAGAAAAAGGTATGAAAGCTGAAGATGAATGAGTTCAGTGGGAGTTTCCGACATCCTCGTTTTATAATCTTTGACCGTTATGTTTTTTGAATTTCAAGTTCTCCCATATCGTTTCTCTTTCATGCTTAAAAACTTCTTTAATAGATGTGAAAAACTAACTTTCCTGCACTCCCCTTGACTTTCTCTGCAGGTGCACAGCAAAAGTTGCATATTAACAAAAGAGACAATTGCTGACTGTTTTTTTTTTTTTTTAGGGATTCAAACAAAGCTTTGGGGCATGGCAGTCTTTCATTAGAATGCTGATCCCGTCAAAATGCGAGACTGGAAAACACAAACTTGGTGAAGGCAAGGCTTGCCTTGTCAGGAGTTTACATTGATGCACCAAAGAAGAGGGCAGTCTCTCCTCTCTTTCTCTCCTCTTCTCTTTCTTTCTTCAATTGTTCTGCTCCGCGGCTTCATCAGCAGTTTCGTTCCATATGAAAGCGTGGGATTATGCAGCATCAAATGATAGGTAACTCGCCTTCCCCTCCCCTCAGTACCACCCCCTCTCTCTTGTCTTTAAGTCTCTTGGCTGCTGAGCATGTAAATCTGTGAAGCCTGTAAAAACACAACTCAACAGTCAAGTCACTCACTGACAGGCAGCACTGTCAGCATACACACAAGATGTTTTTTGAAGTCAAGGTTAAATGTAATAAAACATATAGCAGTCCCTAGAATACATGCGTGAGATACTGTGTGTGGGTGAGCCGATACATAATGGAAAAGCTTCAGGATACAATTGTCAGCTTTACTGTAAAGCAGCAACATTGGACCATTGTGTGCGGGGGTTTGTGTGTGTGGAAGCTGGAATGAAGTCAGCTGAGTGTTTGGTTATGACACCCTGCACTGCTTTTCAGCGAGTGGCAGTGGCAATAAAATGCAAAAGACATATTTCTTTTTTTTTTTCTCCCATTTTTGCATTTGTCATTGGAAAAATAGAAAGAAGTCCGCTTCATTTCTAAGGTTTTGTTTTGTTTTTTTTTAACAATTGACAATGAACTACATTTATACTGACAAGTAGCGTTAAAGCTTTATTGACTATCTGCTCTCTGCTCACTAACTCCCTTTAGATCAAGATTAAAAAACAGAGAAATATGAAGAGTGGCAAATGGAGCACAAATTTCCAGTTTGTGCAAAGATGCTACAACAAACAAGACTGGGTTAAAACCCAGTGTGTGGCTGGTCCCGTTTGGTGAATATGTTTCTTTTTTGGCCAGTGTGCTTTAGTTAGAGGTATGTGTCGCATGAGCATGTTTGGATATTAGTAGTTGTTATGTCTTAGTAACTCAATCAAGATATAATAGGATGAATAATAATTGAGCTTTGAGGAACAACAGGGCGTTTGCACTATGTAGCGCAGTGAGAGGGATGAAAACTTCTGTGGGCCTGTTATCTTTTTATTAATTTTCATAGATGAGGCTAAATTATAGGCCACACAGGTGCTTCTGAGCGCATTTCCAAATGTTTTTAAATAAAGTAATGCTGTCAATCGAGTAAAATATTTAATCGCGAGTTATGGCATGATTTCCATAGTTAACTCAGGACGGATAGCAAATTAATGGCACCTTTTTAAATTGTCAACTCTAAATGTACCTTTAAGGGATATTTTTCAAGTTTTACATACTCTTATTAACATGAGAGTGGAAAAATATGCTTGCTTTATGTAAACATATTTATTATTATTGCAGCTCTGTCCGCGTGCTGCTGCTAGAGGAGGGTCTGGTTGTCTCAGTCATGAGGTTTAAGATTCATGGAAAGCTAAGCTAAACGGTTAAACGGCATACGGAGAGCTTCCTTTTTAAGCTAGTTTGTAACAATGAGCTATTAGCCGCAGAGTTAGCGTGCTGTGCTTGTGACTGTTTAAAAACTGATCCGCAGAGATCGTCTCCTCTCAAATATAAACGCACCCAATTAGATCGTTAAACACAATACTGTTTCACGTTAAAAATCAGTGTTTCTCTGACGGACACATGAAATCAGGAAGGAGAGAGAAGCAGACCGGCGTTTAGGAACAAACCTGCTTCCTCAAATTCCTGCTGCTCAACTCCGCTCACGTTGAGTGAAATGACTGCAGTGTTGTGGCTGGAAGGCGTGGACACGTGCTGCGAGCAAACCCAGGGAGCTACGGAAAGACCCGAACACACCAACTGTGCTCACCAACAGTGCTTAGTCAGTCAGTCAGTCAGTCACGGACATAGTCATGTGTCGGGCGGGTCACTTCCAGGACCAGCCAAAATAAGCTAAAATATTGACCTGACAACTTGAATCTGTTTTTATTGGGGCTGTCAAACAATTAATTATTTTTAGTCGTGAATAATCACATTTTATATGGCATGTTTGAAATTAGATTATTTTGCATTTCACAATCGTTTTAAAGTCCACAATAACAATGTTTGCGATTCTTACCAGTGTACCTTGATTGGGAATCAAATGCCAACCGGGGAACGTCTCTTGCGTAAATACCTGGTGCAGTGACAAGGAGGAGACGGGCAGAACTCACCCACTGCTAATTAGCTTAGCTCAAGCACTGGTAGTCAATAGAAAGTGCTAGCCTGTCTCCACCTGAAGTCATCAGATGAACTTTCCAACAACTCTAAATTGTGATTTCTTTATTTATCACATTATGTTATTTTTAGACTCAGAGTGGCACTTTGTGTTATTTTAATTTTATAGCACTTTTCTAGTCTTCCAACTACTCATGAATTCGAAAGAATGGTATCTATTATTTTGTCTGAAACTTGGGAGCAAGGCAAACATCAAAAGGAAAAAATGAAACCATTCAGAAGCGAATTATTGTCTTTCTTCTGCTGGTAGGAAGCAGGAAACCGTTAATACTGCTTAACTAAAGGTGTGTTGAAGGGACAAAATAGCGGCACGCAATTAACACAATTAAAAAATACTAACGTGTTTGCGGTCTTTTAATTGATTGCGATTAACGTGTTAATGCTGACGGCTCTAATTTTTATGAATAATAGCCTTTTTCTTCTGTATCAGCATGAAGTCTTGCAATAAAGCAGCACTCCTGCACTTGTGAGACATACCATTTCTGTAAATGATTGCAAAGAGAGGATGTGCTCTCACAGGATTATCTGAAAGAGTCAATCAAAATGAACCCTTTGACGCACTGTTCTTTATTGACCTATGACAGAACTTGTGAGGATGAAGTAAAGTTGTTGTTATTGACGATGTGGGTCTTATGTGCAGTGCCCCAGAAACTCATCTGATGCTGTCAAGCTAAAGCACATTGATTATTGGGTGTCAGCTAGTGAACTGTCTCTGAACCTTTGTGTCTCAGCTGAGGCGTTGAGTCGTCCTTTGAGTCATCATGCCGTTTCTATTTTCTACAGGAACTCACACTGTCCTTTTAGTTGATGAAATCTTTCAGTCTCTGCCCTTTAAAGGATTCCGTTCAATATCTTTTCCAGTCTGCAGAACTTTCTGATCCTGGGATTAAAGCTTTCCTTTCTCTGCAGCCTATAGATCCAACAAAGTATTATATTAAAATGTTTTACTACATATGATTTAATTACTCATTTGAATAACACTGAGATGCTTTACCATTGATTTCTTCCTGATATAGTGATAACAGTTCTTTAGATATTCCATTACACAATCATTGTCTGCTCCCCTGACTGTAATGCTCGCATCTATGTGTTGTAATTAGCGATTGCTAGCATCGAACCTTTTAGTGATACAATGCAGGACCTCCTGTTTCATTGACAGACATGTTGATTATCCCCTTGGCATGCCAATAATCCATTAAACACATTGTTCACTTTGCCCATACAAATACAGTGGATCCACTCTTGCATCATATGCACTGATATATTGGCCCCCATTTAATAATGCTATTAAACTTTACTGGGCAATGAAAAGACAGTATTCACAGCCATTAGTGGATGCGCAGGAAACTAAGTGTGCAGTAATTCGCAACACATTATCGCCTCCACTGCATTTTACTGTTAATATAATGACCCGATGTGGTGAACATCTTAATACTGTAGGTTTAGTTACTACAAATGAGATATTATTCAACAATAAAGATCTGAAAGTGGATGTGCTGTTTATATGTGCATGCAAATACAGATATATATATAAATATAAGTACGTGATATTTTTCTTTGTGAAGGAGTAAGCTCTTGTCTTGAAATATGTGAAAAAACGGTATCCTGCAAAAACAGGCTCAAAGCAACATACGCGAGTACTGCTTAATGAAATCCCTCAGTTGATTCCTGCACAGAGCAGAGCGTTAAAGCATCACATCCTCTTCCCATGCGTGAGTGTCATCCTGCATTACACCTCGGTGGCTGCACAGCAAACCAAACAGGCTCAAGTCATGCCTTGCAGCCCCCCAACCAGTCTGCCCAGCAACATCAAATGCAAAGCACGACATAAACAGGGGGAAGTGCTGTTGAATTGGTGGGTGGGCATGTGGGTGGTCTTCATGGCTTTTGTCAGTGTATCAAGGGGTGTGTGTGTCTGAAGTGCGCTACCTAGAGAGGTTAAAATATTGTCTGGACATAGAACTGATAGCAATGAAGCTTCCGGCCTGATCCTGCATAATGCAGGAGCATCTGGGAAGTGACTGGACACTTTTGGAGTTCAGGCTATTTTTGCTTGTGTCGCCTCAAATTAAGCTGATGTGCAACTCTTCAAAAATGTAAAACAGGGTTACAGGGGTTAAAGGATGCAATTTGGGAAGCGTGTAAATGGTGACTGGTTGAGATAACATGCAGCTGGCTGAAACGAAAAGGAAAGGAAAATATCTGCACTTGGCTGGTTGGGTTTGATTGTTGGTTTGACACTTGACTTTGACACTTTGACATCCCACACAAAATTTCAAACCTCTGCCCATTGGACAACAGTTGTATGTAACACTCAATCTACTATAATCGGCTATGTACGGTGGAGAAGTTGCTATGACTGTCTAATATCGACACATATTAATTTGCATTGGAATTTGTTGAAAGCTCAGTGCATCTGCATGAGATGTCAAGGGGCATAACAAAGCATCAGTGTATGACACACTGGGGATAAGACAAAGCTGTTAAGGGGTGTAAGAGTGTGTGTGCGTGTGTGTGCGTGTTGGGAGGGGGGGTTTCAAGGTGGTAAAGGGCATATGGGGGCAAGCAGTTGGTTCAGCCTTGATAAGGACAGTCAGTATGAGAGAGAGAGTCAGAGAGTAGAAGAGAGATAAAGGCCTGTGATGACTTATTCCATAAAGAAAAGACTGGGAGAAGGAAGAATTCATGAAAACACACACACACACTCTCTCATTGATTTGGGAGAGAGGAAGGGGTGTAGGCCAATGAATGCTCGTGGTGGATGTCCACATTATTGTTCTGGCAGAGCAATCTTCTCCAATCTTGGCAGTGTGTAATGGAGGCACGAGAGATACCAGGTGCTTTTACTTTCTCCATTTGGAGAGGAAGGGCCATATGCCAGACTGAATTGGATGAACCCCTTATTGTTTGGCCTGTGCTTGGATTACCGCAGTAGGGCCTCACTGTTTGCAAAAGACAAAAAAAGAGAAAGAGGAAATAGTAGGAGCACGTAAACACTAAAGAAGAAAGACATGAAGATCATTGGTCATCACATCAAAGCATAATAATAAAATAATCAAAAAAAATCTGAGAAGATTTAGTCAAATCTCAAGCATAGCTATACTTTGTGGTAGTAAATAAAAAAAGTTAATTTGTCATTTTTCGTACCCAAACTGTCTGTTATAAATATTCATCACAGTTTTAAGTGACTTACTGCAGAGAAGAATTACAGAATTCATAGAGCTGACTTTGCCTAACTGTATAGTATAGTTTTGCATGCATAAGTTGATGGCTCCTAATTTGCAGTGCTGTAAATACCACAGCACACACTCCTCATCACTCAGCCTGATTGCAAGTATTTCACGACAAACCCGTCACACACACACACACACGCGCGCGCACACATGCACATAAACATCCATGCACAGACGAAAAAGAGCGAGACTGCTAAAGAGCTCTGAGCATGTTGTGGGGTTTATATGGCTCACAGGGACTGAAGATCATTAGATTAATAATCTCCTCTTTTATTAAGAAAACAGCATTATTGTGTTTGGTCATTTGAGTGTGACAAATAAGCCAATACACTGAGTGCTGCAGAGCTGATTATTGTCCATTATGTTTGTTTGGAGGACTTTGGTGAGACCCAAAAGGATTAGAGCTGATTTAAAGACTGAAAAGGGGGATTTGGAGGAATGTGCGTGTGTGCATGTGTGCATGCGCAGACCTATTTTATTTAAGTATGTTTGTGAAGTTTCAAAAAGTGGGAGTTCACTGTATTTATGGGGTCCTACAGCTCTTTGGGGACCAAAATGCCGGACCCCACAAGGTTAAATGACTGATGTGGGCAAAGACTTGGTTTCAGGGTCAGGTATTTAGGTTAGACTTAGGGTGAGGCATTCAGTTGTGATGGCAAGTTTGGGTATGGGCAGTGGTAGAGTGGTGCCCGGAGAAGTGGGTATACTCTTTATTTATGCCACCAATGTTTTTAAAAACCTCCCTTTACAGCAAAGGATAAGCACCCTTTTTAAACAGTGACGGACGTGTTTGAAACAGTGGGATGTATGACAACTCTTGCATATTTAGTTCATCCAAAAAAGGAACAGTGGTAGACCTATTTGCACATTGCCACTTGACTTCTGCTGTTTCACTTTATGCAGTCAGGAGGATCATAATGAAATTAACATTATCCACAAAAGAGGTGCAGATTTTGCATCAATGCCAACCCACAGCCAGACTATAGGGTGAGACAATTACATAATCAGGCATTCTGAGTGAACTATTCCTTATTCCTTAGTCCATCCACACATTAAACAAACCTGCAAGTAGACCATGGGCTAGTGGCTTCTTTTGTAAACAGTCTGTTGGCTAATTTGCAGTGGATTTTAAAGTGGGTATACTCAATGCAGACTAAAAAATTAGTGAGTATGCTCCGTATACCTGCATATATCCTCCATTACACCACTGGGTATGGGGCCAGTGAATGAAGTGTGTCATTGATGGGTCCTCATAAAGATGAGCGTCTAAGAGTGTGTGTTTGTGTGTTTGTCTGTGTGTGTGTACACTTTGACTCTTCAGAGCAAGACCCAGTACAGGGAGCCTGGTGCCTCGTTGCCTGGTGACTCTGTCGTTAGCCGCGTTGGCGATACAATAGGATAATGAAATCTCTTGCTGTTCCAACTCTCCAGGCTACAGCACAAACAGAAGAGAGAAAAATACACTTCAGTTCATTGTAGTTTGTTGGATTACGGCTCACTTAATAAAGCCTTTTCTTTGCGGGGGAATAATAGCTCGGGACATTTCACATGAAGAAAGAGGCAAGTGCTCCCACTGGAACCTTTCCTTTTACCGTAGAAGTTGTCACTTCTTTAGCATGTTGTCTTTTTTTGATTGATAGCTTAAGAGCCCATACACAAAGACAAATTGACATGTTCAAAAAAAGATGTATTATCGCCATAGCTCTGCAGTGTCAGAGGTCACAGTGAGGATGATTCACAGCCTATGATCGGCCTCCTCCTCTGCGTTTTTGCCTGTCATTAATGAAGAGGCTCTCTCCCACAGACAGGTCACCTCAAAGAAGGTGTGAGGAGAATCTATTACAGCTGCTGTCATGTTCCTTTCGAGGACAATCATAGACTTTGACCCCTCTCCTCTCAGACTGTCCGGCTGTAAACCGTCTTCTCCTCACTTCCTTTCACCTTCCTACCTCTCCTCGCCTCCGCTTATATTTTTGTCTTCTTTTCTCCTTGCCCCCACTTTTCTTCTCTTGCTTCCTGCTCTTCCCCTCTGCTCTCACTTTTCTCGTGCCATTTTCTACTTGTGTTAGGTGTCCAGAGAAAATCTAGAGCACAACATATAAAATCATCTTTTAAAACATGGGATTGAGCCCCTCGCGGGGGCGCCCAATTCACTACACCAACCTGCCATCTTGACAATTGCTGTGAGCAAGGAGAACAACAGCGACAAGAAAAAATACATGATTACCTATACCGAGGCCTGCAGGCTCTAAAATAGATGGGAGAGGAGATCGAGGCAGCAACAAAGAGGGATTGCTGCTCATGTTCGAGAAAATTGAGGGGGGATAGTGTGTGTGTTTGTGTGTTTCTTTAGTTGTGTACATGCATGTAAAAGCACATTCCCTGTGCTTCTAATTAGCTGATGTGTTCATTAGCTCTATCAAGAGAGTAGACGTTCAGTCAATCAAGGCAGCAGACTGAAATGTGGCTCTTAGCACTCCCTTCTCTTGTGATTACAGCAATGTTTAACTTGCAGGAGAAGCCCGCAACGCTCCTCTGATTGTTGTTGTGTCTTCGCTGTATCCACTGCTTGTTGTTCTGTTAAAGGGAGTAAAAAGTCAAGGCTTAAAAATCGCTGTTTTCTCCCTTAACTTCTCTAACACCACCTTCGTGACTTCAGTTTTTTTCTCCATGAAAGCCCGCGCAGCATTGTTTTCTTCCCACACATCATTCATAACCTTGAGGAACCAGGGAGAAATAAGAGACTCCCACCACTTAAATTCAAAAGAGGGATGTTTCAATAGCATCGGCAGGAAAGGAAAAAAAGAGATGTATCCATGGTTACCTTGGTTTTATTGCTGTTTGTCTTGGGCAGCAGATGCAATAAAAGTGCTGGGAGAGAAATGACTGGGCAAGGGGTGTAATTGCAGAGGAAAGCACCACACACAGGTGTTGTGAGGGTAACAGGAGGCTGGAATTGACCCAAAACCTTTTTTGCTTCCAAACCTTTTCAGAGCTATCTGGTTTACAAGGGTCTCATTAGCCATGATTGGACAGCCCCTAAATGTGCACGTACATCATATTTTAGTTTTCCAATTAAGATTCCTAGCTTCAGGACTCTCAGGTATGCTATTAAAAAAAGGCCAAATGTAAAATTAAGTGTCTCTCGCAGCAGGCTTGATCAGCCTCAGCCTCATTCATGGAATAATGAAATATGGAAGTGGGAAGTCATGCGTGAACAGAGAGAAGAGGGAAAAGTGGAAGGAATGGAGGAAGAAGAAAATGAGTGTTGAGATGCAAAATGCCGAAGTTGCATCAGAAATCGCCCGTGTTGTCAGTTGTCTTGTACAGTTAGACATTTAGCCCACGCTCCCCTTTTTGGCAGTGAACAAGGAAGTATCACTACCTTTTGCCACCTCATTTATCCTCATCTTCTCTTTTCATAATCAGACCTTTGACAAGGGTTGGAGTGCTAAATGAAATAAAGACAGTTATTTGTTCACACCTCTGTGGTCCTGGTGGGGCAGCAGGGAGGGAAAAGGAGGCACATTATTTCCTGTGGTGTGGCCTCCTCAGATAGATGGACCACTGAGGCTCAGGATAGTGGCTGACACACACACACACACACACACACACACACTTGGTTTTAGCAGGGGAGGAGTGAACACACCAGTGTTGTTGTTGCTGCTGAAATGATGCTGTACAAAAAAATAAATAAACTTTAGAGGAAAATAGAGCTAAAGGAAACAATTGTTGGGGTGTTAGGAGGGACCAGCTAATCCTCCCACATACTTTAAAGTTCTGCAAATGAGCTAGCAGGCTAACATTGGCTATAGCATGAGAATTGTTGGTGAAGCAAATCCACTGCAGCTGTTTGCTCCAGCTCGCACTTTACTTCGTTTGATGTCACTCTCTAAGTTCAGTTTGAACTGGGACCAAATGGTTGCAGGGAAAGTTGCAGCAGAGTAAACCGGTCCGTCTCAGCTCGAGCCAACTGACAGCGTCTCTTGCAAGATACTTTGTGGTCGGCAGAGGCAAGTCAGAGCACGGTAAGCTAATCAGCTTGTACTGACATCACTTGTTGCTAGGAGGCGCAGCTTAGACTGGCCAATTAAGACAGAGAGTACAGCGAGCATCACTGATTTCCGTTTTTCCGCAATACCCTTGTCCCAGTGGAAAAAAAATATATCGTGGTAAAAACAGGGCAAATTGGAGACCAACTTAGTGGCAAATGATGTCATTTCTCAAACACTATTACACTGTTTGAGCAGGTTATACATCATAATGACAAAGTTAAGCCAAAAAAGTGTCTAGTTTCGCTGTAACTTTCCGCATGGAGACAAATCATAGAAAAGTGTGTGTTCATAGCTCAGAGTAGATGTGAGGTTATATTTGAGATGTGCCCCATGATGAGCCAGTTTTGAGCTGCATAATGCTGCAGTTTGTGAAGTCTTCAATCCAGCTGCTGCATGTCATTGACATTTCCAGCATTCTGATGCGACAGATGAATAGTGATAGCCTGCACAACAGGGAATATGAAAAAAAGAAAAACGGTATAAAGGAAGAAAGAAGAGTAGACAGTGAAAGGTGAAAAACAGGCAGATTCACACAATTAACACAATGACACATAAAAGCCTCTACTGTCACAAGCGGCTGGTAGCTACTTATTGTTCTTGTGCTGGCCCATCTGGGAGTGCTGCCTTGGGGGAAGGACACCCATGGGAGCCTCAGGAGAAAGCAACATGATGGCACACACAGTACTCATCATTCAGATGCACCCCCATGGGGCCCATAACTTCCTGATTTTACACCAACAGTTTTGCCTCTGACAAGCCGTGTAATCAACATGATGAGGACGGATGTAGTCCTGTGCTGTGATGCTTTGGATCAAAAGAGGCGAGTTTATGTGTTCAGTTTCTGTGTGTTACTGTCAAAATCCTTCACCGGGAGAAATGGTAAGACCTGACAGGAATGTTAAAATAATAACTTATAAAACATCCAAAAATTATTCAACATTTGTGACAAAATGTGAAGAAGTCGGGGGTGACCTGGTAGTAACACGTAACACAAAAATCCAGAACAAGCGGGAGCTTCCAGCAGTAATTCCTGGCAAGAGATTTCATTATCCTATTGTATCGCCAACGCGGCTAACGACAGAGTCACCAGGCAACGAGGCACCAGGCTCCCTGTACTGGGTCTTGCTCTGAAGAGTCAAGTGGTGGCTGTGCCTCACTAAAACAGAGATCCCTTCTCTTTAAAATTCCTCCTCTATAAGCATATTGAAGTTGCACAAATTGTCAATAAAAATGTATTAGCTAGCAAACATTAATTCTCCACATGTAACATTAATGTTTGTCATCATGCTAATGACAATAACTTATCTTGTAGCTGCAGCAGTCTGTTGGGCTTTTCAAATACAAATTCTAATTAAATAATAATGAATCATATATTAATATTCAAATGGAAAATAATTAGTTCTTTGATTAATTTATTAACCAGGTGCTTTTTTGCTTTTACATCAGCTGGGTTCTGAAATTGAAGGTAATTGTTTTCTGTTATTTAAATCACTTTTAATGGGGCTAATTGTAGTCTACTTTTACATGCTAATTTTTAGCATTCTAATAGCCATCAGTCACTACATTAAAGGAGTTTTTAAATGATTTCAAACAGTGCACAAATTTATCACACTGAATTTTGGACACACCAAAAAAAGATGATAAAACTAGGAAGTATTATCATTTTATAGGAGTATTATCTGGTATGACAACATTCTCCCTCAGGGACGAGTACAGTCATTTAAATTAAATTAAATTAAATTAAATCGATAAAGCAAGTTTGTTTTTTTCCCCTGGGAAATTACCTTTTTCTCTCTTCAGTTTGTGATGAGACATGGTTTAGGTAACTATTGAAATAAAGAAGAGGCCAGAATGTAAATCATATCTGTGGCAAATTCAGAACTCTGTATGTTGAAAAGAAAATACTGCACCAGAGCACCGACGGACCCAGAAGGGGGGCAGGGGAGGCCATCGCCCCCTTTGGTGCCCTAAAACTGGGGGGAAGAAAGGCTGTAAAAGTACCCTCTTGGCTGCTCCTATGGTAGATATAACATGATGAAGTGCCCTCTAGGGTGCTCTTCCAGTGGACAAAACATGGTAATGTGCTTTCTAGGGTTCTTTTCCATTTGTTAAAACATGGCAAAATGCCTTCTAAGATGCCCTACAAGTGGACAAAATTTGGTAAAATGCCCTTTACAGTTCTTTTCCATTTGTTAAAATGTAGCAGAGCACCCTCCAGGATGCCCTTCCAGTGGGCAAAATGCAATAAAGTGCCCGACGACTTTTGCACGCTGGTGCCTCATGGCATACAACAAGTGCCCTTTTTACTATTTTCGCCCCTGCCCCTCAAACATCTTGAGTCCGCCACTGCACCAGAGTTTCAAAATTCATTCACTATTGACCTAAAACTAAAAGAAAAAAAATAGCTTTTATGAGCTAATGAAACTTCAATCCCATTTCTACAAAGTAAAATATTTGACTTCTGCTTGTTGTTGGCTGCAAACAATTTAAAAAAAAAGTTTTCCAATGTGTGTGATGAAATTCTGACTCTTACATGAGTCATTAAAGAATTACACATTCTCTGCAGTTGCTCATTTTTCTACTGATAATTTGCGCGGAGAGTTTATTTTCCATCACAGCTTTGGGAGTGTTCCCTCAGGTCATGAACCATTGTCTATGCCGAAAGTTCACACTTTTCCTGGAGCCATGAACCTTTGAGACAGTTTCTCCAACTTTACCAATGTCTTGAAAGAACACCAACCCACAGCTTCTTCATGTGAATAACTTCCTATGCGATTTGCATTTGAAAACACGACAATTGTGAACGCATAAATCTGTCATTTCTCAATCTGAAGGAGATTTCAGCAAACTAGAGTGGAAGAGTGTCGCTCCAATTATTTAGCAGAGTCTGAGCAGGTGGCATCGCCAGCCACTGCATTGATCACTGTGGTTCACTTGCAGATATCAAATCAGACAAACATGTGCATAGCAGGCATACAAATGAGATGATGAAATGTGTCGGCGCATCAAAATGTTTGAATCTGAACAATCGCAAAGTCGGCACAGAAATCACTTGGGTCAATCCAAATAAGCTTTTGTCATTGATTGAAAGTGAAGATTTTACTTTTAAATGAAATTGAGGAGGGAGAGTGAGAGTCACAAGATGCTTTAAAAACCTCTCTTGATTCATTAAAAAGTCTCCGTCACCAGAGACGAGGGGGAGCAGGATTAATCTGTGCTCTCAGTGTATGTGGGTGTGTGACACAGCTGAGTGATTCTCTTCATGTCTCTGAGGGGTAATTAGCTCTGGCGTGGCCTGTCGTTACTCTACAGGCCTGTTCAGTCCCGGGACTCGGCTTGCTCTGTCATCAGAGCCAAGAGCTCCGTCTGTGGGGAGAGCGACGTGCAGCGGACCTCTTCTTTGGAGCCTGAGGGGTCACTCTGAAATAATCAGTCTGTCAGACCGCACTCTTTGTGCTTCATTCTCCCTGGTGACGTTCTCAAGTGTCATTGTTATATATTCCAGTTCTTCCTTTTCTCTTCAATTTTCTCTCCTCCTTCACTCTGTCCTTTCATTCTCTTTTGTTTTGCTTTCTTTTCTCCTTCTTTTTATTTCTTTCTTACTTTCATTTCCTCTCCTCTTTCTCGTAAGTTCTTCCTTTTTCTCTCTCCTCCCTATTTCATCTTTCTTTTTTTTCCCTTCAGGTCTTTTTTTAACTTTCTATTGTCCTCCCTTTCTGTGTGTCTTCTCTCTCTTGCTCTCATTTCTCTTTATTGCTTTATCTGTTCCTCCTTCCTTGTGGTTAATCCTTATCATTTCCTCTGTTTTCAATGGTTTTTCTTTATCTTCCCTTCCTTCTCCACTCATTCTGCCTCTTTTCTTTCCTTTGCTTCGTTCTCCTGTTTCTCCTTTTCTTCCTTTACTTTTTTCTCTCTTCATTTGTTTCCTTGTTTTCGCTTTTCTGTTTACACCCCTTATCTTTTCATCACTCTCCCTTCTTTCCTCATTTTTTTTCTATCTTATCTTTTAATTTGTTTACATTTAGTCAGTCTGTCAGGGCCACACCGTCTCTTTTGCTGCTGCTTTTTTACCTTGAGTTATCTGATTGTCCCGTGTAACACAGTGGTTTCTGTATATAACAATCGCTACTTTTTCCATTCTTCATCACTATCTTGTTCTCTTTCCCATCTCTTCTTTTTGTGACTCCTGTCATTGATTTTCCACAACAAAGAGCATGAGGCCTATCAATATTTCTAGCTGAAGAACAAAATCAATGGACAGCGCCCCTTCACGAGTGGTTAAAAATGAGAGCCCGATGGTTTATTATTAAAAAGCCCGAAGCTAGCGTTCACTCACCCATCCCCTCATGTTCTGCTTTAGCCTATGTTCACTAATGGCTGGCCCGTGACCCACCTTAGTATACTCGATCGATAAGCTGCCTTGCATGCTTAAAGAGACTATCTACAAGTAAGAAAGAGCTGCAGCCCTTCAACCTGCTGTTTAAACTCAGTGTTTTTGCAAGATGTATTTTTGCAGACATTTGGCTCTTTGTTTATTAAGGGGTTTAAAACAAAGGATAATGCCACTTTGCCCCTCTCTCCTTCTCTCCTACAATTCCATCATCTATCCCTCCAGTTAGTTTAACAAATATGTTTACATTAGATTGGCATTTTGTTCTACCTCTGGCTGCGTGATGCCAACATTTTCTTCTGCTTCAGGCTGATTGCTCAGCACTTTCACCTCACCAGAAGTGCCCACCAATCTCAGGTGACCAGATTTGAAATGAAATGAAAACTGCCTTTTCCTTTCTTTACCTCCTCACTCTTTTACTCTCTTCTCACAAACCAAACAACTGAGTAATGAAGACAATATTTAGCAGCTTATTCCTTGATGAAAAGAAGAAGAAGAAGAATCATTAGTTGCAATCCTATACAAAATGTGGCTGTTTCATCCTAAAGCAAACACTCACAGTATGGGGACTCATAGAGATCAAAAGTTAGACATGGGTGAAAATAAAATACAATAAAAATAAAATAAAATAATTAAGGCTGTCAAAGTTAACGCGTTCTTAACACGATCTTATAATGTTACAGAAAACCTGCATATGTTTTTTCTCCTCATGTTCCTACACAACAGAACTTGTTCTCCTTATCACCAAACGAGGCTGCTCTCTCTCTGACAGCTGACTTTTAAATACCATGAATGGAAAGCATAAGAAACATCC
>JAQFJA010000013.1:16050642-16066044 GCA_029874485.1 Naso brachycentron | reverse complement strand
CCGGAGCTAATTATTCATCGGGGCTCCACTAAAGATTAGTGTAGGATATATATGAAGAAGCAAATCCTTTAAATGGCTCTTTTATTGTTCCCCTACAATCCCCTCCTCATTTTAGATACGGCACCGGCAGACACCCTTGTGAAATTACTCTAAGCCATTGTTCCTGTGTTATCCAGAGGACACGAAAGGCTAGTTAGTGCCGCCTTTGATAGAGATGCCGGGCACCATTTTAACATTTGTGTTATCAGCCAGACAGAGAATTACCAAGGCTGGGGTGGGAATAAAGCCACTCGATCCTCTATCTCCCTCCCTCTCTAGGAATAAAATAATAATAATGTACAGAACTGTAGGCTTATCTTGCTCTATTGTGTTCCAAAACTTTTCTTAAAGGGGACATCTCAATACATTCTGTGCACAAAGCTTGTCAGCCTCCTGAATTGACACAGTGCGGCTTGCAGCCTTCATAGTGCAACACAATGATTTCAGTCATTTCTAGAACAAACAGCTTTTAATACACAGTACATATTACAATTAGTTATAATTTCACCACTAGCACAAGGAGAAATCAAGAAAGCTGTTGAGGCTGTTAATGCTGATGCATGGGAGGTCTGGCTTAAATGCTCACTGAATATAGTAATTAACTCCGCAAAAAAACTTTAATCAGCACACCTGTTTATTAGCTCAGCGGTGCAATCTCAGAGGCATTACAGTAAGGCGAGGCTCAGGAGCAGTGGGTGACTTTCTGAGTGGCTCACCAGCTCTGATGCCCCCAACAGGACAGAAGGCTCCCAGCACAGAAACCTGCAGCTGGAAGCCTCCACTTATTGCACTCGATTGAGCTAAAATAGCAGAGAAGTCAAGCGTCTTGTGCCACACAGGCTTAACCCTTGAGGCCCAGAGACAGTGGTTCCTCTGAATGAGAAGTAGCTGAACTTTAGTTTCAGTTCCTCTTGCACACTGAGGACAAACATGAATGGATGTTTTGCTCTCTCGATGGCATGTTCCCGAAATGAGAAATTGTAAATGCACTGAAATTTTTAGGGAAATTCCAGGTCAACACTTACAGGACTTTTGCCTCACCTTAGGTTTTTTCCACGTCCACTCTGCTGTGCATTCAACAGTTGTACATGAAAAAATCACACAGTCAGCCTGTGTGTATTTTTGGTGCAGGCTGAGGGGTGTGACAGACAGGCAGACAGATTGTCCATACACCAACAGAGAACAGCGTCTTTGTTCAGGGAAACAACAGCCCCTTGGGCCTCTATAGGCTCCTGGAAAACAGGGCATCTGCCCTATGATATGCTTATGATATTTCCATAGGAATTTGTAATTTATATGCTACTCACTAGTGTCATTTACTGTGATGTTCCTTTGTTCCCTCATATAACATGTAATAGAAGCGCTGTAGTTTCTCATAAGGGCAAATAAAGCTAAGAAATATTTTCTGAGCGATCCAAACTTAAAAAAAAAAAAAAAAAGATCTCATTCATGATGGCTTATAGCGCAGCGACGCCTTCGGGCTAACGCATTTTTATGTCTAATGTGACTTTCTGATGAGTCCAATAAGGGCTACAGGCTGGTACAGAGAGAGAGGCAGCTGGGTGAAATCTGCATCTCGATTGCAGACAGCCCCCTCAACACACTCAAGGAAACGCACATACACACATGCACGCGAACGGTCACGCGCGCCCGCGTACTCATCCCTCGTAAAGGGGCGTGTGGGGCTGTCAGGGACTCAAACTGCATTTGCATCAGTGAAGGAGCCGAGAGCGGTGGCGCACGGAGAGACCGAGGGGGGAGAAAACTTACATTTAATCAAAAAAGGACTTTACTGTTTCTCCACATTACGCTGTACGTCTGTTTCACTTTTTTTGGGACTGTCTATTTTTCTCCAGCGCTGGCCGATTTCGCTTGTGACAGCGCTGACTGTAAAGGACCGAGACACGGAGAGAGACCTGGACGGATCAGCGGGGAGGAGACGAGTCTGTGCGCGGAGAGGAGAGCGAGTCTCCGGACATCGGCTGCGCGTCTTGGCGCGGTGGGGACCCGAGACCGAGCTGTGCTGCGCTGTGGTTCTCCCCCGGTTTAAATGAGGTTTAGGAGGGAAATAACTTGACTTGCTTCTGTGGGGCTCTGGAACAGATCAGGTGTCATTTAAGAGAATCGGGGGAAGCCTATCGGATCGTACACTCCGCATGTTGGAAGTGGAGAGAGGAGGGCTGGATGCCTGCGGGTTTGCGAGTCCTCGAAACGCAGGTGAATGCAGCTGTTTTACTGTTTTTTATTGTACGCGTATCAGTTAAAATATGTCAGGTTTAAAGTGCACTAAAAAGATTATTTCTCTTCATTTATCAACATTTTCCAATAATTTCACGTCAGATTTTACAAATTTATTTGGTATGATTTCGTCATTCTTACTCTTATTCTCTTATTTATGCAGTCCTTGTAATTTAGGGTTTTAAGACACAGCCTACACTTTACAACATGTTCATTCAAACATTTTTCCATCATCTTGCATTGCCATGCACTGTATTTACGCAGGATTTTTGCTGTACTACAGGACTGTATGTGCCCATTGAGGTTTCCTGAATACAAGCCTGCTTCGTTTCTTTTTGTTCACTGTGACCCACTAAAGGCAGCCTTGAGTAAATGTCTCAAGGCTACTATAATTTACGCTTTAATTGATTTCCCCTAAATTTCTGAGTGTCTGTTTAATGGTGTCACTGTTGTGGGGCAGGCTTGAACAATCGGCGCATCTGGAGAGCTACTGGTGCATAAAAGAAATCCACAAGGACTGAGCGAAAAAAAAAAACACTTTCTATTATTTAGCTTCTGAGAGGGAAAAAAACTGGACTCATAATAAGCACTGCAGTACAGATGTGTTTCTGTTTGAGCTGGAGGATGAGTGTTTTTAAAGACAGATGGATTGGAAGACACAAAAGGGAACTTCTGTTGATTAGGTGGCTCAGTGTATCACGAATGATCAATTCCAGATAGCAGCGGAAGAGGACATCCTGAGGAAATACCCCCACAGTATTAAACACAATCCAGACTCAAAACTCTTAATATTCATGATGTTTTATGGTCGCATATTTTCCCAACATATTCGCTACATGATGATATCCTAAATCATGTTTTGACTGCTCCTGAGGGGAGTACTGTTGAGTTACTACATCTTCCATTAGCGTCTGGCTCCTTTTTGTAAGAGATGAGAGAGGGAGGGAGGGTGGGTGAGTAAAAGAGAGAGAGTAAGAAAGCGAGAGAGAGAGAGAGAGAGAGAGAGAGAGAGAGAGAGTCATGTCACTTAACGGGCTGCTGGCGCCCTGTGACTCAGTGTGCAGCTCCGCTTACATATAAAGGCTGTACAGGGCTTTTCCCACATAGGTTGACTATATGTAGCCTAATCAAGCCAATCATCGGTCTATCCCAGTCCCGTCTCTGAGCCTATAGAAGCAAAGTGGTCACAAATATGGGGAGGGGGTGTACCCTCGCATTTATAGTCTTGTTTGTGTGACTAACAGCGCGTTTAGACAGATTGGGGAAATGTCCAGAGCGCACGGCCGCACCACGCATTCCTAACCTGCTCACATCTCCGTCTCTCTGTTTTCACTCCATAGCCGAGGATTACCTCCCGCCTTATCATCTGACGGACTAAGAGCGCCAGGGAGGAGTGGGTCCCTTCGTCTCTCTTGCGCTTTGTTTTTCTCTTTTTTATTTCTGGAGAAGACATGGCACGGTCGGCGCTGGAGAGAGGAGCGCAGCCGGCACAGGCGAGAGGAAACAGGAGCTGAATGACAGGATGCCAGTGACCTGAGCCCGCTCTCAGATCAGTTCCAACTTCATTAGAAGGGACACTTGTGTTTTATTCTTCGAGTTAAGAGGAGGACAGAAGAATATTTGCCAAAAAGTCCTGTTGAAGGAGTTTATTCCGGAGTTTTTTTGTATGCGTAATTTTATTTTTTTGTTGAGGAAACAAGGATGCATTGTGGATTAGTCTTTATCCTGTTCATGGGAATCCTTTTGGTGGTCAAGGCTTTCAAAAACGGTAAGTGTGAAATCTGATATCGATCTAAATAAAGCTTTTATGTACTCTGCAAAGCTAATAATCCCGATATTTTTTTAAAGGATTAGCCTTCTCTGATCTTCTCTGATCTTTTGGCAAACTCGCAAGGCGCTCACCTGCGCTTTTTCTGCCAGTAACTAAAGAAAATCCTTCCGTTTCTCCGGAGATTTAGACATTATTGTTTAATAATGACTTTATAGATCATCGTAGCCCCTTTAATGTTGTTTTCTACTTTATATTTTTTATTTATAATATAATTATATTCATGTCGTACACTGTATGATAATAAGAATTGAGATTTGTTGTTTTAGGGCTTTTATATCTCATCATGTCGTTAAAATCTTACTGCTAAATATGTTTTTAATTTGTATTTACGCAATTAGAGTTTATTGGAAAACTTTTAACCTATAATAAGCTTTTTTTAGACGACTTGATAAAGTGTTGTTTTAATCCCTTCTGTGGGTCCAACTGTCGGTTTGTCGGTCAGTGTAGCAGATAAAGTTGAAACAGTCAGCCCCAAAGCTCCACTCTCAGAACTTCCCTTTTTCTATTCTTACAGCTTTAGTTTCGTTTCTACTTCGCGCTCTCAGGCGGCTATTTTCTCACTTTTTTCTAATGTAACTGTTCAAGATGTTCGTGTCGGTCAGAGCAGCAGATTTTGGAGACCAGAGAGAATAAAGATGAAAATTAATTTGAAAGGCAGCAGCGGGCCTCATAGACTAAGGATTACTGTCGTAATAATGAAACATGTGCTGAATAGTGAAGTTTCAAGAAACAGACTGAAGATGTGACTTTTCTCCTCGACAAAGCAAAACTTCTTTTGAAGACTCTTCGCGTGAATCGCTAACCGATCCAGCCTGAAAGCTTTTTTTAAAAAATTAAATGTGAGAAACTACTCCTTCAACTCAGTGTAACTTAAAATCGCCTCACTGTAACATTGCATTAAATTAAACAATTGTTTACTTCACAAAAGTTCACCATAAATCAACATTTCACTATATTAGACTGAATTCAAGTGTTAGGCTTATAATTAATAATAAATCGCCCAAAATCAGTAAAGAAAGAGTAAATCATAAAAAGGGTCAAATAATTTAATTGAATCATTCAATTTAAAGTGTTTGTCTTGACCGATGAAACTCTGAAATTAAGGTTTGGGATTGTCTTAACAGTAAGATGGAGCCCCACTTCATTGAAGAAATATTACTGAACAATACTGAAGTTTGTAAAACAGTGATATGTTAGAAACTGTCGCGCAGCTGCTGTGAACAGAAGTTTGACATCAGCTAAATGGCCAAAAGTGCAGCGTGAGTTTCTTTTGTTCCCCTCCGTAAAGAACTCCTTTCTCTCCCCTCTGCAGATAAATGTGGAGGCAACATCAGAATCTCAACCGCCAACTACCTCACCTCGCCCGGATACCCCATGTCTTATCCCCCCTCTCAGAGATGCGCGTGGGTGATATCCGCGCCTGGTCCAAACCAGCGGATCCTCATCAACTTCAATCCGCATTTTGATCTGGAGGACCGGGAGTGCAAGTGAGTACACAGCGAGTCAACGATGTTGTCTATGAGAAACAGATGTGCTTTTAGTCCCAAAATACTCATTCATTCAATCTGATTTGGTCTCTTGGGCTCAGATCTGATCTAGTCGGCTGAGAGAAAAATTGGATAGAGTGAAAATTCTGTCAAAATAATTTGTATTCTTTAATTCAGCAACAATAGGAGAATAAAACATAAAAAATATTAAACTATCCTGGAATTTTTCTCAATGTGGCCATCAGGTCCTGGACATGATTTTGGGAGGCACATCATTCTGTGAGGCTGCACACACCTTTAGATGTATATTTATTTGTATTTTAGCATGTATGTACACATGTGTGCCTGTGAGTATAGAAGCCCTGTGTGTGTGACACTCATTCCCACCTCTCCCATATGTATATTGCACATGAAACTGCGCCATCTAGTGTCCGCAGGCTCACTGGAACCGTCAATGCAATCTGCTCTGGCACTACATAGTGCAGCAGGAATGTCCCACCTCTGCCATTTGGTTTTGGAATGTCCCCACTTCTCGTCCTTGTGGAATGAAGTCAGCGGGGTCTAATATTGTTTTGCACTGCTGTACTTTTGCAGAGGGCGTTGAGAGCAGATGTATGGGTCCAAAAACTCACCAGAGGCTATTAACTGTGGTTACTTTATGCACTGCAAGAAAAAAATGTTAATTTTAATAAGCCATTTACTTTTATATTTTCTCTTAAAATGCCATTATTTCCAGGAGTGAGAAATTCCAAGAGTGGCTTACATAAAAGTATCAGCCTTTTGAGTCGGAGTCATCCAGTTCTCATTTGTTTTTCTAGATTTAAACTCAAAACTAGGTGAAATGACCCTTTTAAGGTGGATCTCTCAGTGACAGTTGGTTACTGATCTTTATTTGACTTGTAAGCCGCGAGCTGCCACATTTAACAAAAGGCTAAGCGGCTAACCTGTTGCCAGATAGATAGTTTAAGCCGATGAAATCGGAGACAGACAGTAATGTGATGAGCCTGTGTCAGTGTGGGTGCCCTGAGGTGAGCCTTGCCTGGGCAGACTGCCTCGCTCTGATTGCCTGTCTCCGTCTGTGCGTGCGTGTGTGTGTGTGTTTGGGATTGTGTGTGGTTTTTGTGCGTGTGTCGGTGCCTCTGCCTTGCTCTGTCTCAGCTGTTTGTTTACGCTGCAGGGCTCCGGAGAGAACAGGGCTTTGCTGGATCCTGTTACTGTATCCTCACTCCACCCAAAATCTGGACCTTACACTTCTTTTGTGCTCCCTCAATGGTCCCTGTATATGTTTGCTGAGTTTGGTTTTTTTTAATCCCGGAATTTAGTCCCACTTTAACCTTTATTTTACTGCTGTCAGAGATTTATGGCAGGCTCACTGCCGCTGTCTTTTAAAGTCTGGATGCTCCTTGACACTTCTTATGGATCTGATTTCAGCACCAGAGGGACTATTAAACTGTCCGGGGCTCTCAGTTAGGAAGAGAGCATGAGAAAGGCGCAGGAAGTAGAGGTTAGCAGTAACAATGCTCGTGTTAATCAAATTAGTCAGGAATGAATTTCCTGTGTCTAAAACGCAAGCAATAAAAAGAATTCAGTCCCTGGAGGCTAAAGGAAAGCAGCTATTTTCCGGGTTCAAAAGAGGGTGCGCGTGGAGTTCAGCGATCCATCAATGTATGATTTGCAAATTAGTGCTGCTCTTTCATTTTAACAGCCACTGAATGTTCAGATTGTGGATGCCGGTTAATTGGTTGTTCATAAATTTGTTAGCAGAGGACTTTTGTGTAGTGGATGTGTTGACATTTGTGAGCGTTTTAATTGAATTTGCTTCTACCTTATTTGCTTATTCGTAACACTTGGAGCAGGCATGTAATCTCAAAAGTATGGTCGGAAAGGTGAAAACCGCTTCTCTAAAGGATATGCTAACATTATCGGGCTCTGCGGAAGTCTGCGAGGACCTATTCTTTGAATCAGGTGTGTCTGAGCAGGGAAACATCTGAAAAATGCAGGACGGGGGGGGGCAAGGATTGAAAATCCTGCGCTAACAAGGGACAACAGCAGACAGCTGTGAAACTTAAAGTGAAACTAGACAACTTTTTTCACTTAACATCGTCATTATGATGTATAACCTGATTAAACAGTGTAATAGTTGTTGAAAAATGACACAATTTGCTGCTAAATTTGTCTCCAATAAGCTAAGCTGTTTTTACTATGATATTTTCATTGCAACCGGGATGAGGGTTTCGCCAAAAAATGAAAAATCAGTGACAATCTCTGTATTCTCTGTCCTAATTTGCTAGTCTACTCTGCGCTTATTAGCAACAGGTGATGTCGTTATAAGCTGATTAGCTCACAGTGCTCTGACTCGCCTCCGTCAACAACAGAGTGTCCGTCACACCGTCAGCCGGCTCGAGCTTGAGCTGAGACAGACCAGTTTACTCTGCTGCAGCTTTCCCTGCAACTGTTTCATCCCAGTTCAGACTGGACTTAAAAGAGAGAGTGACAACACAGAAATAAAATGCGAGCTGGAACAAAACTGCTGCAGCAGATTTGCTTTCCAATAAGTCTCATGCTACAGCTAACGTTAGCTTGCTCGCTCGTTTGCAGAAGTTATCTACTGCAACCTTAAGTCTGTGAATCATGTGTGCTAAGCAGAGTTTGCACTGGAAAACGGGGTTAACATGACCTGCAGCTTTTCCCTATTTTTAACCTGGTGTGCCTTTTCATTTTTAATGTTTTTAATGGAGTGGTTTTTGTGGGACTTAAGTTCCTCTTCACAGTGTGTTCCGCTTTGCGCAGCTTCACTTTAGCACTTTAACTCAAACCAGCAAAGATAAGCCATGAAAAGGGACCCATTTTCCTTCTAGATTTCAAATTATGGCACTATGTAACATGAGGTCGGGTTACTGTGCTAATCGCTGACAAGGCATGTCATAGGTAACTCGATTAAGGGAGATGGAATAGTCACTTATGTATCTGTAGACAGTAGTTGGGTGTGATTTGTGTTAGAACCATCAGACTCCCTGTCGCAAACTCCACTCACCAAATCAGCCCTTACATAATGGAAACTGATGAGAGCCAGAATGGCTTCCTTATCTGATGGACTGGAAGAGTGGGTGGAGGCGGGGGGGGTACAATGCATGCTTCACTGCACTGCCTTGCAATCTAATTAGTGGGTAAATGGAACACACATGCACCACATGTTCCCCAACATGGCTGTTATCAGCAAACCAAACAAGAAGCACTCAAAGTGGTGGCCGTAAAAAGAAAAAACAACCCATACTGAGTGGAGCCCGGCGCAGTGGTGTCGTTGCACGTGTGTGCTACCCTTGACAGGTTTGTTTGGGGAAGTGCAGAGGCCTGTATCCTGAGAGCTGGAGGAGGAAAACACTTCATCACAGAGATAAGGAGACTAAGTGAGCCCTGCGATTCTGAATGCAGAACGTGTTTACCTTTCACGCACCGTTGTAGACTTTCACAGAGTAGAGTTTCAGGGGCCGCCCTCGCCGCTCTCACAGCTAATGAAGTTTGAGGCGAAGGCGCAGCCCGCATCAAGGCAAATATTTGAAGTCAATTCAGCTCTGAAAGTCAGTGGAATGAGCAAGCTAAGCTCAAGCGAAAAACAGAAGTAAATAGATATGATTTGCTCTACTCCCTCCCCACCTTTGCATTCTGTTTCTCTGCGATCTGATAACGGCTGTCAGGCTTGTCTGACTGTGGCAGCTCTGCCATCCGAAGGAAAAATTGAGGTTTCAGTGGATTTGCATCTAAACAAGTGACAGACAGCTTTCCCATAAGGCAGACTGAAGGCCGATTTATTTAATTTGTAAGACAGATGACAGTCTTATTGTTCCAGTAAGATTTTCTGTTAAGAAATAACAGATAAAGTTGGAGTTTCTAGTTTTGAACAGATGTAGCGAGTTTTTCCTCCTGAGCTGCAGGCTGTTCTCTCCATCTCCTCTTCTTCTGCTCACTCGAAGGGAAGAACCAACTTTCTATTGATATGATGTACCTCTGACAACATAATGAATCATTGATGGTATCAGATTTGCTGACCAGACCTCCTCAGCACACTGAAATACCTTGCAACCAGCCACTGCTGCTCTGTTTGTTTTGGAGGAGCTGTGGAGAGGGGTCAGAAACAGAGGGAGAAAGAAACTGTCTCCTCTTGCTCATCCCTCCCTGGTTTCTTTGCTTTTTTTGCCGTCTGGATGGTATTTTTCTGAAGCCCACAGAAATTCCAGCGTGACAGCCTGTGCAGTAGATGGAGGGGGCTCTGATTAGATATATGGCAGGGTGGTACTAGGCAGCTGAGATATTTGAGGAATGCCTCCTCAAGCAGACCTTTGTGGGGGAGATCGAGGGGAAAGTCAGGGAAAGCCTCCCCTCTCACCACGTTTCAAAAGTTTGCAAGAGCCCCCCTGCCTTCAGGTGCTGGTTACTCAAAGCTTGGAAAAGCACTTTTTTCCTCTTTTTAATTGTAGTCCTCTACTTTCTGTCCCTGTGCCCCCTCCTCTCTGATCTCCTGCTGAGCTGCCCCTGTGGAGCTGCTTGTCCTGCTGGGAGGGCAAACATTCTCTGCTGTGTTGCCTCTACAATAGACATTCTGCCCTTCCTGGCATTCCTGACCAGGCCTGGACTCCCGGGATGACTAACAGGAGCTTGGGAAGAGGGAGTGGGGTGTTACCCAACCCCGGATCTATAGTTGGCTCTTTGTCATGTGGAATCCCACTAACTCCACTCATATGCCCAACAAAGAGTGCCACCTGTTTTAGGAAGTGAAAGTGGAGGGCAGAGGGGGCTTTAGGAAAAAGATCCATCCGTGGCCACTGTCCCTAAATCCCTTGTTACCTTTGCACCAGAATAGCATGCAGCAGCTCCACAATAAAGTGCAGTGGAGCTTAACAGCTGGGGAGTGAGGAGCAATAACTCCTCGCAGATTCGAAAAAACAGTACTTTCTCCCCCCTCGCTTCCCTCTCACGCTCCTCTGCAAGGCAACCATGGGCAAATAAGGAGAAGTGGGCTGTGTGACCGTTTATCAGCCGTTGTCATGGAGGAAAATAAATAAGGGGAGAGCACACGGGAACCTTTTCTTAACTGGCCTGTAGCAGCAGAGGCTTTTAAAGAAGGAAAGTGCTGTGACCCCAGGGGCTTAGGAGACGATCTTTCCGAGTGACAGGGATTGTTGAAGATACTTATCGCTTGTTAGTGGATATTCATTTCTGTTGTCAGTGTTTGCTTCTTTTTAAAGTACATGTCAGTGAAGCATCCGTGCTGGAGAAGTTCAAAGTGGCGCCGCAAAATAGGCACGGCAAAATAAAGATTGCGTAAAGCGACACTGCTTCTTTTAACTACCAGGTTGGACAAAAGCAGCTGAAATTATGTGGCAGGTATTTTCAGCAGCTCTCACTCCCACAGTTCATAACAATGGAAATCAAATTACACCTAAAATTACACTGAAACGGTGTGTCTTGAAAAACTAGCTTGTCAGCAGCATATCAAAGAGCAATCCAGTTATCTTGTTTGTGCTTCACAGCAATTATACCAAACCGTATTTTGTCAGCATGGTAAAACTTCCAGAGAGAAGCACTCTGCAGCCTGAGTTTCTGTTTACAATACACATGCAAAACCTAACCGCAAATGAGGCAGGTGAGCCATTCAGAGCAAATGAAAGCAGCAGCACTGATAAATGTTAAGTGTTCGCTACGTTAATTAGCCAGGGGGCAGAGAAAGATAGAACAGAAGACAGAGATGTTGCATCAGAAAGCCGTTGACCTTCAATCTCATTACTCTCGTTCCTCTTCTTCATCTCTTTTAAACATAAAGGGTTACTCCCTGGCTAATGAGCAGGATTAAAGTAGGTCTGTGCACATGTGTGCTTGAATGCGTGCAGTATGTGTGCGTGTGTGTGTGACCGTGGGGTTCAGGGTCTTTTTTTCGTTTGCCGGTGAAGTGTTTCACCTTGGCCGCGGCTTGGAAGGGCAGCCTGATTGAAAAGCTTTCTGGCCGTGGCATCTGCCATCCTCCCCGCTGCTCTGTCACCACTTTGATTCATGCACAACCTGACCACAACCGGGAGGCGAGCCACTCTACCTCACAGTGGGAGGGAGGTCCACTTCACAGCGGAGGAGTAGGAAAAGGAGGAATGAGGGAGGGAGAGGAAGAGGAGAAAGACGAGACAAGGACCCGCGCTCATAAATAACCCGTTGGATTTCAAGGCTCGCTCGCAGATCTGCGGCAGCACAAAAGCATCACACGGTCTCACGTGCCTGCCTGTTTTGTTTTTCATCTTGATGTGGGAGTTAGCAACTCGTGTTTTCCAGGGACTGAGTGTCACTAAGCTGTTTCTGGCACACAGCTGGTAAATTCTTTTTTTTCTTTCCAACCCCAAACCAATACAAGCTTCCCTATATGGAAGTTTCTTGTGGAATGGAGCCGCAGCCGACACAGCTTAGAGATGTCATCCATATGCTCTTTTGCTTTTCATCCAAAGCAGATTGCTAGAGAGGAAGGCATATGGAAAGACTCATGATTAGAGGACAGCATTTTGTAATCTCAGCTCTCTATCTGGACATTCATCTACTGACTGTAAGAAAATTCATACTCATCCGTTTCCTTCCAGCGACAATGAAGAAGCATTAAGCGCTGAGGCTTCTTGATTCAATTATGCATTTCTGTTTCCAAAGGACAGTTGGCAATAAGAACCGTCTCCCCCTCTCGCCGTCTCGTATAATATAATTAGCAACAGGTTTTTGTCTCGCCTTTTTTCTCTCCATCAAACGATGATTTCTCTGTTTATGAGGCTGTATGGAACACAACAAGAAGTTATGGGGGGGCGAATAAATGAGGAATTGGAGTTCATGATACGTGGGTGGCAAGGCAGTAATCAGGAGTGGATTATTTTGAGACAGAACCTCCCAGAGTCTTACTGCATGTCCCAAAGGAGAAAGGAAGGAGAAGAGGCCGCTAAGTTGAACCGATGAGGGAGTTCTGGACACTTTAATCCAGCGTGTCCAGGCTTGTCAGACATGTTTCCTTCAGTGGTTTAACCTTGAATGGGGCTGGAGATTTTGATTGATGTTGCCGTGGTCCTAAGCGGCCTGTTTGTTGCCCTAACGCCCTGCTGCTTACAGACCCTTAAGGGGTGGCAGGTGGGAGGGGGCCTCAGCAACCACAGGGTTCTTCATTCAAACAATCAAGCAAGTCCCAGAGGAGCTCTGAGGGAAGCAAAGTTTGTTTGCAGTGGGTAGGAGGCTAGGTAGGTAGGAAGTAGAGCTGAGGATCCTCCCGTCTCAGAGCCAGATCCCCGGGGTCATTTTCGGTCGCTGTGTGCACAGCATGCTGTCAGCTCACTGGTGTTTCTCTCCACCACTCAACGCGGCGTGATTCGGCCAGAGCGGCAAGCAGACAGTGATTGATGGGGCGGTACCCCACTGCTCTCTGATTGAGTTAGAGCCACTCACAATTCCCGGCTTTGTTTGCTCTTTGCTTGATCCCTCCTCGCTAAATTGGCAACATTAGTTTTGGTCTTTCTTTTTTATTGCAGCCGCCACTGCATTTTTCTTTTCTCACGGCTTTATTTCTTTTGTTAGATGGCAGTAATTGTACAAAAGGACTGTAAATTCAGCCTCACGGCAACCTCTTGTGGCATTAGCGCAGTGGGGTGGTGCTGAAAGTGTTATTAGTAGCCTGTGCCTCATGGCGCCTGTCCAGCCTTCCCAGGATTACCCCTACCTACACAGGGACAAGTGATGAGAAGGCCCCTCGCCTCCATGCATACTCACACAATCTCCCAGGATTTTAAAGAAAGAGGAGGGAAATTAAACTAATGGACAGGGCTTTCAAGTTGGCAGGAAAGTTTGATTGTAGGGCTGGTTAATGGGAGAGTCACCTTGCCCTCCGAATGCTGGCAAGGACTGGCTGGCCATCAGCACTTAGATTGGCCCTGTAATGCCAAGCATCCAGCCTCTCTTCTCAGCACCACGGAAACAATGCACCACTTGGCATGTGGCCCTCACAGCACGGCCTATTTGGCTTGCAGAGTGCTGCATCATTGGAAAATCTGAGTTCTTTGCAAGCAGTGAGAACAATGCTGCCATCAGAACGAAATAAAGGATGTGGTTTTAATTGTTAGATGTTGCATCCGAGGGCTGATGCGCATTAAAACGGAAATCTGGCAACAACTGATCAGCCGGCCGTGCTAGCAAATATGCACCTATTACAAAATCTTTTCCCTTATTTATTTTTGTCGCCATCCTTTTTCCTCTTCCTGTTAAGAGACAGAATTAGCTCATCTTGTCTCAAGGTTTTTAGTGTGGTTTAAGGTTAGGTGTGGTTGCTGCTGGCTGCTGTACACAAGAGAACAATCCCAGTCCTCCCTTTTCACTGTCCCCACTGGCCCCAGCCTAGTGGCTAAATGTCCAGCCAGATGACTGGGTCATGGAATACTCAGCCCAGACTGCTCTCTGACCCCCAACTCTCCAGCCGCCTCCACAGACTGCAGGGAGAACAGAGAAGAGAAAGAGGAGGGAGAACGCTAAGGGGGACGGATGGGGAGCTTAATTGAATAATTCCCAGTGCAGTCATTACTACCGCTGCCCTCAAGCTTCTTAGCTGTAGAGAAGCCATGTAAAAGAATCTTAGAGAGAGAGAGAGAGAGCAAGCTTCAGTGAGCTGAACCTTTTTCTGGATTCATGTTTGCACCTGTTTGCCAACGACATCTATCAACTATTTGCACTATTTCTCTCTTTTGTCTCTGTTCCTGCACTCAGCCTCTTAGCTTAAATACCTTCACACTCTTTCTCTATCTGCCTCACCAGTCTGTTTCCTTTCAAACCACCAACGCCACCATCCCGTCTACACTCTTTCTATCTTCCTGCCCATTGTGGAGATGAAAGTTTTGAACAGCGCCCAAAAGCTTTACCTCTAGTTGACCTCCGCCTCAGCTCGCCTCCTCCCTTCCCTTCCTCCTCCTCCTCCTCCTCCTCCTCTCTCTCTTCCTCTGCTCCTCTCACCGTCTTTGAATGCGGCATGCTCCTCGCACACACAGCTCATTACCCAGCGGGGAGCGCCGCTCGCTCCTCACAGCATCAGAAACAGATAGATGATTGTCTCTGAATATGCTACTCGATTTTGCGAGTGCATATTGTTGCTGTTTACTGTCATCAGCCCATGAAATGTGAAGTTATGTAGCGTTCACTTGGCTAATTTTAGTTCCATGTAAAGTTCACTGGGTGACTAGGTCAGGGTTGTTGACAATTATCTCTGTTTCCTCATGTTTCTTCTTGTCACATGGTTCCAGAGTGCTGGCCCTCAATCATATACATCCTCCACATGTAGACCTGGACAGGATATCCCCATTTTCTGTGGAATACTCAAAATAAATGAGTGTCATGTTAATAGTGTCATGATTCTGGTTACTTAAGAAAATCAAGTCTTTGAAGTTTACAGTCACTTAGTCACCATCAAACATGGCGTCAAGACAGTTTGTGAATAATCAAAACATTAATGTCCAGGGTTTGTACACATAGTATTTGCCATTATGCAGGCTAGCATAGTCGTACCAAATGATTGCATCAAATTAACTGTGACATCTCCAAATATTTTTTTTGCTATTTTCAAAATTAGGGGAACATGTACCTGTTTGTAGCTTTAGCCAGCTCCAGACACAATGGAGATATAACCCAAGAGAAACTAATTCTGTTAAAAATGTGGCGATAAATGCACTAAAACTGAGCAACACTCGCTGAGGGTAACTGAAACCGATTGTCCAATAAGGTTTTTGCTGCAGAATCGCTCCAAAAAAGTGTGTGTCA
>JAQFJA010000013.1:16026151-16043165 GCA_029874485.1 Naso brachycentron | reverse complement strand
GTTTTTCAAGTTTATTTTTTTAATTCGGGGCAGGTGATGGAAACCGTTTTTGTAGAAAAAAGTGGCAAAAGGTGCATGTGGTTACAAGTCAGCCTCCACCTGAGGGATTTCGCCCACCGCGAGCCGTCATTCAAACTGTAAATGGCCTTTTTGTGTGAAATCCTGCGCATTAAGTGAATTCAGAATCTCTAAGGAGACGTGATGTTTTGACAGTAATTTGGGAATCAAGCAAAACTATGAAAATAGGCCTCTTTACCCAGAGGGCACATATTTTCTGAGGAGGGAGGAGAGAGAAAGAGCACATGTGTGAGTGAATGAACCTGCACACCTGCTGCACATCACACTTAGATAAAGCAAGATTCATTTCTGTATTTACTGTGTGTCAATTGGATTTTTCTCATCTGGTCTCAGATGAAGATGGAGGACCATCACAGCAGGCCATCAGGGTTTAATCAGGGATATGTTTGCTAAGTGGCCCACAGAGCTGAAAACTTGGCGAGAGCGGGTGTTATGACCAGTTAGGAGCTGTGGAAACCTGAACCGAAATTCTCTTTTGGAGCGCTGCTCCTCTCGTCACTCACAGACAAAACACAGCACGGAAAAGTCATCATGCAAACTCACACACAAGCATATACAGAGATCGGGCACTAGAGTGAAAACCACAAGTCAAATGAATTCAATGGACACTCTTAACAAGTGCCTGAAAACATTCACACACACACACACACACACACAGATAACCAGAGGCTGTTCAGACCACCCTGGTCGGCCAGTCATTCTAATTTTCGTCTCTACCAGCTTAAGTTTCGGATGACACATTCTGTGTGTGTGTGTGTGTGCATCATGGCTCCTGTTCCCAGTCCTATTTCAAAGTTGTTTTCCTCATCTGCCCCTAAACTCTGCACCGACTCAATTAGGTGGCTGCTCCCTTCAATAGCCGTGGGTCTGAAATTCCATTTGGATGTAATGTTTGTGTCCGTGCGTGTGTGTGTGTGTGTGCGCGCGTTTGTGTGCTTAACAACTCAACCGCCTGCTCTTTCTGAACACCAGTCTAAGCCAAAAGTCAAGATATTAACACTTCAAATTCCCAGTTTCTCTCATACAACAGGTACATTCACACAATTAGTGTCGTTCAATGGTTAAACAAGAGATAACTGTTGGGGTGAAGTTTCGCACTTAAAGCGTAAACCTGATCTCAGTGCAGCTGGGAGCAGAAGACCTCTGCAGTATGTGTGTGTGTGGTGTGTGCCAGGTCAATCTAATGAAAGCAAAGCCTGCCCACCTGTTCTCGGAGTTTTAACCTGAGACCTCATTAGTACACTGTGTTTCATTTCCACTACATTACCTGCACAATATGCTTTGTTGCTCTGTGTTTATGTGCTCCTCTGAGGATACATAAGCATGTGTGGGTGCATGTGTGTGTATGTAGGCGTGTGTGGAAGCACTGATAAATCCAATATCTGCAGAAACAGCAAGAACGACTAAGACTCACAAACGAAACCTGAGAAAAGAAAAGAAGTGTTTTCCAAAGCCCTGTGTGTGTAACTCTGCTTCTCTTCCTCTTGTCTTCAGGTATGACTACGTGGAGGTGCGAGATGGTGTGGATGAGAGCGGTCAGCTTGTGGGGAAGTACTGCGGGAAGATCGCTCCCTCTCCGGTCGTCTCCTCTGGAAACCAGCTCTTCATCAAGTTTGTTTCTGACTATGAGACGCACGGCGCAGGCTTCTCCATCCGATACGAGATCTTCAAGACAGGTGGGTGTCCTGACTCCGCTGTAGCTTCACTTTCTCCCAACAATTTAGAAATGTTGCTGAACATTTAACATGTGACAGTGAAAGTATATATGTACAGAAACCACAGCTCTATTTCATATTATGGAATTTTTCATCTTCAGATTAATTTTGCCTGATTATTTTTTGAAGATAAAATCACTGCCGATACATTTGGTCAAGTTATTGCTTTACTGTATCTCTCAGGTTTAGATCCATGTTTGTGACCTGTTTGCTGCTTTCAAATGGTATAAAAATCTTTAAAATAGAAGTGGCTGACAAACTTCATCACAACATCCATTTAGTAGCTTTTCTGAAGCTTTCGCACCTATTACAAAACCACCCTAAGCAGATGGCCTTTGCTAAGTTTTCATCAGATTTTCTTAAGTGATCTGAGAGATTACCGTCATAATAGCCACTAAATAAACCCAAAGTTAGTGTGTTTTTCACTTCTGTCCCAAAGAGCAAGAATGGCCTTTTTATTCTCAAATACTTTAAGACATTTTTCCAAAGGTCTTTCATTACTGTGAACTGCCTTTAGTAATTTGCCTTTAAAGAAGAGGGCCGTCTTCCTGTTTTCTGCTAAAAAATAATCCTGACATTTCCCTGCAACGTGAAGGTGAAAGCAGCTTAGACAACCTTAAAGTCCTACACTTGTCGTGTTCTATGTTACTGATAGCACAAACATCCTAAAAACAAAATGGTATTGATTTAGTGACATTTAAATGATTGACCTGACCTCTTAAAATGGCTATTGACTTCTTGGTTTAAGGTTATAGCTCTAACAATAACCCATACACAGCGCGTTACACTCCGAAAGCTGGAGGAATAATTCTTATAATGGGGCAAAAAAGAGCCTCTCTCTCTCTAATTTCATGGTTTGTTTGGAATTTAGTCAAGGCACTAGAGCATCAAATTATGCAATCACAATATGGCAAGCAATATGCTCAATTCAAAACCAATGAATCATAGTCCCATATGTTCCATAATTATAGCAGTTTTTATCCAGTGGCAATCATTGTACAATAAGCAAGGGCATAATTTGCTAAGCATCGATTTGACAAACGTTGTTACAGTGTTTGGTTTATTGTCAGATGGCAATCCACAGAGAGGTCATGAACCTGCTGCTGTAAACACAGATTATCTGGTTGTAGAGAATTAAATTGGGTTTGGGATTAGCAAGTGTTTTAATGCTCTTTTGTATTGCAAATTTCTCTGATGCTGCTTATGCGTGATGATGCACTGGGTACCAGCAAGAACAAAAATATATGCGCTGACCTGAATTCAGGTATCTGAATCAATATCAGGAGGGAAAAAATGTACGATGCTTTTGTTTCTTTGTGCTTCACTGGTATCTAAGCAGTTTTAGGTTCCTCCCCTAATGCTAAACCTGAAAATAAGATTTGTGGGTAGCTTTAGTCAGAAATCAGGTATGATAAAACACAAATATCCTCAGGGGATGTCTGTCTTATCAGAACACAGCATAACATTAGGGAGAATTTCCTGTTAGTCGACTGCCTTCCTTTGTTTGGACTGGAAGAAGAAGGAGGAAGACGGCACATATCTGGATTGTGACTAGAAGGCAGACAGGTGCTACAGACACCACTTTTATTAATTAACCTTAACAGCAGTCTATAGGACACCACCCCTCGTGACCTCGGAGACATGATGAATGGCCCTGCAAGGCTCCTCCTTCCTTTTAATCTTGGCTAGTGTGTGTTTGTGCACGTGTTCTCGTGCCTGGGTGTGTGCATGTCACCATCACGGCAGGCCAGCTGGTGGAGTGTGGGTCCATTTACGAGATCAAAGCGACACTCCGCCTCGACATACGCAAACTCATCCGCACACACTGCCTCATTCCCCTTGATAGGCTGGTGAAATCTACTACATTCTTGCCATGATTAGCGTGGTATTTCCCTGTCTCATCTATTAGCTGGGAGTGATATAAATGAGGCGTGTAAGGGACACAATAGCGATAAGAGATGAGACTGCTGAGCCAACTTGTAGGAACTGAGATATATGGAATCTAACAAGAAATACAAATGTTAATGTGCATAGAAGCTAGAGAGCCAGGATTAGAGAGCTGGAGCTCACTAAGAATCTGGAGAGATTTTGCTTATGGAATTCAAAGTAGAATCACGGTTTGGGGGGAAGGAGGCTGCAGGGATGCTTTTGTAGATTAAACCCAGGACAGAACTTTTTCATCTGTGTGTTTTTACACCTAGCGCCATCTCCCTGCGGACAAGAGCACCATGGGTGTGCCGCCGCTTCCTTAGAGGATCCAGAGCCTCGTTATGCTTTGAATTTACTTCGTGTTTTGACTACTGCGGCGCTGGCTGCCGCCAAGAATGGAGTTCTGAGATCAATTAACAGCCCTGTTTGTTAAGGCGAGAGAGAGAACCAAGCAGAGAGAAGAGAGAGAGAGAGAGATTCAAAGCTAGCTGATTAATACAGCTTATCAACAAGCAGGGTATTAGCTGGGAAAACATTGTGTTGGCTAACACATGTAACGTTAATGATGATACACAGATGCTCTGATAACGGATGGAGGAATGGGAGGGTTGTGCTTGTGCATGCCAATGAAGGGAAATGCAAAGAATGCATTTCTTTGTTTATCACTGTGATGAGAGGCCCAGAGATCACTGGAAGTCAGCCTCAGGGATTGGTGCAGCCTTTCATCTGGGGTTAAATACAGGCAAAGGTCACATAGAAGATAAATATACCCTGAAATCACATACGTGCTCCCCTCAGGGATCATATGCCAGCTTACATGAGTATGTTTACATGTTCAGGTTTACCCACTTAAGCTATAAGCCATGTAAACACACTTTCACACTCACGTCAACATTCTGGCATGTGTAGCCCTGGCTTTCATCAGCGGGAGCCTGCGAAGTGTCTAATTGGAAGAGAACAGGTTGTTTTGCGGATCAGTCTCTACCCCTCTCCACTCCTCAATCCCATCCAACCATCTTAATTAGTATGGGCTATTTATTTTATAGCCTGCAAATTGGCAGTCGCGCTCCACTGGCTGAAGTCTGGCGAGAGACAAGAAGAGCGAGATGGTGGGGGAGGGAGAGAGATAGAGAAGAGGGATAAGTCGGGGAGTGAGGAATATTTGAGCTGAAGGGCGCAGATTTGCAAGATGGTCGTGTTTGTATGTGTTTCTACGGAGGCGAGGAGGTGAATATGAAAGCTTAGCAGACTAAAGCTTTAGCTTGAGAAACATCCACCAACATGACCATAAAAATCAGATATGTCAGCTCCAAAGAGCTGAGTAAACTGAGACGAGGTTGGGTTACTCTTAACCACAATCCTGGTACTTGTGTGCAGAACACTGAAGGCTGTGTTTATCTGACGGTATCTCACTTAGAATCCTCAAGTGTTTCTGGAAGGATCCATCCTCTTAAGTAGATGTACATGTGCACAAGCACAACATATGTTTTCTTTTAACAGCTCTGCAGTTTGCTTAGAGCCACATCGATGCTGGCCGCGGGCCCACTGAAGTGGGCGAGGAGTCAGAGATAGTGCCACTGGTAGCACCCCTCTCTGCCTCCAACTCGCATGTACACAAAAGCTCATCTCCATCTCCTCACAATAGCCCCTTTTGCACAGCCTCTTCAAAGAAGGAATGTTGCATCGTTATATTGCCTTGACATTCTCCATAAAATGTATGATCATGGAATAGGGGAGCTTTGTGGTTCAACCTTTAAAGCTGCAGTTTGGGGTAAATATCAGTAACTTTTTGTGTTCTATTTGGAAAAAATGTCATAATACCCATAGGCAGCTATTAGTAAGTGATGTGGTCTGAGAGTATCGCGAGATCTCTGTGTTTTCCCATGCCTCTGTATTCAGGATCAGTAAAAATCCTATCTCTCCAGTTCAGTGACACTCTCTGTACTCTCTGTCCTGATTACAGTACGAGCTGATTAGCTGGCTGGCCTCTGCTGACAGCGGTGTCGGTCGGCTCAAGCTTGAGCTGAGACAGACCAGTTTACTCCATTGCAACTTCCCCTGCGACTGTTTCATCTCGGTTAAATTGGACTTAAAGGAGAGAGTGACAACAAACGAAATTAACGCAAACAAAAACAACGAGGGAAGGCTGCAGCTGAGTTACTTCCCAATGTGTCTCATGTTACGGCTAACATTAGCTTGTTAGCTGGTTAGCAAAAGTTAAATATTGCAGCTTTAAGCTAGCAACAGAGGTAGTACCAGAGCTGAATCAACATCTGATAAAAAATAGAGCAACTAGATGCCAAAACTGTCATGTTAAGCATCATGCCTCTTTTGTTTCGGGAGTGCCATTAAATATCACACACTTCTTATTGAGACTGTTTGGTTCTGTGTAATAATGCTGGTGAGCGATGGGTCTGCTCTGCGCCAGTATTGCTGGATCTCTGTGTAATAGGGGCTGATTATGCAGTAGAATGTTACTTCTTACACTAAAAGCCCTGTTTATCATGTCACTATGATGCGGGTGCTTTTACTTCCAGTACACACCTGTGAAAACACTTTCAAGGTGTGCATGCATGCGTGCATGTGTCAGGTGAGGCCTAATGCGAGGCACGTTCTGTTTTCGTGGACGACACGCCCTGATGGCATAGGTCACATCTGGCATGGAGACGTACTGTCATTACACACGCACACACACACACACACACAGCCCTCATGGAAACCTTAGACAACAAATGTCTTAAAGGGGAGCCAGAGGGAGAGTTTGACCCTGCCCCCCATCCCATCAGCGCTACACCGTCCCTCTCAGGACACAGGAGAAGCGACATTACATGCAGAGTCAGTGCGCTAAATACTGTGTTAGCAGTGCAGTGCCTTAGGGTGTGAGGATGAGGTGAAATGTAAACCCGCCTCTCCATCTGTTTCGATGAGTAACACTCGGCAGGTTTCAGGTTAATGTTTGATTTGCTGCTGAAAGAGTTAATTCTCTACTGACCATTAACTCCTCTGTCAGTGTGGCGTGAGGACAGACTGAAGGGGAGGGGAGGTGTGACGAGGGTGGAGGCTTGTGAACTAATGGCTAATGATCAGCTGGAGAGCAGCGTGGAACGTAAACAGCAGTGGTTTAGTTAGCAGTCCAAAAACAACACCTTCAGCCTCTGTGGCTCCGGCCACTAACGACCCTAACTAAGAAGAAAGAATTGTAAAAAAGAGAGAGAATGGGTACTGTATGTAAACATGAGGAGGAGAGAGAGACTTACAAATGAAAATAGGAAGAGGCTGACACATTTAATGCTGTTACTTGGCACAATGTTGGTCTAATAATTAATGTTTAGTCTCCATTCTGCTTAAAGCACTTAGAGCAACAGCTTAATAGAGACATAGAGGACAAGTCAGGGGGAAGACTTAGAGCTGAAAGGCGCCCCGCTCCCGTAATGTTGTAAACATATTTATTCAATATTTATTGTAGATCTCCAACACTTGCAAAGTTGAAATCAGATCTCCATTAAATATCATTTTGCTGGCTACCACTTGTCTCTAATCACTCAGTGAGCGAGTCAGAGCGACGTTTGTTTACTTGCCAATCCAGAGGAGGAGGACTCAATATAAACAAGAGTTAAAGGAATCCATTACTGCTGGCAGTAAATGTTTGAGCGCTCGCTTGGAGGTTGCTGGTAAATGTTGTGTGTTCAAGGTTACCTCTGTTTCTCTCCCCTGACTTCCTGTCATAAATTCAGCTGTTTGTTTAAAAGGAGTGGTTGGATGTCTGGTTGCACTGTGGTCAAACACTGTTTTATCTCAGATGAAATAAAATAATCCAAGTGTGTGTTTCCCTAGGGCCATATTCTTATATTTACAAAACCCTGTCTGTTTTATATTTTAAGCCCTTTTCCATCGAGGCAACAATGGAACAAGGGAGAGATAGAGAGCGAGTAAGAGGCAGCGAGTTAGCATTTGGCTGACAGCGGGATATATTTGTCTCCTGAAGCTCCTTGTCAACACAGATGCATTCTCACACACGCAGCACGTACGGACACTGCCACAGAAAAGCACGACTGCTGTCACTGAATGCCTCTCGCACAGACATCAGCACAAAGCATCCTGGGTTTAGCGCTGGGAGCTGGGGACAGGCGTCCTCCCATGTAGAGGCTGGAGATAAAAGACATCTGCTGGATGATTATCACGCCAGTGGGACTGACCAGGGCACTCTGTTGTGTTGGGATGTCTTCGCTGTCCTTTTTCTTTAGGGGCTGGAAACATAGCCATCACACAAAAGCTAACAGCAGGGGAGCTAATCCTTGGCTTGGCCTCAGTCATCATCATTCATAAGAACACAGAAACAAAATCCTAATGGTGAAAGGAAAATATGTGAGATATCAATAATACACTGCATTTTTTAGCTTTAACAAACTTTTTCTGAATGTATTTATTGAATAAAATCTCACTGAATCGTAACACTGAACTTGATACAGGTAAATAGGGGTGTAACGATGCATCGATGCATTGATTTATATCCCTATGATTCAACTACATTGATAGGTAAACAGCAAATCGTCCTTCTTGTCCGACTTGTATCGATCTAAATCGATACTCAGAATTAGTGCCTTGTATTCAGCATGTCAAATGCTATGTGAATGTATTTTTCGCAGTTATAAATAAATAGTAATAGGTAAATAGTTTTAAAGTTTCTCCAGTTTGTTTTCCAAAATCCTGAGCATGCGTATTGCATCAGCAGCGTCTCTTCAGATAATGGCGGCTCGTGGTAGGGAAGCATCATAAGAACGAAGAACGAGAGATTTTCAGTCCCCGTTTGCGGTCCACACAGACTGAATTGACGCCTAGCACTGAATGTTTGTTTTTCAAGCTTTTCCAGTGTTTTATATCCTCTATCACTGCATAGATATAAGCAGTTTTTGACAAAAAAGTCATTATATGGATTTCTAGTCATTGAATCGGATCATATTGTATCGCTCTAAATGAGCCCATATCCTTCATGTATCATATCGCCAACCATGTATCCTAATATGCATCGTATCATTGTTAAAAGATATCGTAACACCCCCACGGATAAAGTAGCCTATAATCAGTCCAGCCATTACTGTCCTTTCAGTTTCTAGTTCCTGTATTTTGACAGGTTTTCAGAGTAAACCATTTCCAATGACCAAATCTGTTCTGGTCAACTGCTGAGCTGAGATAAAGGTCACGGTGGAGGCCGATGAAATGGATGGAGAGTTGAGTTTTGAGCCAATATCCACAGGAAATTCGGCACATCGAGCTAAATTGCACTTTGGGGAACTGCAGCTTTCCAGAACACTCAGGGACCACAGGCGCATTTTTCAAAGAAGTGGCTTGCATCTACACTTTTTCCCCCAAAACTGTCTGACATTTCTTCCAAACATGGCAAGTAAAGTGCAAAACTACAGCATCCCTCAACCCTCTCATCCCGGGTAGCGTTCCCTCTTTCGACGAAATCTCTCCATTTTCTGCGAGTAAATACGAGGGGAAGCTGTGAAATTAATGGTGCCCACTGTTCTTGAAAGCCACACTTTAGCTGCTGCACTAAATGTCAGCTCTCTTTAGAGTCAAAACGCCACTCGCCATGGCTTTCAACTTGGAAAATCAACATGGCTTTCCCTCCCTTCACTCACTCCTCTGGTGGACAGGCTGAAGTAGTTTTGATGGTCTTGAATTAGGGGCCCAGCAAGATGCTTGAGTAACAGTGGAAAAAGCAGTTGGCCACATTCATTTAAGTTACAACGACTGTAGCATGGAGGTTCAGTCTAGCGATAACTCCCTGCAATTTTGGTTTTCGATTTGCCCCATCTGCGCCCATCATGCCGCCTGTCAGATGAGCATGAAAATGACATTATCCTGGGCACATTTCTGCTACTAATGGCTCCAAATAATTACCCAGGATGACAATAGCCATGTTTTTTCCTCTTGTTGTATGTGTGTGCGTGTCCAAAGCTATGATTCTTAACAATCTGGCCCAGTGTTTGAGCAAGCACAGTGAGCACATCTTAATATCTCTTTCTGTCTGTCCCTGCAAAATTTTCATCTAGTTGTTGGGATCATTTTTATCACACGTCAATCATTCTTAAATCATAATCTTGCGCTCATGATTCTCTGAGAAGTGGCTGACATGAGAAGTGTGTTAATGCTCCTCATGAGCTGAAAGGCAGCTCTCCAGGGAGCTGTGAATAAATATTTTGACTCTCGCTTCTGTAAAATTGTGTTTAAATGTGCATGTGTGTTGATGTATGCGCAGTCATTGCCCTCGCCTTCCATCACCGAAGCTGTAATTTTGCCTGAGCACCTCTCATATGTTTCACAGACGTGTCCTGATGAGGATGGGTGTGTGTGTGTGTGTGTGTGTGTGTGTGTGTGTGTGAGAGAGAGAGAGGTTTCTGCGGAGCGAATCAAGCTGTTTATTCATCGTTCCTTGATTCTGGTGATTGAAGCCTTTCACTAATGTTTATACTCACAGTCCAGATGTTTCAGGAGTTACAGATTTATCACACACGCACAGTGATGATGGATTGTGAGGTTTGTGACCAGAAGGGGACAAAAAAGGCACAGAACCACATACAGAGGAGTAGAGAGACCCAGATGTAGACTGTAGTGAATAGGAGAACTATCAAGGTGGTCTCTCGTCTACGGGCCATAAACTCTCCTCCACTGAATAGACCAGCTGCGAGGTAGAGCTTGTCTGCGCCCACCAAACAAAGCCACCTGAAACACGTCACTTAACCAACAGTCATTCAAAAGAATCATCCCAAGGCTTTCCTTTGTTCCTGTTTTATTTCATCTTCTCACTTCCCGTCTCGTTTCCTCCTTTTATCTTCCCTGCAGGTCCTGAATGCTCTAGGAACTTCACCTCCAACAGCGGTGTCATAAAGTCGCCTGGTTTCCCCGAGAAGTACCCCAACAACCTGGACTGCACATTCATGATCTTCGCCCCCAAGATGTCCGAGATCATTTTGGAGTTCGAGAGCTTTGAGCTGGAGCCTGACCCGACGCCCCCTGCTGGTGTTTTCTGTCGCTATGACAGGCTAGAGATCTGGGATGGCTTCCCCGGAGGTGAGCAAGCAGCTAGCAGCTAGCAGTGCATGCTAACACAGGGCTGTGCATTATGTCTTTTGCCTGTAATGTTAATTTAAGGTCTGCGACTTTTGAGTGGAAGAATCAAACTATCCTTCTGCTGTTGATGAAAATTTTAATTCTTAAGCACTAAAATGCACTCGGGATGCGTTTTGCTGCTATGAGTACTACCTTAAGCCTGATTTATGCTTGTGAGTTGCACGTAGTGACAACACCAATCACAAGCTGCATTGAAAGCTTCAGCTACAACATAGATTTAGCGCACAAGTATAAATCAGGCTTTGCTACAGTAGCTAATGTTAGCAAATGTTAGCAAACATTAGATAGATATTGCACTGTAACTGGCACAACTAAGTTAGTTAGCAAATTTTCTGACTCTTTGTAACATATGTATTTTACACTACAAGTAGGCATACCATTATCTCATTATCTTGTTGTCAGAAGGCATATTTGTTCTATCTGCTTGTCGCTGTCAGTGTCATGTGTTAGCAAGATGCCAAATGCAAGTCAAGTCCAGCCTTTTTTATTTACTCTATTAAAATTAAAAAACAGTTTTCTTATTTTTTGTAGTATTTTGGTGTCCCTCTTTTCTTTAACTAACAGGAGAAAAAAACATTTTAAAACAAATAATGTATAAAATTACAAAAAATAAAGAATTGTGGGTCCATTTGGAATCACTGAAGTGTAAAGGGGGATAACGTATGCTTCGACTTCACTTCTAACTGCTTTTTTCTCTAAGAAGTGAACAGACAGTATGATGGCATATTCGGGCTAGTGAGCTAACTGCCTTAACCACACTTGGCAAGAGTCCAAGAGTCGACATGAGCGAAATGCTTCATCACCTCTCCATGTCAAACACTTCCTGATTACGAGAACCTTCCACCCTTCCTTTCTCTGTCACAGGTTGCAATGTGCGGCAGGATTTGTTAGTGCCTATACATTTGGGCATTAGAGGTCTGTAGTGTATTATATTTAACTTGTTACTTCTTTGCTTTTATGCACATAAAGCATGTTTCAATTATGCAGGAAATTACTCTAAAGCGATTTTGCTTGTGTTTCCCACTATAGAGAAAAAAATGCTTATTGAATTTAAACTGATCCAGCTTAGTTCAGATAAGAGCAAACATCTCCCGGTCGCCGGGGTGAGCAAAGGCTGCAGCACTCGCGTAGATTCAGTCACACAATAAAATATTGCCATAAAATAGCATTCTCAAATCCACCTAAAAAAATCAGCAGGTGAGAGACAGAGCGAGAGAGGGCGAGCAGTGTTCAAAGCAACAGTTCCACGGCCCGACATGAGGCTTTGAACTCAGCGAGCAAAATCACCTCTTGAAGTTTGCAGTTTTTCTCCTGGCTATTCCAACATGGGGCACGGACAAGATGAAAGGTTTTCTCACCCATCAGTGGCTAAAAATTGAAAGACTTTTATCTAGCAGCATTCAACCTGCCGCACATCAGTATTCTCTACTCTGGCGTTCTAAGCGATAAGGTTGAAGTGTAAATCACGGCACCTTTTCAAGGGAGTTTACTTTAAGTTTAATATTCTCTGAACTTGCATCTTGGTAGATTCGAATTGTACGCAGAGGACCTTTGATTGCACAAAGCATTTTCATGATTCATTTTTATGTTCTCCCCTTAAGGTGAGACAAGTTTTATATTAAGATTTGTGTTAATTAAGACTTGGAGAGCTGAGACTTTGTCACATTATTATCACCTTTTAATACATATTTTTGCACAAATGTACCCTAGGGGTCTGTAAAAGAAACATTTCCTGTGTTACTTCTGACTTTTTCACCTGAAATTTGGCACAAAAGAAGTAGAATCAGATACACCACAATCTTCTTTCTCCAACAGTGAGCCTATTCAGGACAGAAACTGGACCCCGCCACTGACATAGCACTGCAACCTTCAAGTGTTGTTGTATGTGACAGACAGCCTTGTATAAAAATAAGCCATGGGAGGAAAATAGTGTGTCGGCCTTTGCCAGGCGGTTCCCATGATGCCTGCTGAATCAATAGTGCATTAGCACAGAAGGCTGGAGGCATGCGAGCTGTCGGGGTGTGCAGAGGTGGGCGAATCTGGGCAAATGCAGGCCTCCGTGAGGCGACGGGGGAATCACACCTCCCCGTCTTTTCCACCTCTCAAAGCACACCTCGCAGGACAGGCGCTGTGAAGGAAGAACCTCCATTCCCTCGTGCCTTTTCCCCGAGGAATGTAGAAGCAAGCAGGACGCAGACTTCATAGCGAGGTTCTTTAAAATTTCATAGCGCTGGGGAGTCATGCAGATAATCCGGGAGATGGCTTTTTTTTTTTCTTTTTTCTTTTTTTTTTTTTTCTCAGCCCAAGCCTTAGCAGTTTTTCAAAGCACACAAAGACTCTCAAGCACACACACCAGGCACCTGGGTTATGAAGATTAATTTGAGGCCTAACACCCCTGCCCTGTAAGTCCCTGCGCTCTGGCTTTTGCCTTTCATGTAGGAGCAGAGCTGGAAGGCCACAGGGACGCAGGACTGTCACTCGCCGCTGATCACAGCATTACTAATCACAGATAAGCTGCAGGTTTCTACACAGCTACATGAACACACACTCACAGATGTGCATGGATCATAGCACACATCTGACACATAGGGCAAGGTCATTGTGCTCGCTCGCTCTCCCTCTCCCTCGTTACCCCATCACTCTTCAGACATGTTTCTTTGTCTCCCCCTAACGTTCCTTCTTCCTCCAGCTTCCATTTTCTCCTGCTTCCCATTTCCACTCTGCTCTCTGGAACATGTCGCTTTGTGCTTTTATTGCTCTCTGTCTTTAAAGGCTCCCCATTGTCTCTGCTGCGCCGTCACTTGTTTGGTCTCCTTCGCAAAACTCACTCGACCACATTTGTGTGCCCCTTGAGTTTAAAATATGTGAAGACGGGAAGTCTGAGGAATTTACAGCCAGCAAACAAACAGACTGTGACCTGCCCACAACATAGGTCTCTTCTACTTTGCTTTTTTTTGTGTGACTGGCAAGCTGGCATTGAATGCTGGGAGTCTTTTCTCACTGTTTTTATGTAGCCGCCGTCATACCTCGCTGACACACGAGTTTTCACACCTCCATGGGGAGCCCTTATTAGTTAAACCCATGTGTGACATTGCTGCGGCAAACAAATAAATATTGAGTTAACCCAAGTCAAACCCAGCTAACAAAGTTTGTGCTTTCTTCACTTGTTTCCTTCTGCCTCCAGTGGGTCCATATGTGGGGAGGTACTGTGGGCAGAACACCCCAGGCAGGATCATCTCCTACACGGGCATCATGGCACTGACAATCAACACAGACAGCGCCATCGCTAAGGAGGGCTTTTCTGCCAACTTCACCGTCATCGAAAGGACCGTTCCAGAGGGTGAGCTGGCATAAACACACGAAAAATCAGACAGATGTGAATGAATCAAAATGAAAACACAATCGAGAGAGGTTTGTCCAGTAGAAGAAAGTTTGGATTGGATCAGTTTAAAATGAAACTGAGTAGTTGCATAAGAGTTAGAGGGCAGTAAAGAATCCCCAGAGGAATATGACTACAAGTAAGAAGCAGATGTTGTCTGCAACTGAAGCCACAAAAGGTCCTATTGTAGCCAATTCCCACACGTTTAGCAGAGCTTAAGAGTTATTAAATAAACACCTCCTGCCTCTTTATTTGGTGAATGTGTTACAGGGCACAAGTCTGCCTCCCGTGGTTTACAAGCCTTTTACACACTGCAGCCCCAGACTGGCTCCCAAAGGCAGCTTCCCCACCAGTAACCACCACGGACACACACTCACACACCTCCCTTGAGCTTAAACATGCAGCAACATCGTCACAGGGCTTGACCCCTCGACCCCATTTTGCAAAAGCCTCCAACTAAACATTTCATTAAGGAAGACGAGCACGGGTAGGAGTCATAAATCTGTCCAGAGGGTAGACCACCCCAAAAACGCACACAGGCGATCTTTGAACAGCAGTCAAGATGGATGACATTCAGCCAAACTTCTAATCATCTCCCAAAAAACGTTTTCTCTAGCCTAAAGGGGAAGACACGCTGAGTGCACACACAAACACACACACACACACACAACTGAAACGCCCCCTCCTTTACAGTAACGAGCACATCCATGACTGCTGATGTAATATCTCCTTAGTTTCCTCCGAGTTGGCTGAGCCGCTTTAATCACACATCTAAGATCAGATTACGCAAATCAGCTTTTCTCATTCACCATTAAGGGGGAAAGAGGAGCATCTGACCCTGTCATCGGTAAATACCTTCATTTACATGAGTTGCTCTGTCTTACATCACCAACCGAGTCGTATCCAAGATAGAAGAAGAATCTCCAAACTTTGTTGGTACTCTTCCAGACTTGTACCACTTGAATCATTCATAATCCCCTTATGTATAATACACGGTGGATTTTCTCACCAGAGGAAGGGTACACTTGAGCTGGAATCTACTGATGAGAGGTGATAAGGTGATGAAAGAGGGCCCTGTTTTTTTGTTCTTATGCTGTTTCTCTTGCTCTCATTCTCTCCAATTACTCCTTACCAATCCTTCACTATCTGCTCAGCTATCAGACCCACTTTGCTTGGTAACCCACATGATCAGATACAACCCTGAGTGGCAGACAAACGCCGCTTTGTGTTTTTGTTGCACATGATCTAATCATCTAAGTGTTGTGGGTGTGAGTACAGAAGTTTGACAAGAGCAGGCAAGCAAAGAGAGCCGAGGAGAGAGAGTGGAAAGGTGCGAGACAGTTTTCTCAGCCTCACACCGAGACTAGAGAACACTCACGCGCGTCAGCGCAGACGTAGGCAACTATGTGATGACACTGTAAAGCACAAACACACACGCTGACCCAATGGCTGAGGTGTGTTCGCAGTGCGGCAGATGGAGGGACCATCTGTGTTAACTCACAGGCAGCATCCACATAGCAGTTCCACACTGCTCATCATCCTGTGCCCTCTGAGTGTGTGTCTGTGTGTGTGTGTGTCCATGTACACACAAGCACATGACTGCATTTTTGGGCAAAGGACCATATGTTTATGACAGTGGTAGCCTTGTGTTTGGAGACGCAGGCTTGTGACCGAAGGGTTAGCAGTTAGAAACACCATCAGGGTGCTTTATGGGCGACTTCGTCAGACAAAGAGAGAAGTAAATAAACCATAGGAAGAATGATGGTCCACATGAATGTGTGAAAGTGTGCCTTGACATACCTCTGCGTTGTTGTGGTGACGTTATACGACTCTGGCCCGGATCAAAAGGTCACGTCGTTCGTTCCGACTGTGCTCTGTGCGCAGCGGTGTCAGCATGTCTGACCCGAGGGGTTAGAGAGGTCGACCCCTGACTCACTCAGCTGGGTCTTCAACCACACAGCCCTGGATGCCTTAAAACAGCAGCCCCATGTCAACACAAACAAGCAAAGTCACCTCCTAACATGGGTGGCTGGGCCTTTGAGTGAGATATATGGCCCCAAACTACAGATACTAAACACACCTAAACTCCCCCAGGAGACCAAAATGAGAAAAATGGACAGAGTGTGCAAAAAAGATAAACTGCCCACAGGGAGGTGAAGGAAACAGATCCAGTCAGTGGAAGAAATAACTAGAGTGAAAGTCACTTAACGCCTAATACTGGCATAAAGTTAGCCCACACTGAATGTTTTATGAAGACATTTTTACGTCTTAATGTGGAACACTTCCATCCTGCCTTCCATTAAAAGCTAAAGAGAGAGAAACAGAAAGGATTCACTGAGGTGGCACTGATGTGCTGTTCTTTTCCGGCCAGCAGTGCTGAGTGCCTGTCCTGTGGTGTCCTCCTCCCCAGAGACCAGCTCTGATTCTGGGGGACACTGAAAGCACATGCTGGGTACAGTCTAGTGCTTTCAGTGCTTTGGATTCAACTAAACATCTTTTCCTCTCTTGTCTTCTACCTCCTGTCTGTGCTCTCCCTCCATCTTCAGACTTTGACTGCAGTGATCCCTTGGGAATGGAGTCGGGAGAGATAACATCGGACCAAATCATGGCCTCATCCCAGTACAACCCCAGCTGGTCCCCAGAGCGCTCCAGACTCAACTACTATGAAAATGCATGGACACCTGCAGAGGACTCAAACAAAGAGTGGATACAGGTACGACTTTGCTTTTCACGTCATAGAGGAATAAAACGACTTTTAGGAAGTTTATTACATTTA
>JAQFJA010000013.1:15917793-15929299 GCA_029874485.1 Naso brachycentron | reverse complement strand
TACTGCTGGGTATTTTCTAAGAGGGTGTGTAGCTGTGAGTGTGTGTGCTGTGTGAGTTCATCAGAGCCTCATGCCTTGGTGAGCTCATTAAGTCCTTAAGGCACAATCTGTTATGGGGAGTTTTCATTCACAAAACGAAATCCTGAATCATGACTGAGACTTTAAACTGAGTCCAAAATTCCTTCACAAATTCAGAAGAGGCACATCAGTATCTGTACTTTGCGCTGACCACAGTCTGTGAGTTATTTGTCTTAATAACAAAGGCACTTTGGCAAAATACAAATTTTGTAGTGTAAAAAGAAAAAAGAAGAAGAAATAAAAAAATTAGACTCATCAAAAATAAGTTAACATTACAAAAGTGTCTTGTTTTAGGAAATATTGCAGTTAAACTATCATCAACACTTGTCTGTCGCAAATCAACCCAACAAAGAAAATGATGGTCAAGGCCTCTTTTGCACTTTTTTGACACCAATAACAACCAAAAAGAATGAGAGTTCTCTTTTTGTTCCACACTTCCTCATCTCAAACACCCCCCTTCCTTAAACAACAGTTTCCTTTTTATTCTCTCACAGGGGAGTTTATTTGGACTCAGGCAAGTTTTCTGGAACGGGAATGTTTGCTGGTTTGCATAGAGAGATGGGAGGATGACGTCAGGGCTAATATTTCTGCATCAGCGGCACTTTAACAGTCTTGATCTCTGCTATATGGGAGGACTTCTGGATGATGCAGCTGGTGGTCCCGGAGGCGCTGTCTTTCCCCTGCGCCAAGTTGGTCAAGGCCATGGCGGCGTTGATCTCTCTCCAGTATGTCTCATCTTTGCCCTTCACCTTCTCCTTCTGCGCAACTCCGACGCCACCGCTCCCGCTGATGATCGCAAACACGCACAAAACGTGCAAGAAAAAGAACAAAACAGAGAGCAGGGAATTACAGGTCAAGTACAGTACTTGTGATGAATGGAAACAGAGGATTTGATCTGGGGTGTGAGGTAAAAGACAGTTCACTTACTTGTCACATTTACTTGATCCATGATCTGTGGTTTCTGAAAGTACAAGAGGAAAAGAAGGTTAATGTTGCAGAGTTCTCGGGTCATTGAGGATTTACTGAATTCTAGCTCAACATAGAAGCTGAGACGGTGTGTGTGCACATTGTTTAATGCGGGTCTGTATCTGTACAACCCTGTTCAGTGCAAACATGTGTTGCTCTGTTTTCACTCTTTACTCAGATGCTGGACAAAAAGTACGTTTTTCACAAGGCCGTCAAGAAACAAGTTGACTAATAGGATTGAGTTGAGAGATGTTTCTTATGACTCATAAACTCCATTCTCTAATATTTTTGTTCGAAAACAAATGGGCTCCAGCCAAGATAATTGAGTTGTCTGAGGAAATCAGATTGAAAATGACTGAGTGTAAAAGACTTGAGCGGGAATAAAAAGGCAGCAAAGTGAGTCAGTGAAAGAAAGATGGATGTCTGCTCCCTCTTTCTCTCTTCAAATGGGAGCGATCCCTGTCTCATATGTAAAACATTAGCGGGGAATAGCAAAGTCATTAAACAATAAAACCAAACTTCTCTTTAGGGCAACCAGTGTGTTTACTTCAGCGCGCTGCTCAATTGGGGAGAGAAAGACCATGTGCACGTCGTGTGTGTTGGTTCATTTGTTGTGTTTTCACTGAACATGTCTTCTGTCTTTGCCCAGCGGTGAATATGATGACACGAGCTTGGCGTTTCATGAGGCACTGAAAGAGAAATGAGCATCTGGATTTCTTGCTGTTCAGCTTTCAGGCACTTTCTTTAAGTTAACTAAACAAACAGCTAAAAGGCCCTTTCAAGAAGTTAAATCTTGACTTGAGAACTTTCAAAAGTGGGTAAATTCTCCTGAAAATTCCATTTATTCCAAATGTACCAAAGAGTTTGCGTTATATAGGCCCTTTGCTCTACAATGAGTTTCTTTTCTCTTGCACTGATTTTTTTCTTTAACTCCCAGATGTCCCACCACAAACACATCACCCAGGGACAACCAGTCTCCTGCACCCCCCCATGCCACATTTCCCAGTAAAGCAAATGTCTAAACCTGAGCTGCCGTTTTAACAAGCCTTTCCTCGCACCACTGTCACCGCAACATAGCAGTCGACGGGCGTTCCTGAGCGTTCCCTCCAGCTAATGAAAATCTGCACCCTTCATTTTCGTGGAATTTCATTCCAATGATTGTTAGAGGGGACTGGAAAAGGTTGCACAAGGACACTGTGTTTGGGGTTTAACATCGTCACAGACAGCCACAGAGACAGAGAGCCAAACTCCTCCGGCATCGGAGAGAGCACACACAAGATTTACCGTTCTGCATGGTCACCTCTAACCTCGCCAAAGCCCTCCATAGACTTTCCAAAGATCTGGATCCAGCTCTCAGGCTGTAGCAAGCTGCCATAAGTGCCTAATTATTCCCAATGATTTGCTTTGTTCTTCCCTTGTTTTCCAAAAATGTTCCCATATCGCGTGACCCATGCTGACAGTCCGGGTTTGCAAGGCCTCCGGCTAATATGAGCCTGATTATGAAATTTCCTGTAGCTTTCCCATTAGCTCTGTAATAGGTGTATTCCAGAGAGAGACATAGACTTCACTCTTCATAATTTTCCTTTGTTGACGGTTCTTAGACAGAAGAGAGGAATGTGTGCACATGTGAGAGGGAGATGAAGGTTTTAATGCGTCAAAGCGGTCCAACAAATCCTCACACTCTCCTCTGGTCTAAACTCCTGCTGTCCTATCACTCCCTCTATCTTGCTTTGTCAGTGAGTCCTTTTACTTTGTTGATATTCCCCATGTCCCTGATCCGCTGTCCCCCACTCGTACACCTCTTGATTTGCTGTTGTACCCCCTTGATCAAGGTACGATCTCATGCAGCCCAGCCAAAACAAAGGCAGTGTTTCCCATTTATATTAATAAAGGTTGACTCTGTGCTTTGTCTTTTTCCACATTTCCAAAAAACAGTTTTGAAAGACCTTTAATATTATCAATCTCATCTATTTTTTCAAACCTGTCAAGCCTTTCTCTGCACTGCATCTACTCTCTCGAGTGTTGCCAGCACTCAGAGAAGATTGATCCTGATTAAAATATATGCACCATTCTCCACAATCACATCTGTAATTACAGGCCAGTTACACTTTTTTTTTCATGTGTTGTTTATGTTCCCCCAAAATATATTAAGTCAGTGTTTACTGCTGTGCTGCTTGGTTTATAGATTATTGGGTGATGGCAGCAGGACTGTCAATGGCAGCAACATTAAAGACAAACAACATGCAGAAGAAAAGTCTCTTTCTATAAGTCATGGTTATAGCTCCATCAGGCCGTGTAATTGGACTACTATCCTTATAGCAGTATACATGTGCTGAAGGAGAATCAATTTATTGTCTGACTCTGCTATGGTTGGTGGTGATACACCACATTGAGCAGGTTGCTATTTGCCCCTTTTGAGCTACAAACAAATTAGCAAGCGGCTAGCAAAATCCTTGTTGAACGGTGAAAACATGGACAATTTTACAGCGCTGTACGCTTCATATTTACGCTTTATTTTTGGTACAGATTTGATGCACGCTTCTCCCCCGTGCTTACAGGATTTTGTTTTCTTCTCTGCTTTCTTCTACAGATTTATGCTGTTCGAGCTCCAGGTCAAAGACGCCGTGGGGACTATCGATCATGCACAGATCGCTTAGGCCAATCCGGGTTCGCTTGAAGCATAAACATGCAGGATTTATTCGACTTCCAGTCGCATTATCAGGGTGTGTTAGCTCGACTTTGAGAAATTCAATTCAGCATGATTTCAGTCAGACTAAAATGTTAACATGCACTTTAAACGTCCGGTTTCAGCCGGACTAACACAATAAATTGATTTTCTCTCACGTCATGTAAACATACAGTATGTTGTGAAGTCACAGTGGGATTTTAAGTGCTTTGTGTGAGTCTTTCCATCCACAGTGTGCGCATGGCAACAACTGTCCAGACGCTTTGTCTAGAAAATACAAAACCATGTTTTTTTTTTAGGTCTTTAGCAGGTGGAGAGGTGTGTATCCAAAGCAGGGAGAGGGGAAAGGGGCAACCCTGACCTGCTTTCGAAATAAGCCCCAGTCAATTCCCTTGGGCACCTGGACCTGGAAATGAACCACTGCTTACAAAAACTCTATTTCCAAAGTCCTGTGCCTAAAACATCTAAAACTAAGATTTTTTAAAACAAGAGCTATGCCAAAGACTCAATAAATTGTCGATAAATCACTGAAGACCTTTTATTATTTTCTTATTCTTTTTTTCCCTTCCTTTTTCTGATTTTTTGTTTTACTACTTTGCTACTGAACACTCAGTCCGCTTTGCTGTTGCCTTTGGGCCTCACTGTCAGTAGGGTTTCACTGACCGCCAAAGAGGAAAGCTAAGAAGTCTGATGTTCTGTCCAGTGCGGAGCTGTGACTCACCTGTGGTTTCTGGCGGCATGCTGGTAGTCCAAAAATACTAGCTCACTTAACATCACCGCGGGTAATGGAGGGAGAGCAAAAAGAGGGCAAATAAAAGAAACCTTGAGTCGCTTTAACAAAACTTGGTGAAAATGAGGGAAAATGAGCAGGAGATGAAAATTAGAGAGTGAGTGAGGTTACACCTGTTACAACGGCTGCGGAGGAGAGCGGTTGACTATCATCATTACCATCTGGTGATGTTGTTAGCAACATACAACAATAAACAAGGCAGGCCCTGTTGCACAAACCGACGGCTGGGCTGAATTAGGCAGACAAATAAACACAAACACACACGTAAACACACACATTTTATCTGACATTAATGTTTCAGGCTTTAAGTTGGTGGTCTTATCCAAAGTGACCTTTAGGAAGGGTCTATTCTTATGTCAAGAAAAACTACATTTTGCAAAAAATAAGTCTTCAGAGGTTTTACAAACTTCCCACAGCCATAAAATAAACATGACAATTGTCAACAACACATCAAGTAAGAAAAAGCACAGGAATTTAAAGAAAGAATTTGACATTCTAAGAAAAAAACACTTGTGAAACCACTGACATGCTTGTGCATTAACAAACTATAAATCCATTAGCTTAGCTTTGTTTAGCTTAGCAGCTGTAGCTCGCCTGACTCTCTCCAAAGCTAAAATCTGTCCACATGTTGGATCTCATCCTGAAGTCTGTTAACAAGCAGGAATGCAAAAACAAGTCATGGTGTTACAGGAAATTATTGCTTAGTTATGTAACTAGTGGAGTCTCCAGAAAGTCAGTGCACCTGGTTGTTATGGCCAAGAAATAGTTTCAGTTCAATATAACTAATTACACAGATTAAACAAACAAAATACACAGTGTTAAACAGTGAGCTTTACAGGTGCGGGTAGAAGTAGTAGGAACAGGCTAGCTTTTTCCTGTTTCTGTGCTCAAAAAAGAACTGGAAGCAATCCTGCACAGACCCCGACCGCTGGCGCCTTATTAATGCATAAAGTAAAGTGTTTTTTGTCTCCACCAAACCAAACTGAGACAGTATGACAAAGAAAATCAAATCTTCAGAAAAGAAGCAGAGGGCTTTGCATGTCAGACACTCTGAGCATCTGTGTCAGACGCCAAAGAGTGTGATTAAAAGTGGTGATATCTGACGAGGTGGGATTATAACGCGTTGGACAGAGGTGTTTAACTCTCTGAGAGAAAGCAATAAAGCATATTTTTCTACAACACAAATGTGAAAGTTTGTTCTTGATCCTGGGAAAAGTAGTTTCAGTGAGACTTCACTTAAAACATGCATCTAAAATGCATTATAACACATTATCAACATTTAGGTGGTTATGTTATGGTTAGGGTTAACTCTAATCCTGCTTATAGCTATGATTATACAACACTATAGGCACATTGTAACGCATTAAAAGTATGTTCATAATGCGTTATAGACGGGGTTGGGAAGGTTACTTTGGAAATGTAATAGGTTACAGATTACTAGTTACCCTCTTTGAAATGTAATAAGTAATGTCACTATTTCAATTACTTAATCAAAGTAATGTAACTTATTACATTTGATTACTTTTCTAAATTTCGGACAAATGTTTTCAACTGTTAACCATTTTAAATGATTAAACCAGGCAGTGTTAATGGCAGACGTGGCGCACTGCGAGTTCAGATCAGAACAGCATCAAACTTTACTAAACGGCCTTGACTGGAAATGACAAAAGAAGACATTGTGCAAAAAACATGCAAAGCACCAAAATAAATATTGTTCCACATAATGCGCTTTTTACAGAAAATATTCAGATGTGACTCCCCTTGTAATCATTAACATTTTCAGAAGTAACTGTAATTTAATTACACATTCGTTCTTAGTAACTGTAACTGATTACGGTTATATTTATTTTGCAATTAAATTACGTAATTTCGTTACAAGCTTCTAGTTACTCCCCAACACTGGCTGTAGCCTCATATAGCAAACAGATGTAACAGTCTTCTCTCTAACAAGCAGTAAAAAAGTTTCTTAACTATTCTTTCAACGACATCTCAACCACGTTGGCTAAAAAATAAAGACTGAAAGTCTGAATATTTCTTTAACAAACAAAACAAAAAAGTAGCTGAAACTGACAAACAAACAAACAACTGTACAAAAACATTTCCAGTGCCAAGAATTCACTTTTAACCTCAAGATTTTGGGAAGTTTAAAATAGTCACCAATCACATTTTGTGTTGCAGACATGAGTTTGAAAATACATCTTGCAGCCACTAAAATATATTTACTGTCAGATATTATTTAATCTTAACTTTAAAACATATTCTGGGTGCTTTCGAGTCACAGAAACGTTAAATGATTCCCATCAATCTACTAAAAAAAATGTTGAACTGACTAGACATGAGATATCAGCAGTCTATTGACACAAATGTGATTTCAGTAGGGTTCAAATTGATGAATAAAGAGTTGCTACATGTCTCGCCTCCTTTTTTAAAGTCATGTGAGTGAAGCAGCGTGTAGGATTAACAAGGACAGCTTGAATTACAGCTTGAGTTTGGGGGCAATTCAATAGGAAGTGAATCAATCTGAGGATTAATTGTTGCACCACATCCTGAGCAGCAGACACTCGATACAGCCAGAGGGAGACTGCTGTAATGGAAGTGAAATACAGACAGCACACAGATACAGCAGCTTAACCCCTCACAGCTCCCACTACTTGTTTTATGTCGCATTAAAAGACTGAGCGAAAAAGAACAGTGACAGGAGAACAGCTACAGCATATACGGGTCCATGTAACCACCGTTTCTTTTCTCTGAATGTGAGGATGTTTCAAGACAAAGAGAGATAATAAAGTGTCGTGTGTGTGATGTATTTCAGAAAAAACTTTTGTATTTAATGTGTAATTTTTCCGGCTGTGGGTCCTCCTGAGGCTCCAGGATCTGTGACCAAATCAACAGCAAAAGCATTTGGGAAGTGAATGATGTGCTGTTAGAGCTGCATTTCACAGATGAGATCTACTGTGAAGGTTGTAAAATATGGAGTTAAAATTCTGCACTTGGGGGGCATAGCTCAGTTGGTAGAATGCGCACCCCATGTGCAGAGGCTGTGTCCTCGCTGCAGAGACCCCGGGCTCGGTTCTCTGCCCCAGGGGTTCCCAAACTTTTCAGCCTGTGAACCCCAAAATAACAACCACTGACCCTGAAGGTAGCATATAATGTTGCACACAGCCATGCACGCGCACTGTTAGACCTTTGTAGACATTAATACAACATTAATACAACACAAAAGAACAACAGCCTAACAGCCATGATGTTATTCAATAGTAATTTAAGAAAGAATTAAAACAGAGTACAGGCGATCTCTGTATAAACAGCAGCACCGAGTAAACATACAATATTAAATAAACAGATGTGCAGGTGATGTTCGTGTGTCTAAGCATAAAAAGCAGCAGACACCTACATTATTGCTGCCATGTGCAAAAACTTTAAGATTCTTTTCTTTCATTTCCTACATTCAGCTAACTGACGTAAACTGATGTGCTGCAACTGATGATGTCACTAATCCATCGTAATAACCTCGGGGTTGTGGGTCAACAAAAACAAAGCAAAAAACTGATGGCAAATTTTTTTTATTTGCATGGTTTTATTTTAGCTTTAATTCATACTTATGTATGTATTTCTACAATAATGGGTTAAATATGCAATTTTAATTTATTTTAAATTGTATTTGTTTTTTGGAAGGCATTTTGCGACCCCCCCGGAGTGCCCAACCCTACTTTGAGAGCGACTGCTCCACCCCATTTCCTGTCCAGTCAGCCTGAGCTATCCTGTCAGATAATGGCATAAAAAAGCCCCAAAAAATCTTCAGTACTACCTAAAGCACTTTGAAACCGAAAGTCTCCACAGTTCCTGGTCTGTCTCACTGCACACACACATTTTGTATTGTCATCTGTTTGTCTTGGTCACTTCGTTGTGTACTTTTGTGGTTGTCATAATTTTGTTTGATCTGTGACATCAGACATAAACTAACCTCTGGCTACAATCTGACATATTTACATGCAAATGTCCATCAATGTGCACTGTCCCTACTCTAAATAAATAGCCCAAATAAAACACTTTCTGCTTCACGATTTTGGTTTTATTCTCTATTTTCTTGGTATGAATAAAAAGTGGAAAATGCTCCAGTTGCTGCTGTATTAACACACATGGATTATCTTCTCAAACAAGATGGCAATATTTTTGGTTGACACCACATGGAATAGTACTGTGGTATTTAAAAGATTGCTGAAAAAGCCCTGCAGGATTATTAGATGTTTGATGAGCTTTACAAGCTGTTGTTTGTGTTTCATGGTAAACACTGTCGGTCTGTGCGGAACGCTTTGCATGAAAATATACTCACAGTTCGGAAGGTGAAGGTCATTCACATTCAGCCAAGAGGCACCATTGTGCTTTAATGTGCATGCACTATTCAGTTTACTAGGTTTTAAATGTCATTTTATGTAATATATTAAGATTTTTTCAACTTCAAAAGAACTATTTTTATGAACCACTTTTAAATAGGTCTATAAGATTATAAAATTTGTTTTCCTGTTGTTTACGCTTTAAAAAGAACTTAAGAAAGTCTTCGCCCCACCCCAACAATCTAAATTTTTCTGTTTTTAAACCTCAAAAATTCAAGTGTTTATGAAGTAGAACAGATATTTATCTCCCCAAGAGATCATAGGTTGGCAAACCTTTTTTTATATATAAAATACTTTCAAAAAGTAAATATTTTGCAAAGACAGTTTTTTACAGTGTAAGTAGTAAATATGTCAGTAGATAATCTTTTTTTAAAAAAATAAAACTTGTATTTTGTTGTTTAACCCCTTATTTTTAATCCTGAATTTCTGCTCAAGTGTTAATCCATGTCAGTAATGTTATTAAATGGAGCCTTAGCATTCCTTTGTGAGGTCAACAAATATGTTTTATCCTCCGAGGCAGCTTGAGAATAAATATGACTGAGCTGCTTCTGTTATGATATTTTATTGAAAGCCCATCGGTGATGTTGCTGCAGATACATTTTATTGAATGACTTAATCTGACCCACATCTGTTGTTGCAAATATTAGTTTCTCTCTCCATCTCAGGCTGACTTATCACATCGTGTTTGTTAACATATTCCCAGAAACATTTTGCAGATTTTTGTCTCAGCTGAGATTCACTGCAGGAAATTGATTCCTCGCACACATTATTCTTCCAAAGGGATGCAGCTTCTATCTAAGGTAGGTATGCGCTGTCATTTGTCAGGTGTCTCTGCGAGCGCTCCTATGCTTTGACTCATCACATCTGGGTTGGCTGCAGAGAAGATAGGCTTTTAAACAAATGGCTGCTGTCACACAAGGGGAGGCTGACTTTAATGAGCCTGTCTTCACAATCGGCACGGTCCATGTCAAGCTCCAAAGCTGTTCTGAGCCAAAGCTTTACACTCTCACTTGCTACAAACTGTCCAAAAATAAATAAGCAAGAGTCTATCAGCAGACTGTAAAATGTTAAAATAAACTAAGCTAATTCATGCAATGTGTGAGCTTCAGACAGAACCCAGTACTTTTGGATGCCTTAAGCTAGTAGCATTTTTTCTTTACTGATGGAAATAGCGGACTAAGAGCCTGATTTACTGAGATCCCAAGCACAGAGTAATAAATTGCATGTGCACTCTAACACATTGCAGGTTTTGTTGGTGTACATTTTGCGAGTGATCCACTGAGAATAATTGCATGACTGACAGCAGGTGCAAACTTGGTGGAGGGGGCGATATTTAAATGAGGATTTTGTGTGTTTGAATGTTTTCTGTCAGGGAAAGTTTGGTGAATGAGCTGCACAAATGCAAAATGAAATGCAGAGAAATGAGACTAGCACACAGAGACGCACTAACTGTGACAAAGAAAAGAGCATTAAGAAGACAAATATGGATTTCATTTTCTTTAGGCTACAGTGGCTGTGAATGTTGGGTTTTGTTCGTTTGGCTCCAACAGTTCATGTGCAAAAACAGGAAGTAGCCGTTCTCAAAATACAGGAATAAATGGAAATGAAATTAGGATGAATTGATATAACATAAAACACATATGATGAAATAAATTTTATTTTGCTATATTTTTTGTTATCCTCAATCATGTTTTTTATTTATTTTGCAAGGAATAATTTTACAAAGCATAAATTGCCTCAGAGACTCCAGAGAGCAGCCTCTCATACGAGGCTCAAATGAGCCCTTAGCTCATCCAAAAGCTCCAAAATTACATTGCTGAATAGGCGTATGTATTCATTTTTCCTCTGTCATACCAAATATGTTGAGACAAGTGTTAAAAACACGTTCTCTATGCATTCTTTCATTTTGCCTACGCCTCCTCCGCACCCAAAAAATAGCAGCCGTCTGTGCGCAATGCTGGGAAGATTAACACCTCCCTTTCAAACGTATTAAAGACTCAAACTGCAGTCACTGACATCGCTGTCAGGCTTGATTCACAATGCTTGTGCTAATTAATGTATTTGCATATTCTCCTTCCTGTATTTTGCACACGTGTGTTGCATATTTATGAAGGGAAAGTCACTAAATCGACAGTGCGCGCTATTTTATTCATTTGAAAGACGCAATTCTCAGCGCGTGTGATATCAAGTTTGCACATGTTTTTACACACACAAACCTTCAGTAAATCAGGCCCTAATTTACAAATGTGACATCAGCGCAAAACATCAAAACTTCTGGAAAACACCAAATGTTGCTTAGCTGAGACTGTGAACGATTGGTTTAGCTTAGCACAAACATTGTTAGCAAGGAAACCAGGCGCCACTGCCAGATGGAGGCTGGTGTCGTTCTACACTGCTTAACATTGGTTGTTTTATGTTTTTATGGAAAGCGAGTAAAAGGTAATAATAATGTATATTTTAATATTATTATTCACATGCCCATGAAAACTGGTGTAATAATAATTGACCACCTGCCTTTATCCAGGGTAGTTTTCCAGTCTTCACTTGGTGCCTTTTCTATTTACATGTACCACTATAACTGTAATTTGCTCT
>JAQFJA010000013.1:15826709-15839540 GCA_029874485.1 Naso brachycentron | reverse complement strand
GATTTTTGGGGGATTTTTTCTAAGACTTTTTCCCAACATTTTTGTCTGTAATTGGGCAGAAAGGAGTCCTCAGATCATAATGCAATTAGGAATATTTGCACTTGCCCTAAAAATAAACCATACAACCATGTATTTATGATGTGTGACTGCTGGCATCACTGTCATCTGCAGCTCAGGAGGATCCCTCACACTCATGTTACATGGTAGCCTGAAGATATTTAGGACAGGTCTTACAAGAAGAGTTATCACGTACCCACATGGAGACGTGAGGTCGAGATTCTTCCATCTCGGACATGGTTCATATTTGCTCTTGCCGCCTGCCTTGTTCGGCGTGTGCTGTTGTCTCGTCTTCTCATGCACATTCTTTTCCTGTTGCTCGTAAGACCTCTGGGGTTGGCCTTGTTCCTCCACATCAACCGATTCCACATGCTGGATCTTTTGTCTCGATGGAAGTTCTTGAACTGCAAAATCCTGTTGGTAAGTGGAAAAAGACATCGTCTGGGGAGGAAGGAAAAAGACCTCTTTCAATTCGCACCAAAGTCTAGTGGTGAGATGTACGATAAATCTCATTTGTAAAACCGTATGTACTTTGTGTAAACTTCTCTGAATGATGCTCATTAAAACAAAAATCATTCTGAAGTTCACTTGTGCTTCTTCTGTAGTTGTGTGCCATATTTTCCACCAACCATGTGACACGATTCCTCTCGTCATTCATCATTTGAGACACATTATATGAAAATGTCAGACAAAGTGTTGGCTATTTCACTCAGAGAAGAAGCATATGCCATATATTAGTGACACATGAAATACATAAAATGCACATAAAAGCCCTTTCTCAACAATGTGCGGACCTGCATAACATTTAAGTCTTTATTGGGGCTTTGGAATAAAATACCTCTTTCCCAGTGTTTTACGCAAAATAGGTCCCCCTCTGTTAATTGGCTGAACAATATCAAAAAGTTTAACGTTTCTGTACATTCCTCCACCTAATACCTTGCAACTTGGCACACACAAAGTAACGCCTTTGTGTCACTGTTATCCTGTAATTTTTTTTTTTTTTTTTTTGAAGTTTTGAAGGTCTTTATACCAAACTTTACAACCCTTGGTATATACGAATGCCAATAAGACACATATGAATGGTTTGCAGGCAGGAGAGTTTTTAATCACAGACACCTGCTCTGGAGAAATAGCTCAGACTGTCATTGTTTGTTAGGGGCTCAACATTTTGAGGGGCAGGGAAAAAGAATTAAGATGTAATTCTATGGCTTGTGTTCATGCACAAGCGGGAGCCAAGCATGCCCAATCACTTTTCCAAAGACTTGTTTTCCATAAAACACAAAGTGACCTGCTATTGGAAACATACAAGTCAATTCACCCAACCCACAGTCTGACTTTATTAGGCTAACCAACCTTCTTTAATTCTATTATATGTGAAATGGACAAAGTCCATGCGCTTACACAGACGGGAACACTCCAAATTCCTTGACATGCCACAGTAAAAAGTCACATTACAGGTGCCTTTCTCCATGTGAAAACACTACAGGCCTTTAGACAAATGCTGTGTTCAGCAGGGCCGACGCCTGCAGGTTTTTTATATAGTAGGTGGCATTCAATCATTAGCACTTTTCGTATTTCTTCATTTGTCTTTTTTTCCAGCATTTGATGACTAAAGCTTAAACTCCTAAACCATTCACATGTGTTTTGGATGTATTTGTATTTACTTGATCCATAGTGATGGAAAGCAGCAGGGCGGCAAAAGTGAAGCCATTGGCCATAAAACATCTGTCAGTGGCAAACTTCGAGCAGTTTCTATTGACTGACTATGACAGTGAGGCAGTCTATATTAATTTCAGGATGTGAATGACTTAAACAAATCCACAACTCAGAAAGTTTTTGCTTTTCAGTCAGAGTCTTGAGCATGCAAATACACAGCATGTCTAATTTTCAATCATGCTGTGATGTCAAAACGAATCCACAACACAGAGCAGAGAAGGCCAGTCTGCTTCCTCCCTGCGCTGCAGCCCACGTCTCCTTTGGCTGCTAGTGCTCAATTGATTGAGGCTGTCTAGTCTAATAGACCAGCTAAAAAAGACCTGCTTCCTCGCACTGCAAATAAGCAGATACATTTGGAGATTAGGTGTTGTTATCTTTGGCTATCGCCTTCCAAGTTTGGTCTCTTTGCGTTGCAATCAGGGGACTGAGCCGGAGCTGCAAGATTGTGTTTCTGACAGACGCCTCTGCTTTTGCTTTCTCAAATTAAAACTGCAATCGACCATATCCACAAGAAAGACTGCAATTGCTTAATATCTCAGACATCAGTTGCATATTGCACCATTTGATTGCTGTTGTCAGCAATCAATCAAATGAATTTCAAAGCAATGCGTTTTTAAATTGACCCGATCATATGAGGGTGAGTAGCTTACGTAGAGGCAGAGAGAAACTACTCAGCACCGAGAGTCAAAATAAGTTAAAGAACCCTTTAAGCGCATATCAAAAGATTCAAAGAATATGGCTGAAAAAGAGCATGACAATGATTTGTGCCTCCGCACATTCGCTAGCAGCAAATTTTATTGCAGCTGTCCATCATTTTTAGATAGGTCAGACTCAGGGCATCACTCTTTACACAGGAGTCATAAAATATAAAAGCCTGAATATCTTTTTTTGACACGGTTCATGGAAGTCTTCATTAACCACATTCCAGCTTACTGTAACACCTTTACATCCATCATCTACTATAAAGAAGTCTTATGGACCAATCACCACTTCACAGATAAAAGAGAGTAGAGTACATTGTGCAGTATAGAAGTATACTTTCATTTTATGTGTCCAAAATCACTCCCTCATCAACTCATTCACTACACGTCTCAATTTCTGAGCAGTAAATTTAAATCACAGCCACTTTTAAATAATTATTTTGTCTTCCTGGGAAGATGTAGAACCACACAACAATTATATTTGCATCTAAAAAATGAGAAATGTTGCATTGTATATATGTTAGCAGAACGTAGCAGAAAAAGTTCATAATGTTCATAACCACTACTTTTTCACTGTGGGAATTTTTGCTCTTTATGGTGAATTAAAGCTGAGGTAAGCAGTTTTTTGGGGAGGTTAACAGGCAAATATTTCCATGATAATTTTTTTTTTCGCATTTTGTAAATCAGGTGGTCTGAAAGAACACTAAACTGTCCCCAATCTCTCTGTATTCAAGCTTTAGAAGATGAAGACCATGACAGACAATCTTTTGGCCAATCACAGGTCATTTCAGAGCGCATGTGTTACTATAGAGTGATGAAGGGATGACATATTTTTGTAGGCCAACACAAGAGCTGGCATCACGCTAGTTCCCTCGAGAAAAAGTTTATGGGATTTTGAAATGGGATTTAGGATTATTGCCAATGTAAGCTCAGTGACGAACACAAGTTTATGATACTTACACACAGTGTTCAGCATGACAATATCTGAAGATAAACACATTTGTGTTTTTTGAGGCCTAAAGTTCATCTAATGTTCCTGGACAAACACTGTAGTCCCATTGTGCCACTTGTTAGCAACCACCTTTGTAAAGATGTGTGAAATCTTAAAAGTTCAATAACCGGGTTTATACTGGCGAATACAATGTCGCAGAACAAAATGTCTGAATATCTTTGGCCTGTCTAAATAACAACAGACCTTGTTTGAGGCATTTAACCAAAAACCCATTCAAAAATCACACACACTTTAAGACAAGGAAACAGAAAGTGCAAAAATGCTAACCGACTTCCACATTTCAGGACTCATTACTTCACTGCTCTCTTGGCTGCTCTATGCTGCGCTTCTTAGCGACAGGTGACAGGTGACAGGTGACATCACTATGAGGTGACTGGCTGCTGAAACAAGTGATGTACCTTACATTCTAAAACTGGCCTTTGATGACTTGAGAGGAGAAGGACCAGTTTACATCGCTGCAACTTTCCCTGCAACTGTTTCAACTCGTCGTGAATCTTTGGTGAAAACTGACAAACAAAATAAAACGCAAGACCAAAGAAAAAAAAGGGAGGGATGGGGGCAACAGAGTTGCTTCTTCAGAAGTGTCATGTTACAGCTAGCTTTATTTCCAGGCTTTGCCTATCCTAGCTTTAATTTCTCACAGAAATTCGGACACCCAAATAACATGGTGGAGGGTAAATACGGTGCACTTTATAGCAAACAGGCAGTGCTGTCGGACATAGTTACAGCCACATTGCTTAACACAGCAATGCTAACATGTTGATGCTTAGCAGTTAAAATTAATAAGTGTCCATCATCTCAAATTTGTTCATTAGTATTCTTCTAAGTGCATGTAAATGTAAGTGTCTAAGTGAAGCTGATGGGAATCTCGTTAGTTTTGCAGGTATTTGATCATAAATCAAAGGATTGGACAAGTTATCATTTTGATCTGATGATGGAGCTAAAAGAAGAGTCAGGAAATCATCAAAGTCATTAGGATTTATCCTTTGGTCCCCATGAATGTTGGTAAAAAAAAAAATTATGGCAATCCGTCCAATAGTTGTTGGATCGGAGAGTCCATCCAAAGAAGACAGTAAGTGGTAAGTGGTCTTTAAAGGCTTTCAAGAGCATGTGATGATGCCACATTTTCCAACAAACATCAGTGTCAGTGACAAAAAAGAATATTTGTAATGATTAACAGATTTTTTTAGCGCAGCTGGAATCTATTATCGAGGCGATTTGTTATGTCGTCAAATTACTAAAGCAGGAAATAGCACTACTGAATAAATCACACATATTTCAATGTCTGGAAACGAGCATGTGTGTCTGTCTACATGTGTGTGTGTGTGTGTGTGCACGCATGTGTGTGCGTGTGTGTGGAGGGGGTGGGGGTGTCACTGCCTGTGCTTGTGTGAGTGTGTGTCTGCATGTCTGTCTCTGTCTATATCTGTATGTGTGTCTGCGTGAGTTTCTGTCTGTTTCTGTCATTGTGTCTGTGTGTGTGTGTGTGCACGCACGGTGAGTATGTGTCTACCTGTGTGTGTAGTGATGGTGAGTGTGAGGGGGCTGTCTGTTTTGATGTTTTGAACACGGAGGAGGTCGCTTCTGAAATTTTTCAACACAGTGACAACCAGACACTAGCTCACTAGCATGGAACAACACAGACACCGGTTACACAATCCTGACTCTGTTTATGATTATGAGTCAGACAGCATCAGGGATCAGGGGTTCAGAAAGAGGGACCTTGTTTGTGGGACAAAAAGGCATTCCAACACCCACAAACCTTTGCTTTGAGAGCTGACATTCAAGGTTACGACAATAAGATCTTATTGTATTCATGATACTCACATCTGTCTGTTTGCCACTGTACCTGCTTGTTCATGTTCTCTGCAAAATGTGGAGATCTGCTCTTCAGAAGTGTTACCAGGTCTTTGTACGTATCACTTGCTCGCTCATAGCCACCCTCCGCCTCCTCCTGTTTTATGCACTGTGAAAACAAAGTGAGAAACAGCTTCATTAATTCTGAAAACCACAATTATAATGTGACCCACATGTCAGCTGGAATAGCAAGCACAGAGTATCTCCAGACAGCCTCAAATAGGAAGTGTAAAACCATGTAAACCGCTAAATTAGGTTTAAGACACTGCTGCTCTTTGAGGTTTTATTTGCAACCATGCCACCAGTTTGGCTTAAGGTTGTAGTTTTTTTTTTTTCACCTTGGCCAAAACATTTCCAGGTGAAGAAACAGAGGCAGGAAACCTATGACTTGTCAGCAAAGTCAGTGAAGGAGTGAAAGGTGCTGCATCGTGCAAAATTTCCAGAAATGATTGCAAACACATTCAGAGAGACATTCAGAGAGGAGCAAGTATAAGGACGCTCTCTGTGCAGTTGTGTTCTCAGGGAATCTTGGAAAGCTCGGTAAGTGATTGTTTGATCTTAGAAACTGTAGGCGTATTTATTAATACATGATAATTGAAAACTTTTTCTTGTTTGTTTTACTCACATTCAGCATGTTTAAAGACTTTTACAGCCTCAGAAAACATTAAGAACTTAGGTTTTAGTGTTGTCTGCATTGTTTTGTAAACTGATATCGGCAACTTTTACAACTGTATTAGATTATGATGATCTGCTCTTTAATGACTGCACATGCCAGAGGCTAAAGATGTTGGATTGAAGATAAAAATGGTGCTCTATGTTTTATTAAAGGGTGTGGTTATCTTGTAGACCACTGTTATTTGTTTAAATACCCTGCCCCTTCCAGCTGGAACAATGCACAGAGGCACTTTAAAATGTCAGTTGTGATTACTCAAGTCAGTTTTAAATGATCTGGAAAATAGCACTCTTGCTCAAGGCCTTTGCTACTTAATGCATTGTTTTCTATTTTATTTTAATAGTTTTGGAAACTCATAACAGTCTCAACTGCAAATTATCTTTACTTTTTGTAGCATGTAACGGTTGTCTTAGTGTGTTTATGCTGGTTGATTTATGGCTGTAACCGTGTTTTAATGCCCTCTTGGCCAGGACTCTTTTGAAGAGATTTTTATCTGAAAAAAACTTTTATGTGGTTTGAACAAAGAAAAAAAAATCTAAAATGACTAACAAAGAACTGTCAACAAATAAAGAATGACCGCTGCCTCAAACTCTGTGTTTTCATTCTGGTGATTTTGTTTTCATTTGGGCAACAGATCATAGCTTTTTTGTTTTGTAATAGTGTTTTGAAGGTCTTCATCATTTGAAAGATGGGCATGAGATTATAATATTGAAGCAGTCTTGTACTGTGAAATAAGGGCTGAATATTGTGCTGGTTGTCTAACTTAAAATGAACCAGTAGCTTAAAGGGAAAATCCGCCACTTTTCATGTGGATGTAGAATCGATTTTTAAGGTAATTGTAGTAAATTGAAGCAATAAAATCCTCAGTTTGTGCTATACTGACAGAGAAAGCTGAGTTTTTGGGTTGTCCTGCTCACACAGCCGTTCTTGCAGTGCCTACATGTACCAGGATGCATTGCATCACAAAGAAACGGTACTTGCTGGGTCTCCAAGGTTGTTCTCCATCAAATCGGAACATTTCTTTGATTGAATATTGCATCGTTTTAAATAATGAGGGCTTTTTGGTTTTTCCTTCTTGGAACCAGTGATGTCACTGGTTCTAGGAAGAAAAAGAGATTTTGAAACTGTGTTCCAAAGACACAGAGAATATTGACAAAAAAATATTGTTGGGTTTCATATTACATCCCTAATTTGGATAGATGGAGATGAGGTTAAAAATTGGAGGAAGTACCCTTTAAGAGAAGACTATAGTTAAGACAAATCCACATTGTTTCCCTAATTTTCACAGATTACTTGTTGGTACATTAAATTAGGCATAGGAAATAGATACTGTAGACAAATGAACAGATGATGGAATCTGATCATTGGTTATTAGACGATTTAAATAAATGGATAACTGTGTGCTGGGATGTTGTTTGGGAGGAGAATATGCATAGTAAACAAATATTGTAAGGTCTACTTTTACCTTAAGACTTATGATTGAGGAAAAGTACTAAAGGCACTTTGATTAATTCTTTTCAAAATCCCTGAAAAACTGCAGTACATATGTGAATATGTAAGCTGAATTTGCTGCCACGTGTCTGACTGTGCAATGATGAATCAGAAAATATTTGCCAGAAAGTAACCTCTCTAAACATTTTCTCCCACTGAAGAAAAAATCAATATTAAGTTGACTGTTGCAGCTGATGTAGCCCAAAGTGCTTTATCTTCCTCCTCTTACCCCGTTGAGGAAAACTCCCGCAGTGCTGCAGGTGATGTAGAGCGCCTCGGTGTCACAAGGTTCAATCACAAGGTAACAAATCTCACCATGCACCTGCCTCCACAGCGGGGCATGACAGCCGTTTGAAAATTCATAATCTAGAAAGACGGGCAAAAAAAGTTGGCAGTTTTCAGTAAACTTTGTTCTGTGTAGTGCTGCGTGAAATCAGGTCAACTTTGTCTCCAATGGAAGAAGGAAAGTGGGGAAAACAGTGGAGCAGAAAGAGAAATCATCACAAATGACTGGGCTGCTAAGGAGGATAACATAGTACTCCAAGGTAGAGTCAGAGTTTCACTTGCAGTATAAATCAGCCACTGAAAAACAGAGCCACATGGTGACAATATCATATTTTAAGGCTGGTTGGGAGAGTATTTTAACAGAAGGTGTCAATTCAACCTGGAAAAGGGGACACATTCTGCTTTTACCACTCGATGTGCACATGCCATTGAATATTTTGCTGGGGCATGATAAATACACTGCAATGGAGCAATAAACATGTACTGACTGATGACTTGGTAAACTGGAATCTGACAGATATAATGACTTCCATGTCTTTTGTGGCGGCAGAACACAGCCTTTTTTATACTTTGAATATCCAGCATTAGTGCTAATAGCAACTGCTTTCCCTGCAAAAACCAGTGAAATGTGGAGATAATTCAAACCTGATGTGTATCGAACCGACTTCAGCACCCTATTTTCCCCTTCATTGCAGAACCGTTTCAACAGCTCCACTTCTTTCTTTACTGCGGTGGTGTCGAGCTTGACTTGACTGTAATGAAAATGTCGAAAAACAAAACAAACATCCAATTTATCTCATTCATTCATGGTTCCTTTTCCAAAACTACTGCCTATTTCAATCAAAAACAACCACATGATGCAGTCAAACTGGTTAGGTCTGAGTGAAAGAGGATAGCCGTGGAGGATGGATAGATAATCAGATTGAATGCTGAGAGAGCTAGAGATAGAGGAAACACCTACTTGGATATCTCTCTGAGGCACTTGCTCAAGATCTGGTCATCCAAATTTTGGAGCAACAGGAACAGCTTGACCTTGACCTCTGAATCACTGCCTTCGTCTTCCTTGTTCAGGTTGTCTACCAGACTTTGGACATCATCATGGGTGCCTTCCTTCTCCAGGATGGAGACAAACCTCGGACCAAGAATCTTGACCACAGGGCCCCTGTTTTCTGTACATTAAACGAGACTAGGTGAAAACCTATTTTATGGCTGGACATCATCTGGGTAAGACAGTAAATGTGGTTAATGACAGCAGATTAAATGACATTCTTCTGAACAACAAAAAAAAGAATAAATTAAAGGTTATGAATGCTAATGTGAATGAATTAAAGGCTTATGTGACTTTGTGACTTATGGCTTACCTGACTTTAATTCTTTATTTCAACACGTTACAGAACAATAAATATCACTAAAAATGACACTAACAGCTCTGGTTAACGGAAAACTGCACTTTTTGGGGGTTTAGCCAACCATCGACAATCTCTACGTAAGACAAGAACATTGATGCCTTTCCCTTCTCTGTGCGTTCAGTTGGTCACTAGATAGCAGCCTCGCGTTGGCAGTTTTGCACATTCAGTGGAAGTAGTTGGGATACACTATTTCCGTCCTCTAAAGCCCCTAAAACACACCCAAGAATTCCCCAACACGCTCCATCCACATGTTGTGACCTTCATATTAACCACGCTATAGACACCAAAGAACTACTTTTCTGGGCCTAGTGACACAACGCCTGGGTCAAAGCGCCTCGGTTAGTCGAGGTCACTACCAATGTGAATGTGGCAGTCACCTCATGGTCACAGCATGTAGATGGAACGTTTTCGGTTGTGTCGCTTAGCGACACTGCTCAAGACTCACTCCACAGCAGGCGAATCGCCCCTGGGGATGTAGTGATGGTTTACATGGATTCATTTTGAAAGGGCAACAACCAATGAGGACAAAGTCATGACCGTCTGACCAATCCTGAAATTTGGTCACCTCACTCACTCATTCACTCACTCACTCACTCTGTTACAAACGCGTTTGTAGGGCTGGCCTGTCTCTGCGCTCCAGCCAAAAACATGAGGCTTCGTGAATTTTCAGAGGCTGAGTACAGTGTTTCAAAAAGAGGTTGATGTGATTTGGGTTCATTTTGAATAAACTTACAAAGACAGCTGGCCTCATATGTGCTGTTTTCTTTGTTTTGTTTTTTCTCCACACACATTCCCTCCATATAAACAAATCCCCTTATAGTGAATGAATGGATTTTTTACCGTATGTACCATTTGTTTTTCTGTCAGACAAATACATATTGCCTCATCTCTTTTTGGCAATGGTCCTAAAGTAAATACTTAAAACATAATTGGATGTTGCACAGAATAACTAGGAAGACAAACAAATTAAGTCTGCGGGTTATGGAGGTATGCTGGCGGTTTGATTACTCAGGATGCAAATTAGATTCAAATCTCATCCTGTGGTCATCATGCTTACCTTCTAGACATGCTCGAACCTCCTCCAGCTTCTTATCGTCTGCCAGATGAACTAGTTTAGAGAGTTGGCTGAAGCTGCGTACATAAACAGTAGGAGGGGTGAGCTGCAACAATGGATTCCCTTCAATGTCTTTCTCGTGGGACTGTACATCTGAGTCCCTGAGGACAGAAGAAAAGAAAACAGTATAAATGGTTTTATCCCTAATGTGACTTGTATCAGATTATAAATGCAAGTGCACTTAAGACAGATCAGATTGTTTTGGTACTTTTCTGCCTCCCAGTTACAAGGTACAGAGCTGACCACGCACTGAAAGTAGACCAGAACTTCTGATGAAATAAAACGGAATGTGCTCAGTCAAACTGAAGCTCAAAAACAAATTAATTTTAGCTCCTACTTTGAGGACAGCCAAGGTAAAATAAATCTCGACACCATGATGACAGCATATCCTGCACAAACACGTAACAATGAAAGCACTGCCCAGTCAGCTGCATGCCTTGTGATTAGACCGACCTGATGTCATAGTCTGTTTTGAAATCAGATGCCACTAAAGTGGTACTCCACCAGAGCGGCTCCGCGAACACATGCTCTGCCTCCTGTGGGTGTTGGGAGCTGAACTGCTCCACAAAGTGCAGGATTTCTCTCAACAAGGACTCATTCATTGGCGTAGACTCCAGTTTGCCAGTACCATCGCTGGTCGTGGTCCACTGGGCTGCCCTGGTCAGTGATAACCCCATAGCACAGGCCGGGATACTCTGAAACTACAGATTATAAAAGTGTGAGGCTTATTACATATCTCACTTTACCATAATTCACTTTTTATTAAATCTGGGCTTGGGGCCTCATGCAGAGATATTAATAAAAAAAAAGTGGTGTGAAGCATTTTTTTCCCATATTTCAGAGATATAACAATTTGTCAATGAAGTGGTTTCTTCCTCAACAACGTGAAGTTTTGCAGCTTTTCTGTGTCATATATGAAAATAAATGAGGGGTCTTTGTGTTTTGGGCTTTTGTTTGGACAAAAGATGCAGTTTGAAGACGTCACGTTTGGCTCCTGGAAATTGAGATGAGCATTTTTAGCACTCTTCTGACATTTCATGGAATAAATGATTAATTGATCAATTTTAAAAATAATCGGCAGATTAACTGATAATTGAAACAATCGTTAGTTGCAGCTCTAAGCTACTTTGATAATTGATAAGTTGCTATTTTTTTAGAGTCAAACATTATCTGTGAAGGTTTGCAATTTTTTTTTGGTCCTTATGATGGTAAACTGAATAGTTTTTTTTAGACTGTTGATTAGAAAACATAAGAAATCTCCACAAGTCACCTTTGGCCTACAGGAAACGTAAAGGGCACTTTCCTTCATTGTCTGACATTTTATAGCTATATGTAAAATACTTTATCAATAAATTATTTGTTGGATCAGTTGATGAGAAAAATCAATTGATAGTTATTACTACCACAATCAAAATTAAAGAAGCTTTACTTCATTGTGTAGAAAATATTTAATCTATTAGAAGTTCAATCATCTCCTTTAAAATGTAATACAGAATTAAGCCTATATTCCTGTAGTCACATGACATGACAAAAGTCAGCACGACTGCATTAGTTGTTATTTTCTCCACATGAATCGTTTTCATTTTTGCCCATTCAGCACACCTGTTTGTTAACAGCTGAAGATACGTGTACACTGCAACGTAAAATCCTTAAATAACACGATACAATAAAAGCGTTCATTTTAAAAAAGGACGTGAGCTAATACTAAGCGATGTCTAGGTAACGTTATTTACAATATTTTTCCACATTTTGTTTAACCTGGTCTAGTTACAAGATTTAGCTACAGTCGTGAAAGCTGCTATTTGTTTACTTTAGCCGCTACAGCCTGTTAGTTTGACGTTAGAAGGAGAACTGACTAGGTTCGTATTTACTATACTAACGTCAACTAACGCAGTTTAGGCTTTAGCCTGTTAGCGAAGCAGGTGTAAGTTTACAGTCTTCAGTTAACGTTAACCGAACTGCAGCCTGTTTCAGGTTCTTCCTCAGAAAAAAACAACATGTCTATAAATAATAACTTCAGCCCAGTTTGTTTCTTGTCATGTTACTCATGTAAGTGAAAGCAAACTCACCGTATACTTCAAGTTTCTGTTCTATTTCCAAACTTTTACCGACAGTCGGTCATCAACTGTATCCATGGAATTCACGCACGACCTCCCCCGGGTACTTCTCTTTGGTTGCTAAGATACAGCCAAACACAACGGAACGCGACTGGGGTCAAAAGTTACCAAACCCAAACTTGAACTGATAATAAGCTCATTCACAGTATGTAGACCAGGTAATAGTTAATATCCCATGGAAAGAAAGAAATAATACATTTAATTAAATCATATTACATAAAATGGCACAGTGGCATGCTCTTAAGCTTAACATTTAAATAGACACTCGAAAATATAAAAAATATATTGAAAATGCTATATAAACAATTCTGACTCAGAGAAACAGCAGGCCTATACAATGTAGATAAATGTGCAATAACAGCATTTTTGCAATCCACTTTTGTCAAGACAATTTTTTTT
>JAQFJA010000013.1:15767910-15801419 GCA_029874485.1 Naso brachycentron | reverse complement strand
AAATTTTTAATTGATGATAAAATTACTGGTATAATCTTTAGACCTTTAAAGATTAAATAAATCACTTGGAGAAAGAAGAAAATATAATTTAGCTGGTGGTAACATCTAATGACAAACTGATGCTGCATTTTAAGGAGTCAAAAGCAAAAATAGTTGGAAACCACGACTTTAAGGTGTGGGTGGGTAAAACAAAAAACAGGCCTCTGGTTATTCGCAGCATGTGGTTCGTTTTAGAAGACAGTGGAGGAAACATTCCTGTCCACATCTCTTCTATTCTGGTGGCAAATGTGCGAAACAACACCACCAATTCTCAAGGGGTTGAAGAGAGGTCAGAGCCGGTTAGTGGGTGCGTCAGGCATCAGGTTTCAGACTCTCCCCTGATTCTGAGACTGTTTTCAGGGCTTCTTACTGAACTAATTGGCAGTAGGTCCAAAACCACAGCTGATAGGAAGAAGGATAAAAACCCAAAGGAGTGGCAGGAGAAGAACCCCTGGGAAGCAGCTCTCAGCAGCCACGTCAGCATGGAAGCAACAACATGTCTTGACACTGCCACTGAGCCGATCCATAAGTCATGTTGGAGAACTGGCTCATAGTGAAGGTGGGTGGAATGACTATTGGCTTACATGACACTCTAAATGCATGCCAAAAAAAAGAGTACATACATAAATGTACATACACCCACGACCTTCCACAGACTCTTTTAAACACACTTTAGCTGGAGGTCCTTAGGCTGGTTCTCATTGCTGAGGTGTTTGAGAAAATGGTGCTGGGGTGTAACAGTTCATAAAAGTCATGGTGCGGATCACACCTTGGTTTAGATGTCATGGTTCGGTACAAGATCGGTACAAAAACTTCAAATGGCATCATCTTCCTTTCCCATCTTAGTTTTTGCTCCCTGGCTCAGTTGAGGAAAAAAAACAACACTGTCGACATGTGCATACGATCATACGTCATAGCTTGCAGTAGGTAATTTAGTAAAACAAAACAATCTACACAGGGTGTTTTATTTTGAAAACTGACTGAATATGCTGTGATTTCCTGTGTGCAGCTTGAGGCAGCTAGCCTCTCCGTCGTTTAATGCTGAATTCATTCTTTTGAGCTTTACACAACCTCTGCGAGGTGACTCATTTCACCATCAGAGTTTAATTTGATCAAATCTGAAAGTTTAGAGCAGCCTCACGATCGCAAAATTTAAAAGAAGCAGGCGGGTCTACTACGTTAGCTCAATCAGCATGTGGTAAACTTGCTAAAGGCTTACCACTGCGTAAGGTTTCCAGGTGGAACTCACGCATTAGTATTTGGTTCAACGTTACGTTCATCAGTCTTAATACATTATACTGTGTATAATTATACCATTTATTCTGTGTATCATTCTGTGTACTCGATCTGTCTCGGGTGTACCGTACGGTTCAATACATACTGACGTATTGTTACACCCCTATAATAGGCAGGAAAGACAGACCTGGCCCGGGATTAATGGGAATCATACTCAAGGGTTTGCTTAGTGACAAGTTGTCCATTTCTGCAAGGTCTGATCACCACCAACCAAGAGACAAAAGTCAATAGAGAACAATCTGTTGCAACTGCTCCTTCAAAATGCCACCTCAGTAAGCAGCCAAGGCCTCAGAGAGACCAAAAGAGAGAGATTTCCTTCTGAGATAGATAGAGCAGCGGTGGGCTACATGTACGTGGACAAGGGAGGAGAGGGAAGGTGGGATGGTGAGATTAGCATGATAGAGAGGCAGAGTTTGTGTCACTCACATGAGGCTGGACATCCAATAAGCACACTTTGTTCTTGGCGAGGACGGAGCGTATCGAGTCTAGACTTGTCCCGTAGTAATTCCCTTTGTACTCGCCATACTCGATGAACCTGAGAGTGGAGATGGAAAAAGATAGAAAAAGAGAGAGGAGATGAGAAGATGCTGAACACCTTTCGCGATGATTTTGTGCAGGGATTAGTATCTAATGCAACACTAATGTCTCTTCGGAGTAACGTTAGAATCTCATCTTAATCTGGTCGACTGTGTCAGCACACTCCCGAGATTCATCTTCGAAATAATGATATATAAAAACCCTACAAATCCACAGAGACAGGGGGATTACTCTTTCAACCGCTGACAGAGCTGAAGATACTCTTCTCTTGCAGAACTTAAAAAACAGACGTTTTGGCCCAGCATGTTTTTTTTATATAATCTCCTACGCTACCCTTTCAATCACTAACACCTGTTTGTTCCAGAAAGACCACAAAACCCCCGAATGCCAAAACCTTCCCTCCTTTAATCCATAAGGGTTTTCGTCCAGCAAGCAACTGCATGGGTGCAAGCAAACAAATACTTTTCCACCAGAAAATCCTCCTTCTTTGACACCAATCAGCTGTCATGAAAAAAAGAGCCACCAGTGTATTTTTAGCTGAAAACAAGAAGGAAAAAAGGCAGTGAGGAGAGTAACGACATGGAAAGAATCTGAAGCTAATAGAACTGCGTGGTACACTCGCAGGCTGCTTATGACTGGTGTCGGACAGAATGAGTGCCCAAGTGTGACTGATGCCATGTAAAAAAAAAGAAAGTTTTATGGTAATTCCCCATGTAAGAAAGTTTTACTCAGCATTTTTTTTAACAGAAGGGAGACTTAAGTCTCTAAGAAACCTTATATTTAGTTATGGGAAAATTCATTTAAGAGCTTACAGTAGCCTGCATTTAAAAACTCACACCTTACAGCATGCTGCACTGTTTGTCGTCAAAGTAGAGGGTACAGATTGCAGGAAGGCGGGATAATGAATGTTCGTCAATACTGGGAGTATGGATTGTTGCCATTTTCAACACAGAACAGGGCTTCCCTTGGGAAAGTTGTTCCACCTAAACACATGTTGTTGTGGCTCCAGTTCAAAGGCTTTTATATCTGCATTGTTTCAGCAGCATGCAACGAGGCAAAACACAAACAAGTTCATCTCACTCCTCTTTGACTTTGCTGCCTTGTAATTTCAGCGTGGAGTGTCCCACGCATCCGCCCCACATCACAGCTCTGCCACTCACCCCACTGACTCCCTGAAAAACATCGCATGCCTCGACCTACACCGCAACATGGCCTAAATATACAGCCCCCCTTTCCCTTCTTCTCTCTGCATGCTCTGACACTCAATATGCACTCACCGCCACAGGCTTTCCTCCATGTCACGAGCAGTGTGCGTGTTTTTGCGTGCGTAAATATTTTGCATGTGCGCCCGACAGTATATCTTTTTTCCCCCTTCCAGCAGAAAAGCATCAATCATTCTTGTGACTATTACAACTTGCATTTCAATTTGTTGGCCACAAATGTCAAGGCGGGCAGTGGTGTGGCTGGATTCAGAGAAAGTGCCTAAGGAGAGGAGGAAGCAAGGAGAGGAGACCTTGGGGCCACTGTCTGGAGATCCGTTACCAACACAGGGCCCGGCCCTGTCAACACCAGCTCACACTCAGTTACGAAGACACACAAACAGCAGGGAGGCTGTGTTAGAACAGTGGCAGCAAGTGCTGTAGCACGCAGACTGCTGCACTGCCTCTTTGTGGTCCAGAGCACAGAGACACAGATTCTGTTGTTTTCATCAAAATGTGGAGTTTCATATTTTAAAAAATTTAAACCTAAGTTGTTTTCATTTTGTATGAGCATACGTGGTAAACACTGTATACATGAAGTTTCTTCTTATATGATGAAGATTAGTCTATTAATCCAGTAGCTGAGGTAAGATATCTCAATTTTGATGATTAATTATTGAATTAACTTGTTTATAATAATCAGCATATTATCAAAAAGGCAATGATGTTTGACTGAAATCAAATCAACTGTGTGATGTATAAGTTGTATATCAGAGCAGCAGCTGGAACACAGGAGGGATTTAATGGAGGACGGCTGAAAAGCAAAGAGATCAACTCATGCTCAAGACGTCAAACGATGTATTTATACACACGTGTCATTTCATTTTATACCTTTAATCTCATTATACCATCCCACATTACTAATGATTCGTTCTTGTATTTAAAGAGATGTCACGACCCACCATGATAAGAGCGATGCAACAAAAAACTATCTCCAGAGCACGCAGTTTTGGTTTGAGGGTTGTTTCACACACAGTGTTTAGTGCGACCTAAACGAGTTCTGGGACTGAGTGCGGTTCATTTAGGCACGTGTGAACACAGTAATCGATTTCAGGTGTGGACAACACAGAAGTAACAAGACCAACCTGAAGAAATGGTTTCGGTACGGTAACAAAAGAACCCTGGTACAGTTTGTTTGTGGTATGAACGTGACCTGATCTTGATCCACCAAAACTGCAGGAGGACTGCGCATTTTTGGACTAAACCTGCTCCCATAGCCAGCTACAGACTTCTTGTGAGGTGACTCATTGCCTCATGGACGTTTGATCGAATGACTATACAATAGTTTCCAGCCGTAGCCGCGCCTCACTTTAAAACTGTATCGCTTGCTGAGAGTGATACACGCAAACAATACAGAAAGCAATGACCACCACCAGGAAGAACCCACGTAGTTATTCTCTCTCCGTCTCTTTGGCCTTCATCTTCCAGGGTCCAACCCGGAAAGTGCAGAAACATGACATCATGTTGCTCAGATACTGACCAACGACGGCACTGAGCTTGTGGCTTGTGGTGCTGCATTTGGACCATAACTAACAAAATAATGTGTGAAAGGAACTGATCTAGCTGAACAATGAAACAACATATCATTTTTGCATGTGGTCCACAGCAAGGGTGCGCACCAATATATGTAGAAAGTCCTAAAAATATTGCTTTCCCAAAGAAAAGTGTAATTTTAGTGCAATATTTAGCATTATTATGCTAACCTTTTGCAATCCAGCAGATGCTAAGTGAGTGTAGAAAACATTACAAATAAACATTTTGTCTTCAAACCAATCACAAGCATCTCAGCCCAGGATGCAGTAACAGTGTAACTTACCCCTATTTTCATTTGTCTAAATTAAAGAAATCGAGCAAAGAGGAATCATCAAGAGATAAAAACACTTGGCACAGTCAGTATGTCTGCAGTATGAAGGAATGACAGCTAATGATTTCATGTGTGACAACTTTCCTTTGTGTACCCTGTTTTAATTTGAAATGTACTGTTCACAAAGTTCTGCATTTTTATAGTTGTAAAATATTGACATCATGGATATCTGCAGAGTTATATTCTGAAAGGTGAAAGTTGTGTCATGTCTGCTGTTAGTTTTTTCTTTACTTAACACATTTGAGCCTACTTGTTGTTGTGGATATCCGTCTCAAAGAGGTGTTTGGAGATGAAGTGGTACTCCACGCTGTCGCTCTCCTGGTTCCTCTTGGCCCGACTTGTGTCTGAGAGAGAAGAAGAAGAAGAGAAGCAGTGATTACTTCAAACCCAGACTGTCTGACTCACTGTTGGGGCTGAAAGCATCTGAACTGAGCCCCTTATTAACATCGCTGGAAGTCTGAAACACAGCTCGCTGGACCATGCCAACCCTTGTATATATTATTGTGTAATAGCACTATAAAATACACAACTTGTAGAGCTGCAGCACTAAACTCAGACACTTAACTGACATTCAGCAGAGGTTTACTACGTCTTATTAAATTTGTCTCTTGTAATGTGGCTGCAGTGCCTGTAGAAACAGAAGCTGGAGCGCTAGCCGCCAGCGTTAGCCGCTGTAAGGTAATTGAGTTTGGGAGCTCTCATTAACATCAAGTCTCTACATTTACTTGGCCATAAACCATAAAGCCCCGCTGTAAAATGGGTGGTGGGGGCGGCACGTGGAGCGTACGTGAGCAGACAGCACCGCTGGATTTGTTAGGGTCAAGGGGTCGACTCACACTCCGGCTCGTTTCAGGAGTGCTTTAAAGGTCGGAGGGCAGAGTTGTACACCCGTCAGACACTCCGACTAGCTCCAAAACAAACTATTAAACTTTTATCACCTGCAACCAAAACTGCCAAGTTCCACTTTCCTCTCCTCTGAGTTGTTCTTTTCGTCAGCACGTGTTGAGGCAGTGCCCTGGTGGTGCCTTTCCTTTATATGGTCCAGACTGATCTACAAGGTTCATGGAAAACCAATGGTGTGATTTACACAACGTGTCACTCGCTTGAGGAGGAAAGACAGACATAAATCCCGCTGTGGTGAAGAAGACACTGAGCAAGTTCAACGACATTCTGTCATCAGCCTTAGACAACAGTAGGAAAAACAAGGAGAGAAAGCCAGAACAGCCTTGTCATAAGATTACATATACTCAGAAGTGTGTAAGACACTGTGCTAAACAGCCCTGTGGTAGTTAGAATAACACCATCCACCGTGGATTATTTTGGCAATTGTTTTGTGGCACAGGAAATAATTACAGTGCAGCAAAAGAATGTGCATCTGTACAATCCCAAATCACGGAAAAATGGAAAATATCAGTAAACTTGGACTGAAATCAACAAGTTTAACCCTCTACTCTAACAGCTTACTGCAATGCTTCTTCTGTTTCTTGGACGGCTGGTTTGCATTTTATTTGAGAGAGCGAAAGAAAGAAAGAAAAAGAAAATCTTCACCATAGCCACAAGCCGGTGGTCTCTGAAGCTCCGGTTTTCAAATTAACAAAAAGAGTAACGCTCTCGGGCTTAATCCAAAACAACAGCAAGTGTTAAACACATCCATGTGTCCCTTGGCAGCTATCAAACGTTCAAAAAGAGGGAGACGGGATACTTTCCGAGTCTCCTTCCTCTCAATGAGAGCCAGCACTTGTGCCATACGTCTTCTATATGGGTCAGAATCAGGCTGTCTGGGCTCTATTAAACACAGCATCACAGATCACATTTGAGAACAATTAACATGCCTTGTGGGAAAAAAAGGCCCCACCGATGGGATTTTAATACCAGGGACATTTCAAGTGTCAGACTTCGACCGATCCATTATGCCACGCGGCATGTAACAAACACAGCAATTAATATTAGTGGTTCTCATATTTCCTCAGACCCATGCTGCAGTTTCCCTCCAAACCCCAGATGGTAACTACGCAATTATGATGCCACTACCCTGCTTAAATGTTGAAATCTATAAGATTTATCTGTTCCAACATCCTGGTTTTGGGATTATAGCACTGCTAAAAAAAGCATGCAAAGCTCGGACAGCCAGTTGTTAGCAGCAGAGCTGGCTGGTGTTCAGAATTATGGCAAGCTGTCACTGGGTCCTTTAAAGGAGAAAAGGGGAGGAGGAAGGGGGCAAAGAGACAGAAAGAGAAAGAAGGAAGCAAGAAATTAACTAAAAATGACAGCAGAGTTGGTAGCTCAGTGCCAAATTGTGCAACAGTTGAATGACAGGAGGTAAAAAAAAAAAAGGCAAGTTTCCTCCATCATTCAAAGCTTGTCAGGCAGACTGTGAAAAGCCGACAATTACACAGGAGGAGAAACGACTGGCTGGGCCTTGAGAGAACCAGCCGAGCTGCCTGTGAGCTGACAGCTCCCTGTGTGTGTGTGTGTGTGTGTGTGTGTGTGTGTGTGTGTGTGTCAGACTGAACCTTCTCACACCGTGAAAACTAAACTGAAACAAGAAAGCTAAACATCCTTCACCTAAAGTGATTATTTTGATTTGTTGCTGAAAACCCACTGGGTGTAGCGCGGCTCCATGTAGTCAGGATTTCATCTGGCATCTTGAGCGCTTACATTTCTCTCAGAATGTTTTTCCAATGTGTTTGTCGTGGTGGACAGATGTACATGTACAAGAGGCTCAACAGGCACAAATGTATTCAGAGTAGAAGAGAGAGAAGCAACTTATCTCCATGACAACACAGCTGTAGTGCCAGTTATTTAATGACTGAGGAAGGTCCTTGCTCCAGAGAACAGCAGCTTCTTCCTCTTGTTTAATGTTTTTTTCTCTCTCTGAGCATCTTGATGTTTACACTAAGATGTTCTGAGGATCCATCAGTTACACTGAGAACTAACTTACAGCCATAGATGTTTGCTTTCTACTTGAGAACAAGCCAAACTCTACTTACACAAAATATTCCGTAATTCTTTTTCTGCAGTGAGGGGAGAGTCGGAGCAGCAAAAGCGGTTTTGTGTTCGCGTAACCGCACCGTTGTGATGGAAAGAGGGCTGAGCCAGAAGGCAAAGCTCTCGATCTAGCGGTCAATCTTCATTTCTACCTTCATCTATGATCATGAGTGATGGGTCATAACCCAAAGAACAAAATCGCAGATGCAAGCGGCTGAAATGGGTTTCTTCAGGACAGTGGCTGGCGTCTCCCCTTGGAATACGGTGAAAAGTTCAGAGATTCCTTGAGGAACTTAGTGTAGAGCTGCTGCTCCTTTGCACTGAAAGCAGCCAGTTGATGTGGTTCGGGCATCTGGTTAAGATGCGTCCTGGTCACCTCCTGAAGGAGGGGCTCCAGGCACGTCCAGCTGGGAGGAGGCCTCGGGGCAGACCCAGATCCAGGTGGAGATATTTTGTCTCCACATCGGCCTGGAAACGCCTCAGGATCCTCCACTAAGGGCTGGCTGATGTGGCCGAGGAAAGGGAAGCTTGGGGCCCCCAGTGGGAGCTTCTGCCTCCACGACCCCAGATAAGTGTTGAATTATGATGGATGGATGGAAGGTTTGCATAACATACCAGCCCCCGCCCCATTTTCTGTCTGTGTCTCTACTCACTATAGAAATAAAAGCAAAAATGCTCAAAATTTAAATTTCAAAAATGGCATTTTTAAAAATCTAATCAATAAGAAATGCAATGTAAAATACTTTGCCATCTTGCTCTTGACTTTTTCAGCTATGATCAAATTTATGAAATGTATAGAACAAGAGATTAAATTGGGCACTACTAATTCCCTCACTGAATTTGTATAAATTTTACACAGAATGTACCATATTTAACATTTTGAAAGTCTCACAAGCCTATCATACAATGTAATTGAAAGTCTTATTGTTGTAGATTGAACCGAATCACTGTATGTGCTTTTGCAATTCCCCACAGCTGCTCTAAAACCATGATCTTGTAAAAGGCATATGGTGGACACAATGTATAAAACACACAGTCACACACAAGACAACAGGTACACACACACATGGATAAAAGAGAAGACACACACACACAGAATGGAAAGATTGCAGGATAAAGGGAATCTATGGGGAGTCGCTCAGCTACTGTGATGTGCTTCCACCACAGACGGGGTTTGACCTAACCTGAGTGAGAGGAGTGGAATGAACTTACGTGGGGTGGTCACACTGAAGTGCTCGGGGTCTGAGATTATCAGTTTCCTCTTGAGCTCATTCATGCCAACACCTGTGGGTCCTGCACAAACACAAATAAGCAAAAATAGCTTAAAAATGACAAACTCTATCAAGACTCTCCAGTCAGTCAAGAACGAAACACTGACATCTCATCTTTAAATGCAAATTTTGCATTTCTGTAATGCTGTCACTTGAAATGAGACAATTCAAACGAGCACAGTAAAATATTGTGGATGCACAATACTGGACAGGGAAATCTGTTTTTTTTCTGGCTCATAACCTTGTTCTTGAGACAGATACCAATCAGATAATAAATAATTACCTATTTTGCATTTTAAAATAATTTAAATTAAGCCTGTGATGTTATGTACAACTGCTAGTAACAAATTCTAAGATGTAGTGAGCAAATATGGATGACTGAACATTCCATAAGACTGGGTGATATGGTCCACAACTCATATTTTGGTAATAAAATATATAAAATACGGTGCGTTCTCCGAAATGGGCTGAATGTTCAGTTTTAAGTCAAAGCCACATGTGAGATGTCAGAAGCACTTTTATTAAGACAGACTGTGACCAAAATATAATGCATAAACAACTTTTCCTCCCCTGTTTGAAAATATACAGCTGCAAAACAATGAAAATGAAAAAACATGTAAAATAAATTGTATGTTTACTTGTTTTGCACATAGCGGTGGTGCCACAGAGGTTAAAAGTTTTGTAGCGAAGGCAACAAAATTTTATGAGGAGTATAAAAAGTATCAAGTGAGCCCATTGTAGTTTGAGACTATTCAAATTGTATGTTGGGGGAGTTTATGAAGTCATTTTACCGTAACCTTTCACATGAATATAGCACTGAAAATATCTGCAAAACATTGTTGACTTACTTTTTGTTGTTTGTTACGCACATGGTGTGGACATACAGAGAGACAGACAGAGACTTTGTTTGCATTATATAAGTCTCATGTACCAAATGTGAGAATCATGCAAAAATCATAAACACAGCTCACACACAAACAAGCACACGAACCTTCAACTCACACACACACACACACACCACACAGCGGTGTCGCATGGTTGCTTGTGTCAGTTTCTTTTGTTGCACATACTGATTTTTGTGCAGCACTTGCAACATAAAGGCCTGTATTGCACTAAACAGCCATGAACAGGTTTATTAACAGACTGACTAAAACGGAGTACTGACGTTGAATTTTCTTTATGTCATGAGCGAGTGGGGCCGGGTTAGCACGCACAGGAGGAGTGCAACGTTTCGTGCATATGTACCACAAATCAAACTACAGTGTATGAACACCAAGAGTACTACCTAATAAAGTAGTAAAACACATAAGAGCATAAAACAAATTTATAAAAACGACAATCATATTATGAAATAAACAGAGGGTGGAATTAATTAAAAGCAAGAGCATAGAAAAGGTCTTCAGCTGCTTCTTAATACTATCAACAGAAGTTGCTTGTCTAATTTGTGTGGGCAGTCTGTTCCAGGCCATTGGTGCACAGAAACAGCAGACTTTTTGAAATTCATTTCAGGCCAAAATAGACAGAGGCAACATTTCGATCATCAAGATCTCTTCAGGCAAAATGTGGTAGTAGGCAAACATTTTAAGTGTGGGTGGCAATCAGACAATTATCACCTGTTGAACAAAGAGCAGGGACAAAAAACAAGAAACAGACTACAAAACAGAATGTACACAAAAAAAACTCCCCCAAAAGACAAAAAAATCCCATCAGGTCTCAACACATTTTGTGCCTGCCTGTTGTTCAACAGGTGATAAAGATTGTTTGACGGCCGCCCACACTTGAAAAATGTTTGCTTACTACCAAGTTTTGCCTGAGGAAGATCTTAATGATTGAAACGTTGCCTTTGTAAAATAAAATACTGGGAGCTTAACAATGTGCAGACCTTTTCTATTTTGATGCAGTTAAGTCACTGTTTTTGTCCTGCACGTGTGCATTCATTTTTTCTGGATGTGCGCACGCATCTTTTCTCTTTTTCACATTAAGCAGGCCGGCACCAGATGACCTGAGAGGTTGGGTTGGAACATATTCATACAAACAGTCAGATAGGTAAGAGCGTTGTACACCATGTGGTGCTTTAAAACCAAGTACAAGAGATCTAAAATCAACCTTTAGTGCTATTGTATATCTTGATTGAAACTATTTTGATATTCTTTAAAAGGGGATATAAAGCCGTTCTCTAATATTCCATAACTCTGACCCAACCAAATTGAAGTGAGATCCCTAAAAGACCCAAAACAAAATTCTCTGACTCCTCAAATTTTCATTAAATATTTCTAGTTAAGTACACAAAACACCTTATGAACATAACTTGGCTTTTATTGAGAATGTTATTGAGAACATGCAGAATGTAGATCCTTAGTTTTGAGCAAACATGTGGACAGTATCTGTAGATGAAGACATAAAAATGTTTTTTATGCAAGAATCTTGTTTAAACAGATTTTATTTTGGTAAAAATCACTGAATTAATATCCAAATGTTCTCTCTTCTTTTATAGTTTTTCCTAAATCTCTTTTGCTTTTCTCTGAAAACCACTTCTCCAGTATTTTGGTGCTTGTTACCAGGGTGCTACATCAACCTAATGTGAAGCGACTGGCGTCATGTGTTCGACGAACTGGACAAGAAATCAGCTTGGGAGTTACAAGTGCATGGCTCGCATGCGTCTCAGTGTTTTACCACAGCCCTGCAGTGTGTGGACAGTTAGAGACGGCGCTTGATCTGGGCTCGAGATTCCTCGCATGCCTGACGTTCTGGGCAGGCACTACAATCGCATCAAACCCGATTGGAAATTCGTTTCTCCAGGCAAATGTGTTTAGCAGGCCGCTTCTCTAAAACAAACGGACAATGAGTTCACTCAGCGAGGCGGATTAGGTGGAAAGCGAGGGAGAGAGTGAAGGAGAGAGTGAAAAAAATGTTGAAAAACACAAGCTCTGTGTTTCTATGAGGACTGTTCCTGTTTCCTCATGTGCTATCTGTGCTGCTCCTCTACATTTCATCAGGTAGAAGCAGGAATGTTTTAGAGTTTTCCACAACCTGATAAATAGGTGTGGACAACAAGGCTCCTTTAAGCTTAATCTCTGAACCCTGGCAGCCTTCAACACAGACAAATTCACACCCCGCTTTCCTTTTACTTCTGCACCCTGCAACACATGGTTTGGGTCCTATTGTGCGACTGCTGCTGTAAGTGATAAAAGCTGTTTCCTCAGCACACTCACCCACTCTACTGTGAATTCAAAAAGAGAATTGTAAAAGAATATAGAGAAAAAATACCCCAACCCTCCTTGGATTGACGGCACGAGGCATTTTGTGGTTACTGTCTCTCATAAACAAGCACATGGCCGACCGAAGACAGCAATCAATCTCAGCTGGGGAGAGTTTTTCAGTGAGAAAAAAAGAAAAGCAGAGACCCTGGGGGTTGGGTGCATGGGTGATTTATTAGGACGAGGAAATGGTGTTCATTTTTACTTTGTTTCAGGAGGGTGCGAGGAATGCAGCGGTGCTGTTTGAACAAGACTGTCGACCGATGTTGTTGTAGGTGCTGAAGGTGGCAGAGCGTGGTAATCGAGGCTCTTTTATGAGCCCTATCACAGTGGCGCAGACAGTCCTCCCAGCAGGCCACAAAACTCCACACGAGCTTGTTTGCTTTAGTCTGGATGTGGATATCAGCGCCTGGCCACTGGGGACCAACTGAGCGATTTGTGCTACCCTTGGTATGACTAACGGCCCCACTTCTGCACGCTCGTAAAACCATTTTCACCTTGTACATCGCTCCCCTGCTTGCCACTTGTGATATCAATGATGCATGGCAGCAGGCCTTCATCAGAATACCTCAGGTGGCGATTAAAGCTAACTTCAGCTGTAACACCGCCTGCCAAGGGCCCACCACCAGGTCTTTTACAAGCAGAAGCAGTGCTCTAGGGTCCTGTTCCATCGTCTGACCTTAAACACGCAACCTCTTTGTGCATTGTTTGTTTCAAACAATGCTCCAATACAACAGCAACATTATAAATTTGAATGCAACAATAAAACAAGCACAACTCTTCCAAATATTCTGGACTGAGCTGAAGTATTTACGTTGTGTTTACGTGATTTTCTCTCCCTCCATTTGTCTCTATCGCTGGCCCTCTTCTGGCACTTACAGCCTTGCAGATTGCTGTGCCAGTAAAAGTGTCAGACTTTGTTACTGCACTCATTAGAGAAGTTGCCTTTAATATCACGAGCTTAATAACTTCCAGGCCAAGCATGGAGCACATTGCATGCAGTTTGTGCTGAGAGGCCGAGGCCAGGCCCGGCGAGGACGGGCCCCAGAGCCTCGACCCAGCCTCAGACTTCCAGTCTGCCTCACATTTAGGGCAGGGTCTATTACAGCACTGCACACAGAGCGGGCTTTGCTGCCTGCTACCACATTTAAACGGTGACAGTGGTGCAATGTGGTAACCATAGATCATTTACAATGCACCGCGACTACATTTTCAACAAAAAGGAAGTCTTTAGATAGAGATCCAACGTTATATATTTTGATACCACAAAAACATTCAGTGAGACATCAGTGTATTTGAAATATGTGAGGGCTAAACCCCAAAAATAAAAACTCTTAATTCATCAAGATCTTACAGTAAGGTCAGCGTGTCAAGTTACAAGGAAATGTGAAAATCAGCACACCATTCTGTCAGGTTAAATAATCAGATTTCTTTCATAACCACTGGTGGTTTAGTCAAACTATGCATGCAGTATGCAAATATATATTTTTACTGGCTGTCCGATTTAAATGTAAGATATGAAAAAACAGATAAGCATCTTGATTTGCCTTTGAAAAAGAGTTCAGACACTGTGCTCCATTCAAGTGCCAGAGGTGGGCAGCAAGTCATTCACTGGGGGGTACAGTGATGAAGAAACACCTTTAGGCAATCCTGGCGAGATTTCTCCACGTGTTAAAGGTTGTAAACAGGCTGCAGTAAAAACTATACTTTTTTAATTTTCTTTTATTAACCCTTTAAATGCATAAAAGCAGACGTGTCAGGAATGGATTAAAAAGTGTGTTGTTGTTGCTGTTTTTTTTTCAAAGATATTTTTTGTGCTTTTGTGCCTTTAATTCTTGGGTAGGACAGCTGAAGGGTAGACAGGAAACAGAGGAGAGAGAGGGGGAATGACATGCAGCAAAGGGCCACAAGTGGAATCGAACCCATGGCTGCAGCAGTGAGGACACAGCCTCTGTATATGGGGCGTCGCTCTGCCACCTGAGCCACCAGACGCCCCAAAGGTGTGTTAATCTGCTCTATTATTAACTGCAGTTGTTAGCAGCGTGTCCGACTAGCTAGCTTTCTACCTGCGGTGGTAAACAAGCTACTTTTAATGCAAAGCAGCATGTCAACAGCTAACTATGTTATCATGTGGAAATACAGATTATGTTAGGGAAAAAAAATCTATTCACCAATACTACATTCCCTGTGTAGTATCTCCAACTGTGTAGCAGAATCTATCACTAGCATCTTGGCTGCTGCCAGAGTTTAGCATAAAGCTAGCAGCTCTATAGTCTAAAGAAAATATGAGCAGATGTCACTTTCTGGTGGTATATGTAAACAGTTTTGATATTTTTTCCCCGACGTCTTCTTTTTAGAATGTTGATTTTTGCAGCTTCAGTCTCAGTCATTTAGCATGTGTCACACCAGAGTTGTTCTGATACTGATACCAGTAACAAAAAATGTCTCCAATATTGCCGAAAATGCTGGCATCGATATCCTTAAGTACGACAGTCTGTGCAGTCTGTCAGCTTAGTTAGCACTAACCTACGTTACAAACCTGAAATAAATTCTTCTTTGCTGCTTTGAAACAGTACACAGGAAGCTGCGCTGTGCTGCCACTGTCAACTTCTATTTTTAAGACTGGCAAAGAAGAACAGAGAAAGTCGACTGAACTGGCCAAATGTTACATTTCGCAATATTTTCCAGCAGAAAGTCCTACCAGTAAAAAGAAAAAGTGAATTAGATTTTCCTAGATTTTAGTTTTTAAGTTGCTGTTGCACTACTGTTTTTTACCGTTCTATTTAAACCCTTTTATTTTACTAAATTCTGATTACACCTTAAGTTTCAAAGGAATTGTTATTTTCTATGACCTGGTAACGGATCAGTGCTCGATATCGGCCGCTGTGCAAGTTTGGGTATTGGAGTGGATATAAAAAAGAGAAAAAAAGGTTTCGGAAAATCCCTAGTCATGGTGTACGCTGTTTTTGATAACCTCATGGATCCAGTGTCAGCTTCAACATCTACTGTTCATGAAATCTGCTGGGGACAGTTGTTGTCAATTCAGCCAACAAAACTGATTTTCGACAGCTTGTTCTGCTTTTTCTCGTTCTGTTTGAAATCAACTGTTTTTGACACAGTTTCAAAATCCACCATAAATTTTTGAGTGTTTTATCTGCAACCATTGCACACTGGACACATGCTGCAAAAGGTGAGTTCCTTGGATTAAAACAGGGCAGGTCTGAAGCTGAGGAAGTGGTTTGAAAAAGTTGAAGCTACGACTAACTTAGTTTGAAATCCACAAACCAATAAAATTAGAGTGGTACTACAAGCAAATAAGGGTTTTCTCAAGTGATGAAAGCACATGTCTATATGCTGAGGAACAAAGTGTTGCACTCCTGCAGTAAGAGACTCATAATATATATATATATATAAAAATCAAGACTCCAGGGAGAGGAAGGAGGAGTGAGGGGGGCAGAGAAACATAAAGCAGATCTTCCCTTGGCCCTTCGCTTCGTTACGTGTGAAATTGTCCATGGGTTGTCCTGCAAATTACGGAAGTTAATTGAAAATATTTACATTAGCATGACAGGTGGGAGAGGTTCAGCATCCTCTCTGTGAGGCTGTGACATGCTGGCAGGAAAATGGGCTTGCTAATTAGCTGCACGTATGATGAAGTCCATGCTCTGTGTGGTGTAGTTAAGTGAACCAAGGCCTGGTCAACCAGGGACCTCTGCAGAGAGCATGCGTGAGAAAAAGAAAAGGCCTTGAGACCTTGTTGCCAATGCTGTTCATTGCTACATTAAGCTAAGAAATGTTTCAAACCTGCTGTTGGAAAAACTGAAATGAACAGATGAAGACTGGAACAGACTTGGGAGCACTCATTCCTTTTGTGCATCTCTTCCCTTGATGAATGGAAATATATTGGAAGGAATCACACTGAAAATTTAGAGAATGTTTTGTTCCATTTGTGTCTGGGACATTCTTGTCATTTTTTCTTACAAGTAAAAAACCTAAAAAGGAAATTTTGGAAAAACCTGGAACACACTGATGGCAGCGTCGCTCTTTACTGTTGCACCTGGCGTAGCATATTGTTCCACCATTCGCTGGCAGCTCTTGTCTTCCAACCACAAACACAGATTGAGAACCCACTAAATTCAATTCAAGACCTTGGCACATTATAAAACTCTTTGGAGGGCTTTGTAACACCCGCTCCTTGAGGCGAGTGTTAACAATTTCATCGGCTCGAGAAATTGAAAGACATTGAGAGTGAGGTGTCGTAAATGAAAGCACTAAATGTGACTGATTAATATGAGGTCTGCTGTCGGTTCCACTGTGTGCTAAAATTCTAAATTAAGGAGGCCCAGGACGACTGCGGGCAAGTCACTGAATTGAGAAGCACATTTCTGGGTTGGGGGCTGTGGGAGAGCAAGGCCAGGCCACCTGGGGCTTCTAGAGCTGCCGAGCTCTGAGCCACAGAGTCGTTTCTGTGATTTGTACGCGTCACCATACTGGGAGGTGAGGATTTTTATTAAAATCTCTGCTGCCAAGTTTAACAGCCCCAATTCAAAATAAAAGTTTGAGGCGAGTGATGACATCAGAGCTTGATAACAGTGGCGTTCTCCGATAAAGTTGTTAGAGTCCGACTTCTCTCTACTTACCTACTAAGACCACCAGCCTGTGTTTCGCTCCACTCTGCCTGCAGTACGGCGTGACCTCCTCGTACGTCGGCACGTCGGCCATGTCGTACAGTTCACTCTTCTTACACTCGTACATGGACTTGTTGGTCTTCTTGTCCCTCCTGCTGAGACGAAAGCTTCTCCTGAAGCTAGCTGTAGGTCAGGAAAGGACAGAGAACGGGAAAGATACAGAAAAAAATCATTTATCTATAGTATAAACAAAATGTTTTTTGTGTGCGTTTCTATTAGAGTGTCTACATTTCTGACACATCTGTAAGCACACATAAACTTGCAGCTGTGCAGTTCGATTTATGGTTATTTCAGTGTCTTGGCAAACACCTCCACAGCTCAATGTCCAATACCTCATATTGCATTGTGCAGCTCAGCTTTATGACAGCTATCTTTGTTGAAGGTGAACAGCGTAACACTCAGCCAAACAGTTTTCCTGGATATCACACGATTCACATTTTCCCCTGTGACATGTAGTGGATTTTAATTTTCTCCTTTTGTGCAAACGCATATCACCTGGAGATTATGATACGTTTTTTAAGGCTCTTATGACTGAGAAAAGTCTAAAAAACATCACTGGAGGTTTTTCTCATTAACTGCACTTTCCTTTGAATCAAGATATGAGTAACACATCCTTAATTTTTTTTTTATACACAAAGAGATCAAAAACCAAACAAAAGACTGCTCCTAATGTGCACATTAGCAAGAAACATAAATGAGTCAGTATGGCAAGTTTCATTGCCTGATTGTAATAGCACCTGAGGTTCACACAGTTTTGTACTCGGGCTTTTGTGATTTCACCACTGACCTGAAATTTGGGTCTACATATAAGAAATTGAGACCAAGCTTCATTTTGGTAACAGGAAGAAGCTGGAGGGAGCCTCTGACAGAGATCCTCGCAGACTCTGAGGGTGCTTCGCTCAAAAGTTGGGAAATTGGAAAAGCCGACATACTAATGTTACAAGCATGCACTGATCGAGAAAAGTCCTGGAAATATTTGATTGGACCTCATATTCGTTTTAAATTTGTGGTTCCTAAAGCCTGATTTCTGTGACGACATCAGGGTTGTTCACATAACTGTGAGCCTGTGATTTACAATTCATTCACAATGCTATTTTAGATAGTGGTGAGGTGTGTGTGCCCACTGTATATGCACTGTGTGTGTGTGTCATTTATCATCTTTGACTGGCTGCTAAGGAAAGGCCAGTGTGTCTTTTCAGCAGCAATCATCTATTGTTGCCTCATGGCGCAGCCTGGTTCCTGGACTGTCGCCACAAATTACGTCCAGAGCGATATATCGACTGGCCAATATTATCGGTCGATATTGGGCCATCGCAGATATATAGGTATCAGCATATGGTTCAAATGGTGAAATTATGTAGTTTAAGCATCTTTGTGTCATAATTAAAAAGTGAACTGTTTACTCTCCAGTGTGCTGAAATTTGGAATAAGGTTGTTAAGATGTAAGACATCCTACCTCCATTACATGTCTCTGTCAAAAGTACTTGATAACCACATTCAGCGGATATTATATATGTACAATATCAGGTGATACATATCAGATACCGGAATTTTTGTACTCCCAATTATTGGTATCGGCATTGGCTCCAAAAGTCCCATATCGGTCGATCCCTATCACAAATACTTCTTTTACCAATCCAGGAGGGCACACGCCTTGATCTGATAATCTACAACAATATAAAAAGGAGAAATCTGAGGAGTACATTGTTATATTGATGACAGATGTTGGTTGAAACTAAAAAAGGTAAAATCCCCCAAAGTCAGGATGTTTAATATCCTGTTTCTGCTTACAGTCACTGGTAGTTTTCTTCGCTTCAGTTTTTAATCAGTAATTAATGAACTCAATGATATGATGCAAAATGCCTGGGTAAGATTAATGCAGCATGAAAAATATGGACTTAGAAAAGAATAAGGAGTTTAAACAGCCCCTGAAATCCACCCACTTAATACTTTCCACAACATTTTCAAACCACTGTGGGGCTTTGCAGACATGCAGCAAAGAAAAGTCTGCAGTCCTCTTAGCTAGTTCTTTTCCAAACAGTCCCTTATTAAGGGATGGAGCTGCGGACCTCTGCTGAGTTACAAATGAAACACACTGTTAGTCATTGGAGCAGAATAATAATGTTTTTGCATTCGCTTGTGTATACGTCTGAGTGTACACATGTGCCCAAGCACTGAATATAGTGTTACATTGAACATTTAGGGCAGACTTTGTTCCACTGTGGGCAAGCTGTGGCTTATGTTGTCGGTGCCATTTCTCTTGTGGTTAATCTACTCATTCAGCACCCTCATCTCCTCCTGCCCCAAACCCCAGGAATATTAGCCTCACAGTGGAAAACACACACTGCTCATCTGCATTTTTTCTGTAAAACACCAAACAGCAAGTAATATCCACAAGGGGTGAAATCAGTACAACTGAAAGTACAATGTTTTTATTACTGTAATGTTACATTTTTTGACTGAAAGAGAAGAAGTTCAAACCCAAAAACCCACTCATCTCAGTCATTTATCACAATGTAAACACAGTATTGGCTAATTAAGTTTAAGTAGAATTTAAGTCTTAGTCTAAGACAGGCTGCCATCTCTTTGCACCTGCCTTACCTGTGAAAACAGCTAAGGCAAGGTTTCATCACAAGGCTCTACAGTTAATACAAACTGACATCCCCCTAATCAAGTGCCCCTCTTCATCACTTAAACCTTAATCGATCACCCACATAATGGGAAGAACCCTCCTGCCCTTCCCTCAAACGCTGTCTGAGTGTAAATAAATTAAAGCCTCATGTGGCAGCGAGTCGCACAGCATGCCTCACAAACCCTCCCAGCAATCATTCCATCCTCAGCGCCGATGGAGACTAAATTAAACAGAGAAGATGGAAATTTATTTGATCCAGAATTTAGGAATGACTTGCATCCAGTTCAAAAAAAAGGAAAGCCTGCCTATTTGTCATGAAAAGGTTTGGATAGTTTGGAACACCATGTTTGTTGCAGGGTGATCCAAGCATCAGGATTACTTGTAAAAAAGGAATGTATGAAATGTGGCAACAAGATCTTCATACGTCTCAAGTCAAATTTGTTGACAATAGCGCTGTTTTCAATTTTGTGGTGTGTTTCTCTGCAAGACTGTTGTGCGCCTGTGAGTTTCAGTTTTCTTGCAGAAGTACCCTGCACATATGCCCCTTCTAATGATGTGCACCAGGCTGTGACTGCCTAATTACCAAAACCGTAACTGAACACTTACGTCTACATCTCTCACTACTTCTTTCTCTCACACAAACACTTTCATTTAGAGTCAGAGACAACAAAAGTGGAGGATAAAAAGATGAGCATATTTAACTCAGTGTAAACACAAGCAGAGACTACGTACACACAAACACACGCACGCACACACACACAAATACACACACACAACTGCTGGAAGTCACCAGCAGTGATGCAAGCCCATTTTCCAATACTGTAATACCTAACAGTCACGTAGGAAATTTAGCATGTGTGTACAGAAAGCAGCCGGAGGCTTCTGCAAACTGTGACCACAAACTGCCCACTCGGACACTAACATCCTGTGAACAGCTACAAGCCCCCACCTGTTAAACAAATGGCTACAACTGTAAAAGTACAGTGCAGTTAGACAAGTGTTCATAAAAAATAACAGATGACTCAAAAAGACTCAAATCATGCATTTGCCAACGGGCGTCTGAAAGAAGAGAACCCTGTGAACGACACAAGTATCAGGTCTTCCAGACATCACGCGTAGGCGATCAGTGAGAAGACAACACGGAGAAGAAGAAAAAATGTCTTTTAGTTTCCATCCATTCAACCGTCACTTTATGAAGGGGGGAGAGAGAAATACAGCAATGAAACTTTGAGGAACAGGCACATAGTGAAACCACCTGTTGTGAGGCCCCGTTGGTGCAGCGAGGGCCGCCGTCTGGGGCCTGTGGCCTAACTACAGGAGACTGTGCTGACAGCTCCAGTGCCATCCCGACTGTACCGGAGGGGGGCCCACTCTCCCCTGGACTAATGGAGACGACTTCTAAGGAAATAAGTAGGCATGGCAGCTGGGAATTAAGTGAGTATTATACTCTCGGCTCGACGCCGCACGCTGCGGTTTTTAACGCTGTAACACTTAGTCCTGCTGGTGGGCACCAAATGTGGGAAGCATTACCGGCTCTCTCAAACTCATTATGCATGCCCATGAGAGGCTTCCATGGAAGGGATGAGGAGGGTTCTTAGCAGGCAGCAAGAGAGGTGGAGGACGCTTTCCACACTGTCAGCCATTATTACCCCAACAATAAATAAAAGGAAGAAGAGTGCTGCTGCTCATGATGACAAAAATACAAAAGCCACATGCAGAATGAAGGACTTCTCTGCTGGATTTATCACCAATTTTGCTTTGCTTGCATAATACAAGGAAGCACGCAAAACATGCCCAGATTTCTGGAGATCTGACATTACAGTTAGATCGAGCCATGTCACTGTGGGCCAACATATTGCGCTGTATGTGCCTCCAGAGGACTCGAGAAGGTCTTGAGGAGGGGATTTAGGAGAGGAGGGGGAACAACTAGGAGAGAATTTAGGAGGCGTAGAAGGGAATGCTAAAAGGACAACGAGTGAAAAGAAGTAAGGGGACATATCCAGATAGACAGCTCGTGTCCTTCAAACGCCTCCTGCACACAACCGCTTACACACATCTGTGAAAATGATTATGATACAATAGGAAAGAAGATTCCATGGCTGATCCTAGAATACTTGATTAAATCAAACTTTTTAAAGACAACAGTATGTACTTAGAATCGGACCCAACCCGGACTTAAAGGAAAAATCCACCACTTTTTATGTGGATGTCTAATCAATAATGATGGTAACTGTAACTGAAGCAATAAAACCCTCAGTTTGTGCTGAGTTTTCCCTGTTGTCCTGCTCACACAGCCGTCAGATGTGATTAAGCCCTCCTGAAAATTCCTGAGGGTTTTTTGTCTAAATTTTTTTGATTGGGATTTTTATCAGTTCCTCCAGTTTTTTTTTTTTTTTGTATTTGTTGAAATGCTTTCAAAACAGGGAAGCAAAAAACCCTGGAGGAATGCATCCAGGATTGGCAGACTAAAAATGCGCCTTGACCAAAAAACGGTCAAGGGGTGTCACAAGGGTTTAGGTCATTTAAAAAAGGTTACCAAACTGTATTCACTGTATCTTTCACTTCAGCCCTCTTCCTCTCTCCTGGTACATGTAGGCACAGCCAGTGTCTACATGTACCAGAATGCATTGCATCACAAAAAAAAGTACTTGCTGGGTCTCCAAGGTTCTTATCTATCGCATTGGGACATTTATTATACTTAATATTACAGCGTTTTCAATAACGAGGGGAATTGGTCCACCAGAGCCAGAAAATCGTCTCAAAACAAACATGGCACTGGCTTATCTGGAGTGTGAGGTGAAAGGCGAGGGGTAAACAGTCTGCAGTTCTTCCTGGTCCCAGTGGCGTCACTGATTTCAGGAAGAACAAGAAATTCTGATGCTGGGTCCCAGAGCCACAACAAACATTGAAAAAAAAATCTTGTTGGATTTTACATTACCAATTTGGGTATTTAGAGACAAGGCTGAAAATCGGCAGAGTTGCCATTTAAGTGATGCAAGCAGAGCAGGTTTCAGCTTTACCTCAAGGTGATGATTTACTACTCTACCAATATTCGCAGTGGAAGCAAAAGGTGCGCATTGTTGGTGTGACATTTTGAATATACATGTGTAGCACTCCACCATGGTGAATTCATTAAGAGTGCTATCTGGGGAGAACACATTCTGGAAGTAGTTTCCACAGCCCACGCACTAAACATTTGGAAAGTGGTCCCCAACCCAAGAGATACAGGCTTATACAGTGTATGCAGTGCGCCATTTGTTTTTCCCCTCCGCATTATCCCACAGCTCAGTGGGCTCAGGAATGTCTCGTCTCAAAACGATGCCTGATGCCTTTTGTGTTGGCAAGAAAAAACAAAACAAAAAAACCCCTTCATACACACGCATACGCACACACCAATACCTCTGCTTCTACTTGAGTCCTTGACGGCACCATCCACATGCCAGAGGGGCCTTTGAGTGCCCAAAGTGCCGAGGCTAAATGCCTGCTTTCCTGTTTGTCTCAACAGTCTAATGTTCAGACGGAGAAGATGTTCTACAACAAAGCCACAGTCGAGGAAATTCCACATCTCTTTTTTGCCAGAAAGTGAAAAAGTGGTTACTAACTCTTACAAAAGCACATCTGTCAATCCAATGCGCATACCTGCTTTAAATGTATACAAATGTTGAATATTTATTAAAATGCAAACCATTTCAATTTCATAAATTAAATTTCAGTCCTATTTGGACCAAGACTGGGGGAAAAACTCACTAATCTCAATGTACTGGCTCCTGCACATCAACAACTATTGAACCTGCAGCCTCATGAACTCATCTTATATGTAAAAGATGTATTTTATATCTCAGTTTTTAAAAGAGTTCCATTTTTTCCATAACTTGGACATAATTGGATTGAGGGGCTGATGGATATCCCAGCCGCAGTTCTCTCAGCTTTAACTGATTTGGAGCTTTGTGCTTGCCCTGCATCCATCTGTCTTTCTCTCTGGATGTACATTGTGTTATTTTTTGGATTTTCTGGGATTATGTGAGTAATGTGAAGTTTCCTACACATCCCTATCAAAGTGCAAGGGCATGGATTTTCTAAATGCACTGATGGATCATCAGCTAAACAAATCTCTTGGTGTGTCTTCTGCACAAAAAGGGCGTGGGTGTTTTGTCTGTACACAATCCTCTGTGCAGAAACAAGCGCTCTTCAAGCACTGCTCTCTAGAAAGACCCGATAAGAAGCTGGATCTGAATCATTGGATGTGGTTTTCTTCCTCATGCTTGAGGATCACTTTTGGAAAAGGATCTACAGACGTTGCATCACTGAGAGAGGCATGAAGGGAAAACAAACCAAACCTAAGGACAACAACTGCCCCCTCCCACCGCCTCCTTTATTTCCCCATGCAACCTCAGTAGCATTGCAAAAGCATCTGTAAGTTCTAAGATTTCAAACTTTTAGGGACGGCCAACTCTAAATCACACAACCACATCCAACAGGCTGAAAAGCCATGCAGCAAGCACTCACATACAGAAGATGTTATTATAACTCACAATTTTTTTTTTCTTCTCTTCCTCCCGAGGTTCTCTCATTTCAGTTAAACCTCGTTATGGGCTGCTGGAGTCGAGAAACGCTGCTAACCCGCTAGAGTGCTGGATGTTGTTTGGGTACCGAGGAGGAAGAGGAGAGGCTGAGGTCATTGACCTCATGAAAGAGGCAGGGTGACAGTCAGGGCAAGCCTGAAGGGGACAGACAGCAGTGAAAAAAAATGGACTGGTGTTTGGCATTGTTCGGCCTCGGGAAGTGACCCTGATTGAGCTTGGCAGACATGGCTCAAACTCAGTATTTATAAACTCACTTGTGCATTGGATATCCTGTGAAATCTGAAATCTAAATGGTGCAGCGCGCAAGGACAGCTCTGAGGCCAGTTCAACTCTTGACATTGACGTCTGAATATAGACAGAATGGGAAAGAGGAAGCGAGACAGAGAACAGAGACAAACGAAAGAAAAAGGGAGATGGACAGAGCGAGGATTTGTGCAGGAGCCAGCTAGTACGGCCTGTGGTCCTCCACAGGGACGCTACCTTATGATTTGCCGAGAAAATGACAGTGGTAATAAAAACATGATGGGAAACATTTTCTGTACAAGACAGAGAATTGAAAGCAGCTCCCTGGAAAGCGCTGCAGAACCAAAAGTAAGCCACGGTAATTGTCATTAAGTTTGACCGGGACCACATCAACAAGGCCGGCCTTGTGCTGGACCTCCAGAACAAAGCGTGGAAAACAAGTCGCCCATTTAACCCAAATCCATCCAGAAGCGTCCTCAAAGATGTCCTCAGACCCACAGCAGAGACAGAACAAGATAACTACTACATTTTGCAAATCCATAACATGATCTGCCAGTGAACTCATGCTGTCAGCAAAGGAGCAGAAATAGCACACCACAGGCTAGTGCACCACTACAGAACTACTCTTTGTGTTTTTAAATGGGAGTCCAAGTTGAATCAGTTGTTCCAAAAACACTCTGGGCTTTTAACAGAATATGTCAAACACATTATGAAAAACAGGTATCTATTTCTCAGTAAAACATGGTAGCGATGACAAATTGTGATCTATGAGGGAAGGGAGGGATCAGGGAAGGAGGACGACAAATGAAGTGGACACATTTCACCGTCTTCACTGCATTAATAAACAGTCATAATAAAGGAGGCAGAGGACAAAAGGAAAAGAAGACAACATCTCTCACCTAAGTGGAATCCGCTACTATAGTCAGCATCTTCTGGTGATGAGAAGAGAGAGAAAGGAGAAGCCAAAAGAGAGGCACAACATCATGTTTAAGAATGTCAGGCACTTACCCCTCATACCACATCTTAAAAGTTAAAGAACAAATCTGAAGTAAAACATACAGGTGAAGATAACAGCACAGACGTTAGATTAGTTGTTGTTGTTTATTCACGTTAGTCAAGTTTTAGTAGTTTTTTCCCACCATGTCCAGGGTGAAAGCCATTGATGTAACGGTAAATAAGATGCGAGGCTGACTATGACCTCTTGCTAATAATCATCTTTAATCAAATGACTACAAACTTAAAAAAGCTCCTTTTCATTCTTCTCTATGACAACAATACACCAGATTTACTTTGAAGAGCTTGGGCTAACCAAAAATAAGGATAAATATTATTTTTCAAAGAATGTAACAGAATTTTGTTTACATTCCAAAACATCCCTGGCCATCGCTTTGGATGCTTTCTGGGTGTCTACTAATAATTTTGCATTACGAGTTAGTCCAGGAAGCGCTGGATAACAGGAGATGACCATGTGAGGGAATAATTCTCCAAATGATGTCCACTCTGATGAAAATGACAAGTTAGTCGGTGAAATATGAGGCTTCATATGATGCAAGAGCCAATAACCTACAAACTCAGTTTTCAGAAGAGAAATCAACAGCGACAGCTGATGTTCTCTTTTAAGAGTCATTAGCTTTGACAGGAGAAGACAGGCCAAGTGAAAACAAAGAGGGAACGAGGGCAAAGGTCAGAGGTGGACCTCTCATTAGAAAAAAAAAAAGATTACTAAGGGAATCAATCACAAATGGTTTAAATGTTTTTGTGTTGCAACAGTGTCAGTGAGTTATCATAAAATTCCTATTTAATGAATGATGTCAAACAAAAAGTACCTTCGATTTCCTCGGCTGTGAGTGCAAAAGAAGCAAGGGATGGAAATCACTCAAAGTTTAAAAAAATATACATTAAGTCAGTTTTAGGGACGAAATGAGAGAATAAGAAAAGGAAACCTACCAAACTCTATAGCCACATCATCTTAGAAAAGCAAATCAGAGGACAAACAAACAAGAAGAGGAAGAGTTAACATCTTATTTTCATATGTGAAAAAATTCTACTATGAGCTACGGATAAGTTGTTTTTTGGATTTTCCTGTTTAATAAACTATACTGTGGCAAATCTAAACTAAAATATTGTTTTGAGTTTCCTCATTTCTCATACAAAATTAAAATAGATCATAATTCTATTTCATTTTGCAATGTTTGTGAGAAATGCTAAGCTCCGCCACTATGCAGTTCACTCCTACTACAGGTATCACTATAATATCTAAACGTAAAATTAGGACACTAATTACCAAAAAATCCTAATCCTGACACAAGATCCACATACTAGCTTTTTCCAGTGCTTTGAACTGCAACTCAAGCTCTTTGTCCCTGCAGATACAGCTGAAATCTTAGGGAAAAAAGCTTGTGAATGGATCTTGAGGTCAGATTTTTTACAAACTATTCTAATTTACTGTAAGACTGAACTTTCACATTGAGCTAAATAACATTTCTAGTGTTTCTATTTTAATAGTAGACACTTGACCCAATGTTACCTAGTGAGACACAGTCCGTAGGACATGTCTTTGGTGCATCCACTGTGACTTCACAGAAAGAAAAATATTTAGTTTCAAAAGCCTCCACATGGCTACTTAACATTGACACACTGCTTTGGAGTTCAGCACAAAACAGTAAAGGGACAAGTCTTACCTTGAATTTAAATACGGATGTGTTTTACAACGAGTTAGCTTTTGAAACGACTCCAGATGTTTAAGAGTGCCATCGAGCTGCTCATAAGATGATGGTTTCAGAATGGCTGCTGAATTATGTGTTTGGCGTAAGATGCCGCAAACATTTGGAGGCACTTAAAGGTGCTTCCTCCCTTCACTTGTTCCTATTTTAGCCAAACAAGGTCAAATCAGAACATACACAACACCTTCTACCACATTATAGGGCTCAATTTACAGCGCAATGTTCATTTCCCAGAGCACATCAGTGTTTCGTCACAGCCAGCTAATGACCGGCCAAAACGGCAGTCAGGAACGATCACTGCGAAGGTTGTTACGTGCTGGAAACATCAGGCCGGAGAGCAGTGGCTGTTTTGAAGTGCGGAGCCAAATGTGTCTGTCTTTATCTGACATCTTGTTTCACATGTTAGTGTTCACGGCAATGCTCCTACTGATGTTGCCCTCCTCCCATCATAATGTGACATTTTAAGCTGAACCAGCACCCAAACCACATTTTGAGATGAGAAGTAATTGTAGAGGGGAAAGACGGAGGGAAACTTGAAAGAGGAAACAAGGACAATATGAGAAACATAAAGATATCTCAAAATCCTTCCAAGTGCTGCCACTATTACACTCTGGAAGGCTTTCATCTGGTGCCTATCTGCTGTAGGAATGGTTTGCATTGCCTAATGGCCTTGTAGCATTGTACATTAACATTCCCAGTCTAATGAAACACCATGTGATAACGCTGCAGAATGTAACCGACAGGGCATGGCCTATCTGAGAGAGATAAACGGTAAAAGAAAAACCTTGTTCTTTTCTTTTTCAAAGTGTGTGTTTCACCCGCCTGCTCACAGAGACATTTTGTGACTGCTGAGAATGAGCTAAAGTCACAACATGATGTGAGTATATGTGAACAGTCAGGCCTGCAGTGATGATGGCAGCCAAGCCTATCATTTACTGAGGACAAGGAGCCATGGCCGCCCAGCTCGCAGCTGCTGACTTTCACAGACATTCTCAGTGTGCAGTGGTCCAGTCTACCAGCTAACCAGCTTTACAGGATGCTTCATGTCCAACTTCCCCTCTGGATGCATAGAGGGGGGCACATGCTTAGGGGACACATCACATGTCGCCTAAAAACAAAAGATTCACCACAGAGGATGACAGAAGAGGTGACATGGGGATGGTGTTGGAATGAAGGGAAAGGATGAACAGCAAAAAGACAGACATGAATGAATGTACTTACTGTCAAAGTTAGTAATAGTAAATAATAAAGTTAGGTCTTATTTTTTTAGGGTTTGACTGTAATCCTCACTGGTTATAATAACACTGTAGACCTTACATTATTTTGCAAAGATCTCAATTAATAATGACATGGCAAATAGGTCCAATTTTTGAAGAAACTGAAACGGTCACACAATCAGAAAGGTTATAAACAACAGTTCTGCCAAATCATTTCAACCATTTAATTTGAAAGCAAAATCAAAGAAATCAGTTTAATCCTTCTTTACACAAGAAAACTGTGCATGCAAAACTATGTCAAGTATGATGGGTTCAAGTTAAACAAGGAGTCAATCTGAAAACTGATATTTACAAGGGTTTGGATAATAATTTTACCATTTGCCTTCAATTTCTTGACACTAGTTGGATTTAGCAGTCAAGGACCAAAGTAATCTTAGGAAAATCTTTAATGGCCGGGCCACACTAGTTGCAAGAGCAGTGTATGAGCTTTGTGGAACATCTTGTTTTTTCATTTCAGCACGCACTGTAACAGATTAGAGTGGTCACACTGCCTGCATGAGAGGCTCAACTCCCGTGGCAGTTTGTCATCTGGACATTCGTCTATTTTTCTTTTTCACTTTTTTTGTATATTTTACATATATTTTTATATTTCATTTGCACTGTAAGCACCATGTGTCCGTCAGTGACAAACAAGTTTTCAATTCTTTAATGCACTGCATGAAAGAATGAATGAGTTTTTATTTTTATGTCTTGTCTTATGACCCATCCCTTATGGGATTATAAGGCACCAAAAAGAAACATTATAATCAGTCAATTCATCTGACATCTGCCAGACATACTCTGTTTGTCTGGCACATAACTCCAGATTTGACAATAACGCTTCCTCAAACTTGAAATTTCTCAGCAAACACAGACAGGAAAGGTGGTCTGTTGATCGTCATACGGACTTTACACTTTTTACTACACTTTCGATGTTTGTATCTCCAGAATATGTCACAGAGTGGGCTATTATGATATCAGACTGTAACAACATGATTATTGTGGCCTAAAGAATTCACAATTATATCATTGCAATAAGTGAAAAAAACAAAAAACAAGCAGAAATTAACATCAGCTGCCACCAGCAGATAAAATTATATAAATGACGATTATTACTGCCTGCTCATGTCAGGAGCTGTCACAACTACAACACGTTCAAAAAGACTCTGAAGCAGTGGTTAGTGACAAATCAGATCTGCTCCCATGAGTAACCCTTAGTTTCCTACATGGATTGGAAGTAGTTATGTGTATTGATCTTTGTATGTTTTATCTATATTGTAGTTGTGCATTGCGTATATGTGTATGTATGTATGTCTTTTTTCTAAAAAATCTGCCTTAGGACAACGGACTAAAATTAGCATTTATGCTAACTCCGGCACATTTACATTGATGCTTTGGCTGACATGTTGATCGATGTGCACTGTCCTAATCAAATAAATAAATAAATAAATAAAATAAATTTACTTAGTCATTTTATTTCTCTATCCATCGAACCAAAAAGCATTATCGAAAGAAGACTCGTGGCTCAGCCTCCTCAGTTTAGAACTCATCTGAACCCTGAAGCTCAGCTGTCTCCACCAGGTCTGTATGTGAAAACTAAGACAAAACTTCAGCATGGTCTTGTCTCAACTCGGGACTAGACAACCTTGAAACAGGAACTTAAAAAATGAGACCAAAATGAAGACTTGTCTATCCTGACTGAGGACTTAGGCTCAGTGATGCAGAACCTGGATTGTCTGTCTTGGCAAAGCACTTGTCTTGGCCTGGGACTTGGGATCAGACACTCTCCTTAGTCCAAGAACTTAAGTTAAAGAGACTTTTTTGACATGACTTCTTGAACCGGATCGCGACAGGTGACTTGTGGGTCCTGACTGTGTTGACCTGAGACCTGTCAGTCTGTACTTAGCACTTGTACGTCCTGACTGGGGACATGATTATCTTTAGAGTAAAAGCAAGACTCAGTTTGAACTCAATCTGGTCTGGTCTCAATTTGATGCCGGAGCAATCACAGAAGGTTAAGTCTGTTAATCCCGTGCCTGATTTAACTGGTTTCACTGGATGCTCTGAGTTTAAACTGAATCCTGAGTCTGACATGAACTGGAATTCGATTCAGACAGTGTAAACAGTTTGAGGCAGTTTTCAGAAAGTAAGCTTACCAACGAGGGCCAGGATGACAGTGAGCAAAGGGGCTGCTGGGAAGGCGATAGTCATGTTCATCTCCAACATCTGAAGCAAATCCACTGAGGGGGACAGACCAAGATCACATCAACACACAGCTGATCCTCTTGTTCGTGAACATCTGAACTGAACTGCTCTACATTACAGTGGATCTGGCTGGATTAGACTTAACTGGACTGGATCATTTTAAAGTGAACTGCACGACAATGAACTAGACCCGACTGGTCTGTTCAGGTCGAGGCTAGCTGTTGATGTTCCATTAAACCAGACTGGAAACTGACCGATAAAGACGAAGATCTGGTGGTGAGAGTATCTGAGCAGCATGGACACGGACAGAGTCTGAGGAACACAAAACAACAAACAATGAGCCCATCACCTCAAAACAAAGCAAGCAAAACCCTCTAAAAGGAAGTAACTTTACTTGAAGGGCTAGTTCAGCTCTAAGAGCTGAAGGACTTAACCGCTGGAATATGAGGAGGGAATGTAGTTGGGTTTAGAGATGGAATGAGCAGCATTAGTTTAAGCGTGGAGTGCCCGCTAGGCTTGGATCTGTGTAAAAATTTCTAAACCGGTTGGATATTAAGCCAACTATCAGACCAGACCGGTACACCAGACTTTCACCACTAGGTGTCGCACATTACTCAGCCAACTGAACTGAGTGACACAAAGTGTGTCCAGACAGCCAATCAGTGTTGAGATTCTCCCAACATCACTGACATCTGGACACTGAGACTACAACATCTGTTGCTGTGTGTGAATACTATGGAGCTGTACAACAAACTGTATAACGTTAACTTACACCATGGAATTATGTAATGAACACAGACACATCATTAAGCTTTCCAACATTTAACACAACAACAAAACAACAGTAACAAACAATGATACTATGAGCTGTAGTTTATGACTGAAAACTCCCTCCTGACGCTAACAGCTAAGGCTGCGTGTCTTCATAATGTTCCATGGAGCTCTAAACTGAATATCGCGCATGGTCTGACTGTCATTCATTTTCGTTTATATACTATTCAAACATCATAACATGTTAATCACGTAGTCTTGTTGCTCGTTATTAATGCAATACGAGTTCCATTAGTGCGTGTTGTTGGGCCGCTGGGTGTCAGCACATGCTGCTGCTGATGTTTGCTTTCAATTTACCAGGACCTCACATTAACGCAAATGCCAGTTTAGCTGACTTGCATAAAATTAAACCGTTTTAAGCTTGTACACTGGACCGGACCAGTAAAACAAGACATCGACCCAAGTCTTCTGCCCACTCTTAGCAGGGAATGAGTCCTTACCCCAAGAGAAGGAGCTCAAGTATCTTGGGGTCTTGTTCACCAGTGAGGGGACTATGGAGTGGGAATCTGGCTGGAGAATTGGAGCAGTGGGAGCAGTTTTGTGTTCGCTTTACCGCACCATTGTAACAAAAAGAGAGCTGAGCCAGAAGGCGAAGTTCTCGATCTTTTGCTCAATCTTCCTTCCCTCCCTCACCTATGGTCATGAAGAACAAGTCATGGCCAGAATAATAAGATCGCTGATGAAAGCGGCCGAAATGGGTTTCCTCAGGAAGGGGGCTGGTGTCTCCCTTAGGAATAAGGTGAGACGTTCAATCATCAGTGAGGAACTCGGCTGCTGCTCCCTCGTGTTGAAAGGAGCCAGTGCAAGTGGTTTGGGCATCTGGCAAGGATGCCTCCTGGTTGTTCCAGGCACATCCAACTGGGAGGACGGCCCGGGGCAGACCCAGGTTCAGGTGGAGAGATTTTATCTGCACTGGCCTGGGAACACCTCGGGATCCTCCAGTTAGAGCTGGTTGATGTGTCTAAGGAGAGGGCAGTCTGGCACCCCCTGCTGAAACCGCTGCCTCTGGACCTGACCACGGATAAGTGGTTGACGTTGGTTGGTTGGTTTGTTGGTTGGTTAGTTGGATGGGAATTGGACCAACTGATTTTATATTTGGAGAGAGAACTAGATCGGGCAAAGACATCTAAAATGTGTGGATCAGAGGAGGGGGCATTATTGACATACAGCAGAATACCGTCCGCAAATAAGGACAGAGAGTGGTATGTAGTGCAAAAGAGATGGGTTCAAAAAGGGGCTTAAATAAAATGACACTTGACTGCAAATTGAACTTTTACAATCTATTTATTGGCATCTCATCCATATAAAATGTGCAATATAAACTTTGATGTGCCATACAAATAAATTTTAAATCTGCTAATAAATGTGAATATTTTAAGTCCTCTTTGACAGTAAAATAAAAATGTTTGCTTTGTGAAAAAAGAAAAACAAGACATTTGAGGACATCAATGGGATAAAACTCCTGCCTGTCTAATGTTACTTGTCTAACAAGATTACATTAAAAATGTGAGTAATGTTAGATAATTTACACTGACATCACATCTGATTACAAGTGTGAACATTAAAATGCTATTTTTAAATATAATTTACCATCGTCATTTACGAGTCATTACTGATGGTACTTATTCAACTTAATGCTGAATGTTGTGTGAAGTTTCAGTAATTTTTTTACACCTACTGTCTGTTTCAGCCTCCTGCATGCCCCTCTGTGTTTCTTTGTGCTCTTACTTTTCCCGTTATATCACGGTATTTTTTATTTATACAGTGCCTTGCATAAGTATTCATACCCCTTGAACTTTTCCGCATTTTGCTACATTACGACCAGAAACATTAATAT
>JAQFJA010000013.1:15738222-15751477 GCA_029874485.1 Naso brachycentron | reverse complement strand
GTGCAGAAAAAAGGGCGAATAGGGACTGAAAATTGGATCCCCTAATGTATAAGAGGGTGTGTTTATTAGAGGGAATGGAATGGAGGCAAGATTGTCCAGAGAACTGTCAACGCACAGTAGTGCCATGAAACTTCAGCAGATAAGGGGAGTAAGACAAGCTGAATGTTGGATGTCTCATCATGTTAGCTTGGCTGGGATTTGCCATAATGAGTTTCTGGCTAGCCAAGACTTTATAGGGCAATTACAGTGCCCTCTGGCTGATGGACTTGATGGATGGATGGATGGCTGGATGACATGATGGAAGCTGGCTGGCTTGTACGTCGGTTGTATGGATGACGAGACGGCTGGCTAGTTGTCTTGGCCTGGATCATCACACGTCTCAGTGTCTAGAGGAGGCGATGTGTGGCCTGTCTAGTAAGTGCCACGGTGGAAAAGAGGGATCCTAGACTCTCTATACCTTAGCCATGGCCGCAACAAAAGCCACTCCACAGCTTCTAACCCGCCAGGGAAAACAAGCATGCTACCCCATTTCAAACACCCTGCCTTCGGCCCGTAACAACAACTCAAAACATTGCCCTGTGAACCGAACCGAACACTGTAGCGTTTGACAAACATTATTTCTCCCTCCAAATTGAGAGCGACAAGGGAAAACAAACGCGAGTGGCCCGGGCAAAAAGGCCGATGTGTTTTGACATGATGTCACTTAACAGCAAAAGTGTAACAACGACAATAAACTCCTGCCGACTGCAGTGTTGACTGGTATGTTTAGGTGTATAAATGCAAGTGTAGTGAAAACACATGCTGGCGTTCTTCACACCAGATGTTGACCATGGAAAAAGCAAATCCAAAGTGGGAATGGGCCTCCTGGACATTAAAATACAATTACCTCTAATCATATCTGGTGTTGGAGTGTGTCATTTCATCTTACCTCACTGACATGGCATAGAGCCCCCCACACATAACACGCATGACCCTTCCACAAACTGAGTCCAGCATGTTTATGAGTTCTTCATACTTCCTCAAATGCCACAGACTCCAGAGGTGCTCAGAAAGAGTAAAATCGTGTTATATTAGTTCATTCAGTCATGATCAGAAAATCCATTCACTATTACGGGCATCTATAAAGATTAATATGGTGCTGTAAAGAATTAGCAGAAGCCAAGATGAAAATCTAGACTATTGTTGTAAAATGGGAGAAGAAAGAACGAAGCCGGAGAGGAGTAAAAGGCACCTGAGGTTTTATGTCAAATGATTTTTCTAGCTGATGCAACAGAGGTGCCGCTGCTGGCCAATCCCCTCCAGATGACCTGCTGCATTCCTTTCCACCCGTTTTATTAAATGACTTGTGATTGCAACTAATAAAAGCTACTCCCCCCTTCCCTTTCCTTCTTCCTTCATTCCTATTCTCCATCTTGCACTAAAGCAGGCTCTGGTTTCCCCTTTTATTTCCTTAACCCTGGTTTTGACCTACCAGTTGCAATTAACAAGTATGTTGAGAAAAAGGAAAATTGCAGGTCATTATTATGATAATTACGGCGAGCAGGAGAGATTCCAGGAGGAGCTGCCAGGTAATGTAATGCAGAGAGCCTTGTGACGGAGTGGCTTACCTTCATTTGTCTTCCTCCACCCCCTCTTTCCTTTTCCTCCTCTGCCTCCTTAAACCTTAATGTTAGCGCAAGTCATTACCCGGGTTGCTATGAAAACACACTTAACAGCCCACCTCTGCATTTCAGACAGGTGCTGGTGAATTTGGGTGGCTATCTCACCAAATATGTGTATTTGTTTCCATACTGTCCACAGGAATCATCATGTAGACTCTTTGCTATAAGCTAGACAGTGCCAGATATTTAGTCATTATGTACTGTATGTTTGCATGTGTGAAAGCCCTGGATGAGCTGTATGAGCGCATACAAAGAGACAGTTGTGTCACAGAAGGGATCTATCACTGCTCTGGGATTGTTTAGTGTTTTCCCTGTCGTTATCCCGAGTAAAGAAAACAGCTCTTTCACATGTCACTTCTCATTTCCAAAGTGGGCTGGGGAGCAGGGCTGCTGAGAAGCACCCGGCCCGACAGGCAACAATGGCCGCATTCAGCCTCTGAGCTCTCAGGCTCTCGAGACGGCGAGCGGAAAAGAGCAGGAGTGACGGTATGTGTGTCCACGCTTATGATTGCACATGATGGGAGGAAGACGTTTTATTTAAGAGGGCTGTGAGATTAGGATCTGGGAATGCCTCAGATGTGGCTTTGGAAGCCACGCATGTTTTCACATTCACAACTCAACAGGCTGCAAGGGTGGTGTAAGAGCCCCGCTGGACTGAGGGTTGTAAAAGCACACGCATACGAACGAGCAAGGGGCCTTTTCCATGTCAGCTATGCTGTAATTGTTAATGATTTTTACATCATGTGATTAAGTGCATTAGTTTGTAAGTTATTTGATTTGATGGCTCAGCCAAAACCTCACATTTCTCCTGGTTATTTTCCTCATAAACAGTTTCTAAATTAGTTTGCCACATTTGTGCATATATGTAATAATCGAATTCAATATTATGTTTAACACACACATATATATATATAAAATTACATACTTTCCTACAGGCACATACAGTATACGCTCGGCTGCATTAAGCTGCTCAGTTACTTCGTTGCAGTATGACCACCCAAAACTTCCCCATAAAAAACTGCAACTTGATGATAATAGGAAAGATGAACAAAATAAAACTTGATGCTCCCTGTAACCTTTTTAAAAAATACTTTTGTTTGTCTTTATTACATTAGGACAGAGAAAAAGAGTTTCCCAGGCAGAACTGAAACAGTTATATGTGGGTAGATGGCATTTGCCTTAACTATTCTTTTTTTCTTTTTTTAACTTTAACAGGCATTTTACCAGTGACTGACAACGTAAACCCCATAAAAACTTTGTAATGACATCACTTCTTCTGCAAGTATCTCTGTTGGAAATGCAGTCTGAATTAATCCTCCCTCTGCTCCCTGCTTGCAAACTCTGGCTCTGACTGGATAGTCATTACCTGGCCAGAAGCCTAAAGGTTAGAGAGGCAGGCCAGTGCTAAAAGGCTTGATGACTGAAAAAGAGCAACGCTCTTAAAAAAAAAAGAAAATAAAATGGATTCCAGATACAAATGTGACATGTACAATAAGCCTGTTCTTTTTTAACAGACTTCTTTCAAATACTGCATTATGACCACATGCAGGGTAGGCCTTCTATCACTATTAATGAGGGTCGTGTAAAAAAATTATATATTTTAGAAAATTTGAATTCAATTTGAGTTTTTAATTCTGAGTTGACTCATCATTGTACGTGAATCGATCTTGTCAGTGAGCCAGTGTTTCCCATACGTGTGTTTACTTGTGGGAGTCTGTCCCATATTGCTATTACACTGTTGGAGCTGTGCAGTGTGGAGCTCCCACAGAACAGTGACGGATATTATAGCGTTTAATTAGTTATTTAATTAGTCATTTAATTAGTCTCAAAAACAGCAAACACTGAAACCATGGGCATGAGCATTATTCAAGCTCACCAACCGATATTAGTAAGCTAAAAGTATGCTTGCTGCTGCTTCACAAGCACAAGAATAAGTTCAACCACCCGCTACAGGGACACCAACATTCTGAGAGAAACACTTCAAGCTACTTTACAGTCTATTCTCTGTCATATCCAGTGCTTTAAATTGAAGGGAAAAAAAAGAAAGAAAAAAAAAGCTGGTACTCCCCTTATTCACCTGTTCTTTGTGCCCTTTTTTGCAGCCACACAAACATTATTGTCTAATACTATTTTTTATGCCTTTACTTTTACCTGGTTATCCAACATTGTTGTGACGCGCTCTGAAACGCAGCCGGTGGGTGTTGATGGACGACGGAGCATGGAGCAAACCCGCCGCGGAGCTGTTGCGGAACGCTCACGCTCATTCAACCTTTAGAATCCCGGGGTTAGCATCAATGTGACGTTCCACTTCCGCAAGAACAAACAAGTGAATGTCACATAGTCAGCGAGAAAAAAGAGGGACGAGCGTCAAGTAGTGCACCCTGATGTAATGAATCACTTACAGACACTCTGATATGGAGAGGACAGGAAAGATTACTGGGAGCTTGTGAGAGGTCCCAGTATGAGGTAAAAAGTCCCAGTATACCAGGGGCTAAAATCTACAAGTGGGAGTACTGCGTTTCTGGTGTGTACCAGCTCACTCAAAGCACTGGTCATATCAGTACTTAATTCTACAGCTTGCTTATTACAACAACACACAGTATAATACAGAAGAACGCACAACATACTTATACAAAACATACCTTGGAAATGAAATTCCCCTCTGATGACAATACAATAAATAAAACCTAACAGGTAAGTATTTTTAACTGTTTTCAGGGAGCTGGGACCCTTAATACACCTAAACACACTTTAACACAACGCAGCCTGTGCTGCTGTGTCAGTTATATGTACACACATACAGAAGCACATATACCACATGAGAGCTTACACACGACTTCCACACAGCAAGCACACACAAACACAAAGACAGTGAAAGCTCACAGTGCATAAATATTAAACACACACACACACAAATGACACAGGCTATGCAAAAGAAAAAAAAAAAAAAATCAGACACATGCATTGGCCCACGGACAAAACCTACACATAAGCACAGAATAACTCATTCAATGATATAAAATAGTGGCAAGCTGAACCTAACGCTGTATAAACACACATGACAGTGAAGCCAGTCAACCGCAGCACGGCTCCTCACTTGTCCTCATGTTTTAGGGCACGGTGCTCCATCTTCCCTCGCTGTGTTCCCAAGACACTGCGGCCTAATCCATCAAGTGAAAGATTTATTGCTTTTAAAGCACATGCGTCTATCTGTAAAACACTAACATGTGTGCTGTCTGCTCTAATCTCATTAGTTGCTCCATTAATTTCCAGCCAGTGTCATTATTTTCCTCTTGTCTTCCACATTCTGATGTAAACAGGCAGCAGAAAAAGTCACACACAAGAAGAACTCATCTGTTTAGTCTCTTCTTTTGATAGCTGTCTCAATCAAGAACCTCTCTGCCAGGTTTTAGCAAAAAAAATGTGCCTTTGTGTGCATTCACACCAGGACAGTTAAATTTCTATTAATATGGCTGGCATTTAGACTCATTTCTATAGGACACTGACTGCAATTATCCAAGTTAATGTGTTTGTAAAGGCGTCCAGACAAGTGGAATCAGAGTGTTTGCAATCCAAACCTGTGTTAGAGAGGAGGCTTGACCGCCGCAGATGAGAAAAGCATGGCATGTCAAATTGCCAACAGCTCATACCGGCGACTGCCATTCATGGAAACTAACGTCGTCACAAACCGAATCAATACAAGACTCTCCTGTCTCGTCGCAATTATCAATGCCCTTATTAAGTAAAGAAAATCCGCCGGCATCAATCACACAGTTGGACATTTTACAATAATAATAATGCTGATGACATGTCATCTACAATTGTATGTACAGCAACTACTATTTCTCTGAAGTTGTGAGTCTGTAACGAGAAGTCCAGCCGATCCACAGGTACCCAGTGACTGAGGTGGCGGGGCCAAGTAGTGGTATAAGCGTATTGATTGGTGGCTGCTGGTGCCAGGCAAGACGCTATTGCATTACCAAGTTTATGGCACGGACACAGCAGTCTTAAGTTTTCATGTCGTTGCACCCACTGACATCCAGTCATAATGGGAAAACCAGTCCCGCGTGTGCAACAACACAGAGCGGAGAGAAAAAGGGGAAGAGGAGAGGTGGGAGAGTGGTAAACCCTGACGTTGGTCTGTCACATTGCTGGCAGCACGATTTTATAGCTGCTAATGATGCCTAACAACCTGGGATTGAAGGGATGGGATGAATCGATGAAAAAGCGTCCAGTTTGCACTAAGTTAAAACAAATAAGTGCAAATAAACAACCTGAATGCAGAAAGGTGCACAAAAACTACACTCCTGAACAGAGGTGGGTAATAATGCATCACTTTACTCTATTACTTTTACTTAAGTAACTTTTTGGATAAATTACACTTGTAAGAGTAGTTTTAATGTAACATACTTGAGTGTATTTGTTAAGTAGAAACGATACTTTTACTCCGTCACATTGGGCCACATTCTGCTCTTTTTTTTTTTTTAATTTTCACCCAATTGTTATCTAGGGAAACTTCTGCGAGAGGCATCCGAAAATAAAGCTTCAGTGCAACGTTAATGTTGTAGCCCACTAATAAGCATCGTTAGTCACTGTAAAATATTTCCTAAGCTATGTTTCATTCGGTCCAGTTTGCGCTCTGCTCTGTGTTGCTCTGAGAGAGAGAGAGAGAGAGAGAGAGAGAGGGAGAGAGGGAGAGAGGGAGGGAAAGAGGGCAGCGCTGGTCGAACAAGAATGAAAAGAAAGGGAGTGGTGGCAATAAGAAAGGCAGGCAATCAGAAAACTATCTGATAGTTTCACAGCCATTTAGTGGCCTACAAAAAAACCACTAGACTCAAGCACTGCTGTTTATTTTGATAGGCTATGTCTGGCACATTAGCTAATGCTGACACTGTATGTGCTAGTGTGTGAATTTTGATGTAAATTGTGCTGGTGGGTGAACATTGGGCTTTTTTTTAAAGCTCCCTCCCGCATGCTGTTTTGCAGTTCAGGCCACGGGGAAAATTCCCGGTGCACCCGATGGTGGCCAATCCAGCCTTTTCATGGCACCTGCACACCTGTGACTGGGCCAAATATTTGGCATGCTAGATATCCTGCGACTCTCCATCATGCTGTTAGAAAGCTCATGATTGTGTCCTTGAACAGTTCACACATTTTGACCACTGTACACAAGAGTGCAAACTCATTTGCCTACAATCTGGGGTTTTTTGTAGACGATCTCCAAAACTGTCATAGACAACAAGATCAGGGCCAAAATCCTGTAGTCTGACTGGGCATAAGTAACACTCACAGCAGCACCGTGACGAGTGAGAACAAAAAACCCCGGCCACACACTCAAACTATGTTTGAATTACAAACTACCAGAGGATTTCTTCGATCCTACATTGTCCCATATAGCGTTTCGTGTGACTCAATTTGCCTCAATTTATTTTGTAAAGAGTTAATTTACTATAGTTTTAGTTAAAGAGGTATTGTTCGGCTGAATTTGCACATTGCTATTTCATATTTTGTTTATTTGATGACATTCATGCTCTGATTATTAAAACAAAAAAGCAGCAGTTACTCAGCACCTGAGTAGATTTTTCACTCAAGTAATTAATCTGAGGACTTCTTTTTACGTCTGCTTGAGTCACATTATTTTAAAGTAACATTACTCTTACCTGAACACAGTTTTTGGCTACTCTACCCACCTCTGCTCCTGAAAAACAGGTGTCCATACAGACACAGCAGGAAAGAAAGATGGGGTAAGGACAGTCAAATGCATTACAAGTACGTTGTAGCCTCTTACAGGCACTAATGTCTTTACATCACCTCAGATAGAAAGTGTTACCAAAAATTTAAATACACAAGACTGACTAGAGAAATGGGCCTGATAGCAAAACCAGATGAAAGAAATGAACTGGAGAGAAGAAGCAACAGAGAAGCGAGAAGAGAGAGTGAAAGATGACGTGCTAGTAGGAGGACGACTCGAGATGAACTGAGTGGGAAAAGTGAACGCTCAGTAACAGTGATGAGAGTCAGCACCAACTGAGTGGCACTGAGCAAGTCGACAAGCGATCTAAAAAACGTACGTGAAAACAGCAGGGTACCCGGGCGAGCATCTTTGAGTCTGGTATTTGCATCTGCGTTGCTGGGCTTTGGGAACATCCAAATGAGAGGAACAGAGCCGGCCACAGCGGGCTTGTCAGCCTCTAATGTTCTCACATCATAGCCATGGTCACCCTGAGCAGCTGTGGTGTGCCCTTCTGTGGGAGTTCGAAGTCCTCTCTTTCTACTTAGCGCATTTTCTGTGTCTGAGGATTTGGATTTTCCAAGACGATTTGGAATCATCCACGGCAAAGAAATGTGACCCAACAATTCCACCAATTCATTCAGAGATGATTACAAGCAGTCAAAATATGTCATTTTAGGACACTAGTACCAATATAATGAGACTTAAACTAATAAAAATGGTTATTAAACGGTTCTTTAACAAAAATAACAGTAACACTCTGAAACTTTTTTTAAGGTGGACATTTTTGTAGCCCTTGTTTAAGCGTCTCTCACTCCTTTAAGCCCTTTTACCTTTTTATTTTGGCTGGGGAACTTGAGTTGTGTAACACCACAGTATTCTGGTTTCCTCCAACTTTTTGCGCACTATTCTCCTATTAGTCAGTCTGCACTCAAGCCCTTCATCACCAGAGGCAAACTAACCAGTATATCAACGACACCGTCACATACTCAGCCCTGACGTAAACCCCTTAACACTCAAATTTAGACCTCCTCCATGACTTTTCTGACACACTATCCAAAATAACACATTCTTTCAATAAAAAGACATGGCTGAGCTGATGTTTCTATGTGCACACACATGTTTATATCGCTCTCCAAACCCAATTATTTCTCTGTCCCAACACTTGAGCTAATAAATCAGCCAGATTGGAAGAGCAGTGGGAGAGCAGGGAGTACAACAGCAAAAGAGGGAAGAAGAAGAAGAGGAGGAAGGTTGTGCTGGAAGACAGAGTTTTTATAGCTTCTCTGAAATGTGGCATGAAGTCACGCTCTGAGAAATGACAGCAATTAATCACAGCTACTGAACACAATCCACTCAACTAATCACAATTAACTTAACAGATGAGTCACAAGGAAAGGGGCAAGTTTGGTAACTACAGCCCAGTCCCCACAACGTCCAGAACTATTGAATTCGACAAGGCACACATGAAAGAGAGCAAAGTAAGGAGAGACGGAAAGGAAATTAGATGTTGTACAGCCGTGTTGTTATGATGTCAAGTTTGAGAATTTCAGGCTGATTATATGAAATTGCCAGTTAAAGGGCACATCCAAATCGATTTGGTGCGGCAGTGAACGAGACGCCTGCACAATTAGGCTTTTTGATTGGTTAGTCGAGCGGCTGTGACCTCACCCTGAGCATTTAGGGTGAGTTTCCCTTTAAAGACGGTGGATGTAGAACCTTAAAGGTTTCTGTCAAATCTGAGTCACAAAATCTCAAAAACTCCACTTCCGCAAATGATGAGTAACGTGAGTTTTTTAGGACTATGAGGGCCATTTCACACTAAGTGCAAACTGTTGACGTATTTCAGTGACCTGTCAGCACATTTATTTGTGCATGTGGTATTACACAGTCAGAGGTAGTTGTGCTGGAACACTAAATTTTTATTCAGAGCCAGCTCTGTTTTTATGTCGTTCTTGTGTTGAAAACCTTAATGATCAATACAAAATTGCATTCATTTACAAAGCAGCTAACTGTGTGATGTATCCAAAACAGACCATGTCATTTAAAGTTGTATGCTAACAAGCAGGTTCAGAAGTCTAAAAATGGCAGAAGTTTTCAAAAAACCTGGAGAGTACGTCAGCTGTGGTAGACAGGCTTGGCTAAGTTATATCTTCAGTCTTAAATGCTCATTTTTGCAGTGTAGGAGGCAAAAGATTGTGAGAAAGTGTTACGTCAAGAACATAGAGCATTGATATATGAACACAGTGCAGTTCCAACAGTAAAGTACAAATGAGTTTCCCTGCAAATCTTATTTTAAAGCATTTACAGGTATGAAAGGTTAATGTGCATTAAAATGAATAATTACAAAGCATAAATTTGGTGTAAAAAAGCCTTTAGATATACAGAGGCATACAGCAGCCACTGTAAAAATCCTGCTGTGAGTTTGCATTACTACAACACCCTCGTCCATTCCTATAGGAACTATTTTTCGAATGTAGGTTTAACTCCCCGGGGACAAATTAATTCTCAGTGGTCCCTCACAAGTCTGATCAAAGGTGTGTGGGTGCAAACGGTGTTGAGTCATTTTCTCAGGTTTTAAGCCCAAAGGGAGGCTGCAACAGAGCCTCTTCTTCTAATCGTCTTAGTTGAATTAAGCAGCCACCAATCTTTGTGCCACCAATGTAGTGAAGACAACCACACACACACACGACAACTCTGAGACTGCCAGCTGCCACAATAGCCACTGTTTAGTATTCACTGTTTTCTTTCAACAGCTTTGCCCTGCAGAAGAATCGTGCTGTGGTCGGCACCGCAGTGAGGGTTAAATTGGAGGTTATGTGGGGGGGTTGTGTGCAGGTCCTACAGGCGGTGAGAGGGCAGCTTACAAGTAAGAAATGGCTCCATGACATTGGGTTTAAACTTTCTCCCAATTATGCCAAAGTGACTTTACTGTATAATTTTATTTGGTTGTCTCATTGTTGCAAAGGCAAATTTTGTGGCTGGTGCAAGTTGAAAGTTGTTCTGACTTTATTTCCTGCTATAACTTTAATTTTGCCGCCTATTATGCTTCAAAGCCTGAAGGCAGTAAACATAATTAAATATACTGACAGAACTAAGCTCCCATTGCAACAATATTGTGAAGATACTAATGATGATTGTCTGTTGTAATCATACAGCAGCATTAAATGAAACCTCATTTAAACTAGAAGAGTTCATTTAAAACTGACCTTGTGTTGAACCCTAAAAGAAAACTGAGGGCAACGCTGCTTTTCTATTTAGATCCACTGACACCGACTGAAAGACACAATAAGCAGCGTGCACTTTTAACCTATAAACTAAAACTGAGCCGCTACAAAAATATATTCTACTTCATTAACACCTTGACTTCTGACCAAAAATACAGAATATCACACATCATAAATGTGTGTTTCAGATGTTTTCAAGAGCCAAATATCTGAAACAAAAAGTATCAGGTCGTGTAATGGAATAACACCAGCAAAATGATTAAGCTGACTGGGCTGAGTGTAAATTACATTATGGTTTCAGGGAATGTGATCCAACGACAGACTCTAGAGAGGCCAGAGCAGGAAGCGCCCGCGACAATGTGCATTTAAAGAGAGAACGAGAATTCCTTCAAGCCACATTAATGCATTCAGAAGCTCTGCAGAACATGTAACAGGCAGGAACCCAAAAATGGCTTAGGTGTGTTCTCCCTTCCCTGGGGTGTGGTGAGAGGATTGCGCCGGCCTGGAGCCAACATGGTGGTCAGGGTGAAAACCACAAAGTGAAAATAGAGGCGGCCAGGGCCAGGACATGTCCGGCATAGATTATAGGAGGAACCTCAGCAGACAACAAAATGACAGACGGGGGTCTTTGACCGGCCACAGACGACTTGGGTTAATGTGTCGCAGGACCTTAAGGTGAGTGAAATAATTTGAGGTACCACATCAATAAGAAAAACAAGAAAACAATGCTGCAAAAATAAAGTTGTGTGGTCCGACTAAAATCAGCAGCAATTAGGTTTGGTTGGGTAACACAGAAGCCTATTCCCAAATGTGCTTTACAAGCTGACAAGACCAGGAGAATGCATGGAATGGCAACCGTCAGACTCTGCGTACAGACAGCAGGGGTGCCGAGAGGTGGAGGGAAAATGAGAATGCCAGCGAAGATACTGCTGCCTTACAGTTGGGGCCTAAGGCCAAGACAGACGGGTTGTTGTTGTCGATGTCTGGAAGAGTATGGATGTGGGAAGCATGTTACAATGAGAGAATGAACACTGAACAGGATAGAGCCTCTCTCAGACATCGAGCCTAGACTGGCTGAAAATACTCATGGCCAAGAGAAGGGCAATTGTGGTCTGTTTTGGTGTGCTCACAACTTCAAGGTTGTGGGTTGGATCTCCACAGGCAACTACCTCAAAAGCATCCATGGTATTGGCTTGACTTGTGGTGTGGATGCCGCTTTGATACAAGAGGTACTCAGGATTTTCTGGGATTAGTGAACAAAGCCCAGAAAGCAGGGATTTCATGACATAAAGATCTTAAAACACGAAAGTATCTGATGATAAATTTATGTTGGACACATTTAGAGTAATTCTATGGCCTTGCTGAAAGCTAGACATGGGATAAGACATGAGGAGCAATAAGTAACTTGATTCATGGTCCACGGTAAAATCTGTTGACTTCCCAAAATCATCTTTCAAACTATGTTGCTGCTGAAAACAACTTTATTCTAATGCACAATTTCTCCAGATGACTTATAAAGCTACTTACTAGAGGTTCCTTGTTTTTGACCAGTCTTATGATTTTCACAGAATCCTCATCGTCGTCAATGTCTTCAGGCAGTGGAGGTAGTTTGGGGTCGTAACTCTTCTGGGCGACAGTGTCATGGACCGACAGGAGGCTCTAGAGGAGGGAGAGGGATGGATGGGAGGAAAGAAGCAAGAGGCAAGAGTTATTAGTCAAATCGTAAAGGCCTTGGCTTTACCTCGGTCTAATTAGCCGAATAAAAATATAGAAATACATGCTATTAAGAGTTCAATCGATCATTTCCTTCTTTGGGCAGTGAGGAGAAAATGCAGAGACTGCAGGGAGGATGGTTATGAATTGGGGTCTCTCTCTCAAGCTGGGTGATGGATTTGAGAGCATTCAGAGCCAAAACGTGAAGCTACATGCGTTAATTGTCATTAGGCCCATGCTCTCCATCCATACATCTCTCTGATTAAAGGCAACCAGCGCCCGCCTTGGACCACTGCTCACTAGGGACTGGGTGGGAACGGTTGGTGGTGGGGGGCAACTTTGGCCACCATACTCAGTCCCGATGCTTTCCAGGGTAAGGCGATGAAAACTCGGAGAAGCGATGTTTTGCACTGTTCAGCGGCAGGCTCAAAGTAATGAAGTTCTCAGTTGCCTTAGATATTTCACACGTTCGCATGCAGACATAAAAAAGAGACGGGACACAGACAAGAATGATGCCATTGAGACATTCATTTTTCAAACTATTTAACGACTCCATGTCCGGACTTAGATGCAGCTGGACGCGTGCTGCTTTTTCCGTGGTTGAGGAGGGGAGAGAAAAGTGAGAAAAACATCTTCCACCCCATGTGCCAGACAAAAGTAAAGAGAGAGAGAGAGAGGGAGACAGAGAGAAGGATATGGTGAGAAGAAGAGCAGTGTGTTTTATGACATGGGAGCATGCTGCAGTACAGGGTTCAAGATGTTGCTAACTGGGAGCAGATGAGAGGAGGAGACACAATTTGAGCTCTGCGGCCAGCATCTACTGAAAGACAAGCTGACCAACACACTTGCTAAAGCACAAGCAGAGTTTATGCTCAATGCTTGTGGGGATTTGGTTTTATTTATTCCCTTAGTCTTATAATATA
>JAQFJA010000013.1:15712289-15728273 GCA_029874485.1 Naso brachycentron | reverse complement strand
GAAAACAAATTATATGAACAAATCATGAAACACTTACAAGGTACGTGTACTACCACTCAGTCGTCTTTTCCAATAAGCAGACTTGTCACAGCTATATATTACTTTAGAGTGGATGAAAATGTTGCTGGCGACTTGAATTACTGCCTTTTATAAAGCATGACTGATAAATTGACTGAACAGGGAAATCTCTCCAAAATGCAGTGTACTCCTTTACGGCAGACGATGACAGAGGTTGGGAAACCCTACAGTTTTTTTGACGAATGACCCCTGTGGTGCAGGAATAAGGCAACAGAGGTGAGGCAGAGGTAAAGGCAGGGGGCCGAGGGTCAGGCTGGGGTTAGGGAGGGCGCTCTGTCACTTTACCCGAAGACAGGAACATGTGCTTTTGGCTAGGGGGGGTCTTTTCATTATTTCCATCAGGTCTGACCGCCCAAGGGAGAGAAACCACGCTAATGAATAGTCAGAGTGGTCAAGGTTACTCTTTGTGAACCTCAGTCAACCCTGCATTACTTCACTTAATCAAATATACAAAAAAATCTGAGAAGTTAAGGTCAGAAGAAGGCGGAGGAAGTGTGAGAAGAATGGTCACCAAAATGTGAAGAGGGAGAAGCAAAAAGAGGATAGCTCACGTGATCAGGAGAGAAGAGAAGAGAAAAAACAGAGAGAGAGAATAAGAAGAATAGAGGAAGAAAGAAAGGCAGAGACAAAGGAGAGTCGGGGTCAGGGTCTTTAGTGAGGGAAAATTTCTCGCTCTGATGCATCAACATCCATCATGTCATTGCCAAGCTGTTTACAGCAAAGGAGGGAAGCAAAGACAGACAGAAAACTGTAAATTTCCAGTCCCTCATATTGTCCTATTAAAGCACACTGTCCCATAACTCAGCATGGAGGACAGATGGGACATGTTTGACAACACGCTCTGCTCTCTACCTTCATGCTTCTCTGTCAGAGTCATATTTTCCGTCCTCAGACCTTCACAGAAAGTGAGAGAGGGGGCAAAAAATGATGCCGGTCTCCTTTGAGACTGTGTTTATTTCATTTGTTAAATGTCATGGCAGGCGCGGCAGTGTTTACATAAGTTTGATCCCAGCACGTCAGTTTATTGCTCTTCTTTGACCCTGAACGGTTCGGGGCTCCTGACTTTGATATGTGGCTGCAAATACATCAACTGACCTTATTTTAAAGTGCCTTTATTAAAACTTCTTTTATTAAAAAAAGTTTGATCTCAGCCAGTCAGCATTATCCATTTCATATAATGGATGAAATGTACTCTGGCTTGATTTAGTGTGTAACTAATTTAAAATACATCAGTCGACTCAAGCAGGAACTTGACCTGACTTCATTCTCATACAGCATTTTGTATTTTCGCATTATTATCAATTTTATATGACATGCACAAAGATGTTTTCCTATTATTATACTTTATAGGATTCAGTTAACTTTTTAAGGTGTCACGGTCTAAATACTGGCTTTCACACTCTCAGAAAAATAAAATTAAAAAGGAAATAATGAATGCATGAATTTTTCTCATGCAAATAATCAAATTTAAAGAGACTTCAAGTTTCAAAAGAAAAGAAATACCTTCTTAAAGTCAAAATTTTGATTTTTAATGGGTTTGTTCTTGAATTACATACATTGTATTTGTGGATCTGTTAAAGATATTTCAGCTCAACTGTTTGAACCCTCGGTGGCACAGTGGTAAAGTGGTTAGGACGGCCGCCTGTCTGTGTGCAGTTTGCATGTTCTCCTCGGGTCTGCGTGCTCTGGCTTCCTCCCACAGTCTTAAATAGAATCAGTGGCCAATATTTTGTCTTCCAACAAATTTGAATCTAAAAAGGTTTTAAATGTTCCTGGCAGATAATTACATACAATAACTTATAATAATATACAATAACAGCATTGCTGTCTGTTAGAACTTTAAGAGGAAAGAAAGTACAAATAAGAGAAAATGTCATTTCTTGTGTTTACTACAATTTCTTTATGAGATTTCTATTTGCTGTGGAAAAGTAAGTTGACCAGTCCAGCCACAAGAGTCAGGTTAGACGTTACATCAGTGTCAGTCACAACAAAAAGGCTTTATGGTTAATACTTGTTACCCATTTCCTTCAAATTCTTGGAAGAAATGTGTATCGAACAGTAACTGTTTTATATTCTGGTTGTCTTCAGTTTGACTTTTTATTTATATTTTTTAAAAATGGATCTGACAAAAGCTCACAGAGTCATAATCTGCACATGACGGTGATGAAGCCCCCCCCCTCCTCTCTGTGTGTCTGGCTGTTCTGTGATGTCAGTCGGACTGCAGACCAGTGCTCTCTGATGGCACCCAGTGGGCTTCCTGAGTAACAGCAGGTGTTTGGGTGAGAATAAGATGTTGGGAAGTGGGCCAGAGAAAGAAAAGGTGGATGTGAGATGAGAAGGTTAAGAGTCAGGGTCTCAGTTTAAGACGTGGTCGCAGGCTGGCAGTCAGTTTTGTCCTCAGATGGTGTGTTTAGCCTTTCAGCAGGACCGATAGAGACTGACTGAAATGACGGATTGGAGGTTACATCAAGCTGGTTCACGTGCGAGCCTGATTTGCCCCTTTTGATTAATGCGATGTGGTATTTAACAATCCACAATGAGGCAAGAGCGCTTCTATTTCAGTCATAATGAGAGCTGGAGAGAGTCTGTGAGCTGCAATAAGCGTATATGTACATCCATAAAAGAGTGAGTGCAGTCACACTCCGGCATGTCTTTATATGTATGTCACACACTCACAACCAATCGTGTTTCAGCCGGCGTTGCAGTGTGAGTTTGTCTGAGCAGTGGCAGTCACCTGCTGCGTGTGCTCGACAGTGCAGTCGAGGGCAGTCAGGGGCTGAAGTGTCATTTTGTGTTAGGCAATAAATTAAGCCTCCATTACCCGAAACCCAAGCCCAAAATGAATTTCATCTAACTGCAGATCTCTCCTGTTGCCCTTCAGTCCTCAACCACCACTTCAATAGCATTCATTTGGAGCGGTGACATGAGTGAAAATCAATCTGCTTTAAAAATACACTGTAACGCTCCGGGGTTAGGAGTTTCTCTCTTTTTTTGCCCTGCTAAGGACGGGGAACTCGGGATTGCGGTGTGCTGTGAGACGCTTTGATACACGTTCTCTGGGCTTTATACCGATACCTGATAATCCCGGGGAGACACTTTGCGGGGCATTTACCAGGAAGCATAAATGTGAAAGTCTGTAATTTGACAAAAAGAATGAGAAAGAAAATCTGCAAGGGAAGAGGGAGATGAAGGCTGATAGTTGGGGGGTCTCTTTAACAGTCCATGGCCCTCTGCAACAACCTGAGGAAGAATTAAGGAAGAGAAACAGAGGGAATCCTTCACACTCGGTTTGCTTCTTGAATTTTTAATCTGGCACTATCTGTTTCGTGGTGTCTTTTCCAGGACTGACACAGGGCTTCAGGCTTAGCCATTCTGATTTGGTTAAAGGAGAAATTTGTTTTTTGCACTTTAAGCCTTATGATAAGGATATTTGTGATCACATACAATGTTCTACAGCATTATTATGATGAACAGCGCAGTCCTGAGAGCTGGAGCTCATTGCTGACTTCTTCCATTAACTGAGATGCACGTGCACTAAGACAATGTCGCAAAAACAACAAATGCTCATTTTAAAAGACGAGAAACTCGCAGAATGTTTAGTGATGTCCTTTCATGTACCAACACTAAAACACAAAGTTAAACAACAACATATAACCCGAAAACAGCTGTTTCAGCTGCCTAGGGAAACAAACAAACAGCTGTTTACCGGTCATGTGTCATTTTTTTAACTTTGTGTTTTAGTGGACACTACTAAACATTTAATGAGTTTATCATCTTTTAAAACGAGCATTTATTGGGTTTTTCGGAGTGCACATGCACCTCCTTCGTTTTCAGCTAGCGGTAACGTCAGCAACAAGCTCCAGCTCTCAGGACTGCACCATAGTAATGCTGGAGAACATCATATATGATCGTAAATATCCTTATTACAAGGCTTAATGTGCAAAAAACCGAACTTCTCCTTTATGGGTCCTGTGCGGTTTGGGACTCCTCGCATCTGTACTGGTGCATGTGAACCTTCCAGACTGGAATATTCTGGTTCTTCCACTGACACTTGCGGCCAGCAAGGTCAGGAAAACCACTCATGACCACAAACCGGTCTTGCTTTTCGTGACAGTTTCGGGACGCTCTAGACGCTCTCCTCCTTGGTCTTTCCCCCAACAGACCGTAAAAATTTCAGCCCCTCTTTCTCTCGTCTTTCCCTTGACTCAGTACTAATTAGGATGATGTATGGCTGTAGGGCTCTTTAGAAGGAGTGGAATAGTCTGAGGCACTTTGATTACAATAAACAGAGTCAGGGATTTGAAACAAAACCACACGGCAGTAAATGGGCTTCACCTCCTCTCTGTTCACCATGCCAGGCTGGTTCTGGGGTTTACACAGGTGTGCGTGTGTACATATATGCACATGTGGATACGAGCAGCACGAGACTTTCAATAAATATCGCAGACAAACAATAGAGTAACAAACGTCCCGACACAGGACATTTACTCCATAAATCAGACTAAATATCTTTCACAGCTTGACGAGAGCAGCAGGGCCAACGGAAGAAAACCATCATCAGTCCTGTTGGTGCTTTTATTTTTCATGTGATGACTTCTCATTAACAGGTTAACTAATGAGGAGGAACTGCATGCCATAGGTGATGCCATGACGCTTCCTCTCTCTGAATCTGAATATTTAATGTGTTCTCGCTTTCGCTGACGTCTGTTTATATGACGTAACTCATTCTCTCCACAGTCATGTGTAGTTTGTCGGCTGCCATCGTTTGTCATCGCGCGCCCATTCATCTTAAGCTTTCCACTGAATGAGTGGCCTTTCTATCCGGTTTCTGCCCGAGGAAAATGATCGGTCTGTTTTTGCAGAACTGGATTTTCAATTTCGTGGTGTATGGCTAGACGTTTGGGCAGAGAGCGGGCGGGAGGGTAAGCAGTTGGTGTTATATAGGGACAGTGAAGTAAGAGTTCAGGGTAAAAAGTGAAAGAGGGCAAACTGAGAAGGGGGCAAAATGCGTGCATGCGTGACTAAGATTTGTGATACAGACGTGATAACGTTTTTGAGTTCGGACAGGACAATAATGTAACACTGTGATGCAGAACAAGACAAACTACCCACCTGCTTACACTGCGTCTCTTTGGATTTGAGTAAAAGCAAATCATGTTTGCTTGGTTTTCAAAGTCAAACAGTATGACAGGGCATGTTAGACAGAAGAAATAAGGTGTGTGTAGGCGTGTGACAAATTAATGGAAAATCCCTGAAACAAATTAGTAGGGTAAAAAATAACAAATGCGGACTCCTCCAAACAGGATACGAGCACTCACAGAATAGTTTGATGATTATAAACATCATATAAATCATACGCTCTGGAACTTTCAAGGTCAAACCAACATAATGCCAACAGACACGTCTGAATTGTAGGTGGAAGTAGACAATGCAGTGGTATCGTTCTTGTAAGCTGTTATTCAATCTATTTAACAAATTTCATTGAGTGTGTCTGCATAGAAATCAGTACAAGAGATTCTGTGGATTGTGTGCATTAAAATAAAGATTATCTCTAATTTAATCTGCTCACAAAAATAAATAAAATAAAATAAAATAATTATTTACTTCTCTAAATCTTCATTATCATTAAATCCTTGTTCTCAATAGCAAAACAAGCTGGTCAATAAAGGAAAAACGAGTGATCACAGTAGAGGATCAGACAGGGCTGATGGTGAGCCGCCACTCTGTGTGGCTCCTGCAAGCATGGCAACTAGGGCTGCACCATTTTCTGAAAATAACAAATTGCAATTATTTGGACTAATATTTCAATGGCTGTGTGATTTGTGATGTCATAACTATTCTCATTACTATGAAAAAAACATATTACAAAGATTATGATTGTGATGGTATGATGATGGTATGACTTTGCAAGGGTCTGTTTCAAACAAAGATGTTTTCTCAAGTCTGTAGAATAAGACGTGCAGGCCGGGACAACTCTGCAGTGCCACAATATTAAAATTAAAATGGTTAATTGAATCACACATTTCTGCTTTAACAAATAAAGTCCCTTCTCCCAGTGATTTAAAAATTAAATAGAACCATATTGTGATTTTGATTCAATTTTGATCAATTGTGCAGCCCTAATTTTAACTACACACATTTGGGATTTAAATATTACAAGTTTAGATCATAAGGTTTAAATCATAGGACAGACAGTAATTCTGTTCGTGTTTGATTGGAACACAGTGGAACGCTACATTAGTGTTAAAGTCTGTGTCATAACCAGTTTCTGGACTTGTTCTTTGCGATTCATTAATTTCCACCTTCACGCAGGCTACTTTCATCTGTCAGAGGGCTGCTGCGTCAGTCTGATTATTGATAAGTGTCACCTGTGTGTGACCTGCTGAATATTGTTTGTTCAAAGCACACTGTTGTGTGGCAATAAACACTACTTATCCACTGGAAGTGCCGTCCTGTTTAACTTTTGGCTTTACCTGTCAGAGGGGGCGAACGCCTTAAAGATCTCCGTCAGTGTGAAAGTGTTCACTCACTAATGGCGGAGGTGCTTGAGAGAACAGTCAACAACTAAACTACCCGATTTGTCTGTAACGGGTTTTTAAACATCATGTGTGACAGGGTACCGAAGCATCATCATTAAAACCGGAAATACTTTTGGGAGGACTGATTTTCATTCCTCCAGTAGAGTGTCAGAGCACTGAAGAATCTGCTTTCTATTGCTTTTTCCTTTCATTTGTCACCCATCTGTTCTGTGCAACCAAATAAAAAGAAGCCGTTCGTCCAAAAGAGAAACTTACTTCACAGGCCAGAGGTGCAGCGCTGTCCAGGACAGGGACGGGTTTGCTCTCCTCGTACTGTTGCAGCTGTTCATGGATCTGAAAAGACAGATTGTGATCATCAGTCAGAGAGAGAGAGAGAGAGGGAAGAGGTCAGTTTTCGGCTGCAGAGGTCACAACCGAGCCTCCCTGAGCAAACACACACACACACACACACACACACAAGGGTTCAAAGTGTGCACACGCAAGCCCATGTGTGCTGCTGCAAGCACACATGTATGAAAACATGTACACGTGTATGAAAACATGCACAGCCTCCATCCAGACAATCACTTGCAATCTCTCACAGTAGATCAAAATGACAAGCAATCACACTTTCAAACAAAAAAAAAACCCCACATACACACACGCAGGTCTTTCACACACAAGACTCCCTTGACTGAGTTCAACAGACTGCTTCTAAGTGTTTCAGCTCGCTTATCCGCTACACAAATAATCCAGTTTTCCACCATGCATTTGATATGCTCTAGTGGCCTGGTGAGGATTCCAAATCATTTCAGCAGTCTGGTTAAATTGGCTAAACATTTCCTTATCAGCCTCAACACTGCAACTGCACAATGTTGAGAGACGAAGCCGAATCTCTGGAGAGTTACTAAAATGGAAAGTAGGCCTGAGACGTGTGTTAACGTTCATTTACGCACACAAGAACACTTCATCACTCAAAAACTGATATGGGGTATAGAAAAGCAGTAATTCACACACATACACACAACCTTACATTTGCACCCGCGCATATGCAGTCAAACAGACACACACACACAAAAAACCCCCCAAAACACTACAGCAATCCCATTTTTGATTTAAGAGCAGCTGTGCAGGAATGTGTTGACAGCCGTTGGCCTGCAGTGAGGTCCCATCAGAGAACAGACAGGGACGACTGAGCCTCTCCTCAGCCCAGCGTGGTGAGGGCGAGACAGGCCAAGAGTCTGACTGAAGGGCCTGAAGCCTTCCAGCACAACGGTGGAAACAGACGGCCCTCTACTAGGGGACAGAAGAGTGACAAAGGAGGACCTGGGGCAACTTGGTATCTGTCAGGGCAAAGTCTCTGATGTAGTCGTTTGCTTAAACACACACACACACACACACATACACACACATACATATACACACACACAAGCATTGAGATGGAGCTGTGTCAGTTTGTGACGGAGGCTCACTCAGAAAGACATAAAGCGACAAGAAAAACAGTTTGTTTGCTGTCACTCTGCGAGCAGCTACAGATAATGTGTGGAACTGAAACATCTGTTTTTGAATCGTCAGACACAATATTTCCTCTTCAGTGCACAAACCACAGTTTTCAACTAGATAGCATTCCACAGTAGCAGCAGCAGGGAGCTTGCTATTGAGAGACATAACTGTTGTGAGATGACATAATCCCACGATGGAATCTGTGCCCTTCAGATTTTTTTTTTTCAAATTTCCATCCTAGAAAAAAATTGTGGAAAAGTCCTTATAAGCTAAAAGTTGTGCCATATATGTAGATAAGTTCATTTGAGGTTTTTCAAAGTTGTCATCTGTCTTTGATAACTACAGAGAAAGAAGGGAAGAAAGGAAAATCATGCAATGCAAAGACACTAAAGGCAGCATTTCAGTGGCATTTATGACTTTCTGGTGAGAAAAATGCAACAGAACTATGTGTTAAATGTCTTTGCATTTGTATGTCCCTCTCTACCCATGAGAACTGCTGGCCTTTAACAGGTACAGCCATTTCAGCTTGACTTATACACACAGTCTCCTGTCATAAATTATGACCTGTAAGGACTGTGTTTCAGCCAACAGAGCGGCCATGTTTCAAGGTCAGCTTAAAGGTTCAAATCCCTGTGTAAAGCCGACATTACTCGGCTATAAAACATGGTGTATTAGGCGTGTCGTGGAGGTAATCTGTTGAGAGCCTAAGGGAATCAGATGGTTGCTTAGCTCAGCTGTAGAGAACAAAAAGCTGCAACTTGAGGACCTCAGAACAAGACAGACAAATGATGCTGGAAAGAGTGAGCAATTTAGTACGTTTGCATGAGCGCGGAAAGGTGCAGGAGGCTCAGGACACAGCTACAACTTGGAGATGTGATAACAGCCTGAAGAGACTCAAATGTTCAAGTGGCACTGAACAACACTACTGTCAACGAGTTCCATGTTTTATGGCACCAGATTTAAGACTGCCACTCTTGGGCAATTCCTGGAAATTTTCATCTTCATCTGTTTAATTTCACACAGCCACGTCATGTTTGAAAAAAGCTGCTCTCCACTGTTCATAAAGTCCCAACAACTCCACCCTGTGCTCTGACTCCTCAGCCTGTTCTTCTACAGTAAAAGGCCATAAAAGGACAGGCAGGCAGCTCTGGTTACTTCATCTGTCCGGATCATCTTTGTAAGAAAACAGATGAAATAAATGAGTGAGGTTGCCAGTGTCTCCAGTGCTCCAACATACCTAAGTCCTAGTGACATCTGCTTAGGTAGTTGTAGCTCCACCACCTCGGCTTACTTAGTTACTGTGGAATTTCTCCTCTGCTCAGTGAGCAAATGCAAGATTGAAATGCTTTTATTTACAGTTCAGGATACTTTCCAAGAGCCTGTCCATGACGCAGTAATGTATTTTAAAGTCATTACCCCCCTTTTTGCACAGCGCATTCTCTGTCTCGTTGATGAGGCAGCAGTGCTCCTGGCAAACAGCAGAAGTGGCCTGGTGGAATGAGAAAGAAAAACAGAGGGAGACGGTGTGCTGCCACCGAGGAGGGCTTAGCTTGAACCAGAGCGCGCCTGCTGGGCATGCAACCGAGTCAAAGAAGGGCATTCTGAAACTTTGCCGATGAGAAATGGGGTGATACTGAAAAAATAAGGGAGAGGAGTCAGAAGATCAAAATGCTTAAAACATAGGGAGGAAAGCTCCCTGAAGTAGCAACTGAGAGAAGATGAATGATTGTGCACCTTTATTGAAACAAAAAACCCCCCCAAAAAACATGCTACAAAGGAGCAGTGTGTGTCCCGTCTTCAGAGAGGCCCCAGACTAAGTTGTGTTTGCTTCCAGGAATGCCCTGTGGGTTTAAAACAACCACAGAAACAACTTGAGGATAAACACTAACCCAGGTACCAATTGATCTGAAAGATTTTAACAAGGATGGACTGAACCAAAAACATAACATCAATCTTCATCTTGATCAGAAATGAGCTCCAACTACTGCTAAGGATCATTGTTAAGGCTAAGCACCCTGGAGACCTTTTGAGAAACCGTAAGTAATAAAATTCAGCAATTCCAACTGTATTTATGCTCTCTTCATGATTAAAGCCCATCAACAGTAAGAAGAACAATGGCCATGCTGAACCTGGGTTGTCATTGTGGAGGTATAGTTGAAGAAGAAACATGCCTTACAAACACTAATTCCAGACACACCAGAGAAAGCAAAGTCTGGCGCAGAAACAGGGACAGAGTGTGCAGGGGAGCAAAAGCTTGAAAGATGAAGAAGTCCGTGATGGAAGGAGATAGAGAGGTCTGGAGATCACAGGGCTCCATAGTGTTTCTCGTTCCAAGTCCTGCAAAGAGGCTCAAAGCCTCTGGTTAATGTCCACTCTCTAGAAAACAGGTTTGACTGGTTGACGATCATTTTCCCACTGCTGTTTCTATATCTACCCAACGGAGCTGGATCCAGTATGAGGCCTGTGTAAATTCACCTGGGTCCGACTTCTTGTTCTGCTCCAGAACACCTTGTCAAATTTCTGTGTTTTGGTAGACTCGGCCAAGGGATGGTAAGGAGGAATTGCAGACTGACATAGAGGGCTGAAACTTGAATATTTGTAATATGATATGTTTACTCAAGGAGCAGAGGGAGAAAATATTTGATTTGCTTTTTTTTTTTTCTTTTACAGAACTTCAGTTTACAAAAGCCCAATCCCATTTCTCATTTTTACCCCTTCCCCTTGCCCCTTGGAGTTACAAGGGGCAGTGGTTGAATTCTAGCCCAACGAAATGGGACACCCCTTCTAGAATGATATGATACATCCCCACTTTGGCTGTGTGTGGAAACGGAGTGGTGCAACACAATACACTACGGAATGATGTTACGAACCCGGACACAATATTAAGTTTTCCATAGTGTCTGGGAATTAGACGACCAATACATTGCAGCAATAATGGCTGTATCGGCCATAGCTGATGACAGAAAATATAAAGTCCCCATCCTTGTCTCAACGGGCTGATATAAGCGGGCTGTGTGTATTCCCTTCACTTGCATGAATGATGCCACTGAACACAAACCATGATCTAGCAGAGTACACAATTCTTGTCATAATTTTAAAATCTTTATAATACCTTACAAATTAATTTTTAATTTGGGAGTTTCTCTGTCACTCATGCAGCAATCTTGCTGATGGTTTGCAAGGCAAATCTCATGACCCTCCGTTTGAAGTGTGCCCTTGAAAACTGCCATTTAGTCCTAACATTTCACCCTACCCCTCTATCTCAACAAGAACTTGGACACCTACATCTTAACGTGAACGCGTAAAACTGGAGAGGCAAGGGGTGAAATGGGATTGGGCCAAAGTGTAAGCTTTAGTCCTGGCATGGTGGCATCTGGTCCTGCACATTGTGTTTCCAGAAGAATCCTGCAGATGACAACACCATTTTCCGTTAATCTGGTGAGGGGACTACTGTCCTGTGATAAAGATTGTGCCGGCAGACATAAGATTCAATTCTGTGCCATGATCAGTATATTATAAATGACTTATTTCATTCAGGTTTTTTTTGGTTGTTCCACAGAGAACTTTTTGATGGCTGTAGTAGTCTCTTCATATATTTACGGTTTGTAACCTTGCATGCAGCCGATCACACAGCAATGTACCAAATGCTACAGTGCTGCCCTCACTCAGGAAAAACATACCACACATGTTTACCAGCGCCTGATAATAGCGTGTATATTGTGTAGTATTGGATTATTTTTTAACACACCAGTCAATTGAGGGTACTGACAAAAATATGCCGATTGTTAGTCTTATATATCTTTATATTACCAGTTCAGTGACCTTGTGGTTACAGTGTCCACTCTGACATTGGGAGGTCAGGGTTCAATCCCTGGTTAAGTCCTACCAAAGACTATAAAAATGGTACCTGATGCCTTCCACGTACACTAGCTTCATGTCCACGGTGTGTACTTGTGCATCAAGCTGCCTCTTGCTACACAAACACAATGGGCTCCTGCTCTATGAGCCTTCATGGCTCTCAAAGGGTACTCACTTACTTATATCTTCACATTATTGAGCATACGAACAAACCCAACACCTTTTCTTGACCGAGACACTATTCAGAGTGATCTGGTGTCTGAGTGGGGCTCTCATTTGTTGTGGAAAACGCGTAAAGAATGTGACTGCTAATTTTTAATTAGCAAGTAAATTCAGTGGACAAGGATGAGAGACAGGCAGCCAGACAGAGAGAAAAACAGAAAGAGAGAGAGACCGGGGCAGCGGGCCAACAATCATGACAGCCACATCCTTTAGATAGGGGATACATTTCCACATTTCCTCATGGAGCTCTTGGGAAAGTGAGCAGAGACACACCTCCACAGACATCATGTTTTCTGTGAAACCAGGACAGTGCAGGACACAGTCACATTTGTCTACCTAGGCTACATATATATTTAGAGCCTAGGTATAAATTAATATTTATATATATATATCAATCAAGAAAGTCATTGACATGAGAACATGATGCCAGGATAAAAGACAGGACAACTGCGATGACTTACTGAATCAGACTGATTTGAGCACAGGCAGTCAATTCAACATATACTGTACATTTGTTGAGACAATCTTTTAAAGCTCCAGGTGAGCCCATGATGTCTTCAGGCAGTTTTCAGGCCACAGGGAGACATAAATATACTATATGGCACCATGAATCTAATTTTCCATATTTTGTGTATTGCTCCTATGTTCCATGTCCCATTAAGATTGGCTTCCCATTGTGTAGACCTTCTGGTTTCACTTTGGAGTCCTTTTTTTCAGAGGAATACAAAATCGGGGTCAACCAAAGTGACCTGGAATAATGGTTGTGGGATCACTCCAGAGATTTTCCTTGATTACCAATACAGACATTTGACTGATAGAATGAGGACTGGTGGATCTGTAGGCCTTTTCTCATTTTCACTGCCCCCCCAGTGGTTTGCCATGGTTCAAGTCGATGAGTTTTAAGGTTATTCAGTAACAGGCCGCGCTGTAGCTCGTCTGCTGCACTAAGGAGTTTCCCTCCTCCTTTTTGCCGTCCCTATCATAACCTTGCCTTTGGCTTCATCTATCGTCGTCTGGCTCGATTCAGAGGCGCTTATTTGTGGACAATGAGCATGATCTTTCGACTTCACGCTGTAGACGTCCATTAAACCTCTATGAAAATATTTGGAAGGTAGCCTATATGCAAAGTATACCATTGCAAGGAAGGGGATTCATTTAGGATTCAAGTGAGGTTTTCAAACCGTAAATAACCACCCAGCTTGTGTCAGAAAGAAAGGTGAGTTAGAGAGCTGTAACCAGAGTCTGCTCAAAGTCCTTTAATTTATAATCACTACCATACCAAAGCTCTGAGATTTTTCATTAAGAGTACAAGAATTTAGACTGTTTACAGTCTCAGATGCTAACGATGCCTGATGAATATAAAGGTAATCTCTTTTAAGATTGGAAGCCCCTTTGTCAGAGCACCCTCCTGGTATTATTTTAACACCCTGCGAAGGTTCCTGTTCCTCCAAAATAATAAATATAGACCTTATAGGCAACCAGTTACCACAGACAGTACATGTGGATCTCTGAGGTGGTATAGGTTTACAGGCTGAGTCCTGCACCAGAGACGATTAACCAAGTTTTATAGCAGCATACAGGGTGTTGGGCTTGAATGACTCACTGACAGCTTTTGCAGCAGGGTGAGAGATTTAGAACAATTTCCTTTTTGTGATCTTCATTGGGAATGTGGACTGTGAGCAAGGTGTGTAAAGGATAAGGCAAGTGCCAAGAGGGCAAAACTATGGTTGCAGTTAAGGAGTCGAGTTAATGGACATCACAGGGTGAGGCATAATACTTGGAGGGCTACCTAGAGCTGGATCCAGTTATTCATGGCACTAAAGGAATACAGTCCAGTTTGTCTGAAAATGAGCTCATTCACCGAAAAAAAAAAAAAAAAAAAAAAAAGCTAAAACTTTCCACTTGGGTACAAGCATCAGCTGCAGCACCTTAACATGTCATTAAAAGCCTGTAGCACTGAAGAATAAACTGGCAAGACCACATCAATATTGCTATGTAACAACAAAGCGCAAAGCCTTTTAGCAACTAACGGGGGCAGACTTTAAGGGAAAATTGACTAACCACAAGATGAGGGATCTCGGGGCTTGGCGAAAGGCCTGCTGACAGAAACTTAGTTTTAAAAGAGAGCTCCACCTGAGGCAGGTGGAAATTGAATATTGTATTATATTTCCTGTGGCTTTTTTTGAAGCTGGAACTTGGCAGCGCAACAGTGAGTGTTGTGGAATTTATAAAAAGCAGACTTCAATAACCCACTTTAATTGACAAGAGGGAGACTGTCTGTGTTGCTTAAGCTATGCTAGCTGTAAACGCCAGCGCTCACATTTCATGTCAGCTCTGATACTGCACCGCTGAAAAGTCTGCAAAGTGTGTCTGCCTGCTTCATCCCCGCTGAAAGATGATATTACAAAATTTTTGTTTCATCTCTCTGACATAATGGGATTAGGACAGACGTGAGAGTCTGTCCCAACCATTTGATGAGGACAGGTGAGGAGAGACAGAAGGAACCTAACTCTGCTTTAAGTTTTCATGTAGGTCTGAATTCTCGAGTCTCCTTTAATGTCTCTCTTTCCATTTTTCACCCGTCTTCCTCTGGTCCTTCTCTCTCCCTCCAGACAGACTGACCAGTAACTGATGCTCCATAATTACCCAGGTGAAGCTTGAGCGTTTCCATATGAGCAACCTAGGTTGTCCAGCCTGTCAGATTAACATGATGTGTGTGTTTTCTCTCTGCTGTTTAGCCTTTCTCAAAGTATCCCCTTCACAGCCTTGTGGAATAGAAGGTGGATTCTGTGGAGATTTGGTGGTAGGGCTTTACAGGAAGGAGACAATTAAAGTTTTATTAATGGTGTGCCACTGATGTTAGCCATGTTCACCTTTATTTTACGTCCGAGTGCTGGTCCCCGCTGTAAGGTGAGATGGTTGTTCTGTACCTCTGTGTGTTTCAAAGACTGCCTCTCTCTGCATTTGGCTGACTAGCTGACAGGCTGGCTCGCGTCTCAGTACCCAGTAGAAAGCAGAGGAAACACATAGTTCTGCTTGCCTGGAACGAGGCAGTTTTCACTTATGCCTCCATGTTAATGATAAGAGACGCTAAGAGCAGCTCAGTTTCTCTCTATTAAATAAAAAGGAAGAATAAGAAAATAGGTGGAACAGGCTTATTTTGTTGAAGAAATAACTAGATTCTTTGAAGTCTTCTGACATATTTGACCAATTTTGTGGCTGATTTGGGGCATTTTTTCCTCTACAGCAGCAGTGGTGAATCGCGTCACATTAGCTTAGGCCTTAACGGATGCTTACTGAATTAGACTGACAGGGGCCCAAAAGTGAGAGAGCCACTCAGTATCTTGTTAGCAAATGCTCAACGTAGTAATGTGATTTTACCATTCAATCCTTTTTTCATGCATGCACACACATATCTCCAGTGGCAGCTTTTGACAGTTACTAAGTAAAGCCTGTTGGGTTTTCGTTAAGCAGTTAGAATAATGACAAATGAGATGGATGGAGTGTCAACATCATCACAAATGGTTGGTATTCCTTTAGCTACATAGCTACACCTTTGTCAGTGTTTCCCCTGTATTCATTTCACATTGGGGCCCTCCTTCTGTAAAGCTGGTTGATTGATTGATTGATTTTTGTGGAGGATGAGAAAAGGGAACTTAGATAACAGTGGAAGGACACTTGGTGAGGGGAACAGCAGGCCACTCTGTCTAACTCAATGTTTTGAAGGAGCGCAATTGAAGATATTTATTGTTTTTTACAGTTTTATATGGTTACAGGTAGTTTTACATGTGACCAAATTCAATCA
>JAQFJA010000013.1:15685263-15695616 GCA_029874485.1 Naso brachycentron | reverse complement strand
CAGACTGAGGAAAGGATAGTGTTCCTGGGGGAAAGGTGGGGATTTCTGGCAGCTGTTTTGGTGTTGACAAGCTTGATGGGTTCCTCACTCTAACATCACAGTCAGTCACTCACACACACACACACACACACACACACACACACACACACACACACACACACACACACACACGGCAGAAATAACGAGAGTAATGCAGTATAGTACATGTCTTTTGACAGTATCTTGCTCTCTGTTGTTAAACTGTAAATTTGCATGGTATGCATGCTGCATTTGCAGTGATGTGTTTTTCATTTGGCAGGACACAAAAATGAAGTGAAAATCAACTCTGGGATATTTTCCAACCACAGACTGAGAAAAAAAAGCAGCCTAACACATGTTAAAATTAATTCATCTCTAACCTGAAATTAAATTTCATTCCTGCACACGTCCAAGCTAAACTGCCTTTACTTAAAGATGTATTATTCTAAAGGTTGGAGTCGCACTTGGTTCTTGCATTCAACACTTTGTTTGTGCACTGATGATGGACATAAAAATGTGAATTTGTCAAGTAATTTTTGCTGGACGGCTGCAGTTTATAAGTCCATTTTACTGGTTTTGTGTTTCAGATTGTTTTCCTGGCCCAAGCGTCTGTACCTGGCTCGTGGCCGGCTCCGGTGGCCAGGGCAGGCATGACTCCTGCCGGCTGCTTCCCGGTTTCCCTCAGGCTGTGTAAAATGGCAGCAGGGCGTCAGAGTTGTGAGCTTTTCGGAAGCTCTCCCCAAGGACCAGCTGACTCTGCGGACGGGCTTTATGCCATGAAGTCCTGCGAGGGAGAACACGATTTTAGAATCTACTTGTCAAACGGCAGAATGGCTGCATGCACGTGTGTGTCAGAGAGCTACTGTGTTCTGTGTCTGAGTATGCTGAAGTGTGTTAGGAGATCTTGTAGCCATGGATATGAATATCTACCATACTAGCAAATATATGTACTCAGTGTGTGTGTGTGTGTGTGTGTGTGTGTGTGTGTGTGTGTGTGTGATGATAGTGCTTTCACAGCTGACTCTGGGTGTTTATAATTAAACACTCTGTATATGAGCCAACATCCGGCGCCCATACAGTATATACACTTTCAGTCACAGTCGCAAATGTAACACACAGACACAGCTATCCCACACATTCAGCATTTGGTGGAATCGAGGAAACTTTATCCGCAAAGGGTAAGTAAGTTAGCAAATGCAGCAGACCTGTGAAAAACCAAACAGGCGTGGAGAAGCATCGCTTCGTAAATAATGGTGCTGAACTGGAACACCAGATAGAGCAGGAACAGGAAAACAGGGGATGTAGACCACAAATAAAAGTCTGTGGCTCATTGAATTCTCCACCTGCAGTCAATGAACATGTGCAGACCCAAACGGTAGTGTATAATGAACACAACCTGGAGGAAAACAGCCAATATGTATCAATTTGGACAAAAGAGCCTGATAGATGTTGGTGCAGAACGGAGCTGTAGATTTAAAACCTGGAGTCAGACTAAAGTCACAAAAATAAGGACAATAACAATAATTTAGGACTTGATTTAAATTTGACTGGACTGAGAAGTTACTTGCTTTAGACCAGACTTTCTTAAGTTAATCCCCCAAACAAGGACATTTAATCAGTCTGACCTTCCTTATCCATCTGGCTTTCATATTTAAAAATTAAACTCATCAGGTCTTCAGGCACTAAAAGGAGTTGATCTTAGCTATGCAAAAAACAAATACCTGACTTGAGAGCGGTGTTTTGAAACTACAGCGTCAATTTAATGAAGAACTTGCATCTCAACCTGCAGTTTTGTTAGACTTGCCCTAACAGACTTAAAACAGGGTGGAAACAACAAACAACTGGACCATGTCGGCTGTAACATGTTGTGAAGTGCAGATGGGAACTTGTCAGCTTAAGCCATCAATGTGTCCCTTGTGTTTGCTTCACTGTCTGTGCTGGTTCTGTCAACAGCCCAATAAGTGCAGTGGCTGCAGGATGCATCGTTCAGGGGATGCCCTCACCCTCACCCTTCTACAGTCTCAACTCAGCCACAGGTCTTCAGGTCTTATCAGTGTGAACTGCATTTATCTCAGCCTTTTTAAAAATGCCACGACAAACCTCAGCGTGCCTTAATCGAGCTCATTCTGGCATCAGCACAAATACTGTTTCTGAAAGAGGACAAGGGAAAACAATTAGATTTGGGCCTTTGGTTCTTTACATCATGCAGCTTAATGATCCATTATATGTCAGCTCCAATGTTCTGTGGCCCTGTCAAACTCAATTACGTGAACTGTGGTGCCTTGGGGTCCTGTTACTATTTTTCTTCACTGAAAATGCTCAAAATGAACACCAGTAGTGAGATAAGCTATATTATGTTTCTCCCATGTTGATAAGTCGAGTAAAAACTGGTTCTGGGTGGACAGTGATCACACTGCGCTGCGGCTGACTCAGAGCTACTTGGCTTCAGATAGGGACAGCACAGACACCTGCACCCTTCCAGCTCACTGGGACCCCCGTTAAAGGATAGGTGGTGTCAGCCATGCACGGTTAAAATTTAAAATGCTGTCATTCCACGTCTACATCAGCAGACCAAAGTGTGGACCGGAACTTCTATTACGAATGCATTTGCTGTAAAGAATCTCTCGCTAAGCCCCCGCAGTTACAGCTGTGCAGAAGTGATTTTTATCTTGCGTTTCACCCAGCATGTGTGTACAAACACATGCAGAGGTCAACCCTGCCAAGTCGGCGGCCCACGTAGCAAAACGCTACCACGCCTGTCTGACATACTGTGATGTGAACTCACCTCAGGGGCCAGAGGACCCCAGGTGGAGCCTTGTGGAAAAAGCATCTAGACAATGCAGTCCAGAGGATGCCTGAGTGAGCAGGTAAGCAAGCCGTTGAGAGCATATCAGAGAAGGAATATTTTTCTTCTGGATTGAGATGCACGAAATATGGTGCATTCATTAAATGGTGCTGAAAAAAGGAGTGATTTTCCAACAAGAGATCTGGAGGAGGAATTCAAAACCCTGCTAATATGTCACACCAGTGCCAATTTGTAGATTAGGCTTAGGGGTTAGGGATTTGTCAGTCATTTGCATTAGCTTTGCATGATCAAAAATTACTAATGCGTTTTGTTGAGCACTTAAATGAAATGGGTTAAAAAGCCAGCAAAGCAACGCAGCAGTGCCTCAAGCAGCTATTACAAAATCTCTTCAACAGGCCGGTTTGAACAGGGGACCGAACAGCCACTGAGTTCATGCCAAGTGAGCTGACCCATGCTAAATCAGTTCAGTGTTTCAGAGAGAGAGGGCTACAGCACGGTAATGTCATAAGACTTTGATTGGAATGACAGACTTAAGGAAAGACAAGGGACATGAATATTCTTAAGGTATGCCGCGCCGTAATATCAGTCGTACCGTTTGCCTTTTGTTGCATCCAAAGGGGAATGACCACATATTCCCCAATCTGAGGAAGGATCCATCTTTCCATTTCAGGAGCTTTCTGAGCGCCAGGAAGCATGTCGCAGAGCTGAGAACACCTGGGACTTTTTAAAAGGCCCAGAAGGATCGTAACAGACAAACTTGAAGAAACATTCACCACTGTCAGAGCACTCTAACCGTGTCTGTTCAGATCACACAATATCAGATGGTCATGGGGGTAGTAAAGGGACACTCTGCCATGTGCACAAAAGATGGGATATGCTTAATTGCAACGGGATGTTCCTCCCTCTACCCCAATGAAGTCTGACATCTTTAAAGGGTTCTGCCACCATCTAGTGGAAACTTTAAATATTGCAGAGAGAATTTATCAGAATACCCAGCTGAGACACAACCTGAATCATCTCTTTCTGACAGATATCTGTGTGTACAGATGTCAGGAGATGCCATCTGTGTCCACTCAGTCTTGTTCTGAGTGTGATGCCTGAGGCTGAATCAGTATTTAAAGAGAAAACAGCTTCAGGGTGACGGATTGACAGGTGGAAGGGCAGACACAGAGAGGTGTTAAAGAATGTTGTCCTTCTCTTTTTAAAAACAAGCCTGTCCATCAAGGCGGGTGGTGCGGAGGAGTGCGGGTGGAGCCGTCTGACTCTCAGCTGGATGCTGATGGAGTTAGGGAGAGGAATAACAGAGTCAGGAGGTGAATGATTGGCAGTGAAAAACACTGCAAGACCTCTCCTCTCTAAAGGCTTATCAACACTTTGAACGGGTGCTCTGAGTTTACAACTTTATATCAGCTTTTCAATTTGATGTTTTGCTTCTTGTCTTCCTCCTAATTGTAACTGAACTGTGTTCAAAGCAATCCACCGACGGACAACAACATCCTCAGCGGGAAAAGAAACAAGGAGAAAAACACGTTATCCTATGAAGCATTCGCAGGGTTCACTGGGTTGAACGGTTCTGCGTTTATGCTGCCTGAGTACTGCAACAGGACACGGCAGAGGTCAACTCTGCCATTTAGCACCACTGAATCCTCCCCAGGGAGCCATTAGGGTGTTGGGTTTTTCTGTCCTGGACTGTCCCACATCCAGTGACAGGAAGACCAGCTACTGGCTGGGGTTTTTACTGGACCACCATGAATGACACTAATCCTCCCCATTGCATGACAGACAGCCATCCAAAACCACCCCTGTCACACATGCTCTGGTTACAGCGCAAAGGACCAGTTTGCTCCAAAGCTTTACACCAGCTTAAACATCTGCTGATCCGCTCCAATCTGATGAGTTTATCTACTGGTTCTTGGTGAGATGATAGAGGATCTATCTGGCAGCCTGTGTGACACCTGCTCAGATAACTAATGCTGTTCTGCCTGATGCAACGTTGTGAGGCTTCAGCTCTGCAGTTATCTGAGGGTTTTGCAAAATGAGGTAGATCAGGTTTTATTGCCCAACGTGCTGCTGCTTTTGTCTTCATGAATGCCCCGTCCAAGCTGTCAGAAGTCACACTGTGTAAGCTTTGGGTATGGTTTCAAAATCTCAGAAGCAGAATTGATGCAATACCCGAGTTTAGGCAATAATACTGAAACCATGCTTGTTTTTTTTCCCCTTTTCTTTCTTTTTTCCTGTTTTTGACAAATGACAAATTTTACCTAAGCCAAGAAAGCAACCAAAGCACTGAAATGTTGGTAGTAGAGATGTTCCAATACCACTTTTTCCCTTCCGATATTGATTCTGATACCAAGTACTAATCTGATATCAGCACATAAAAACAATTCCTTACACATCTCCTTTGACTTTCCAGTAATATATAAAAAATATTGCTAAGTGCAGACATCCGCTCTTCTTTGTTGCTCTTTAAAATAATGCTTTCTAGTGGCAGCACGGTGCAACTTTTTTAGCTGTTTTACAGCGACAAAGAAAATGTGATATTAGGTATGTAACGGCAGTCAGAGCTACTTGAGCTAATTGGAAAGCAGCTGAGCACAGTCTCATACCGCTACTAAATCACATGTTATCTGACTGATGCACAGACTGGCATGCTCGCTGATACTGACACCAGCATTTTCAGCGGTAGCGGTGGTATTTTCCGATACTGATTGCGGTAACGGAACAACTCAAGTTGGTAATAGATTTTCATACAAGTATAAAAGATGGTGTGCAGGAGCTTCTTTGTTACATTCACACAATATCAGGAAAATACAAGAAAATATACAGTTTTGGTAATTACATCTTATCAACATAAAGGTAAAATGTGATGAAAGAATAAGATCACGAATCTAAGTAGATATTCTATGCTAGCTTTTGGTACTTGGAGTCAAATATGATGGACACCACTCGTGCCGCACCCTGAAAAACACAAGACCAAAAACATGTTGTGTGCAAAAAAGCACAAAAACTGCAAAAAGACCTCCAGCATCCTAACACCACCTACCTCTGACTATCACCTAAATTCTTACACCTTCCTGTCATCGTAGCCAGCTGCATATTTCCTCATCATCCTGCAATACTGCAGAATCCAAGGCTGCAGACTTGCTAAGCTGTCAAGCCCACTGTGCGTAAAAAAATGCATGAAGGATATTTAATGTTTTTTCATTGCTCTGTGTGCTCACATGAAGGTCAAGCGAGGTAGCAAAACGCACACAACCTTCCAGTTCACCAACGAGTGGATCAGTTTTTTGTGCTATGTTGCTCTTTAGAAAGAAGGAGCCAGAGTTTAACATGTCTGAAGGGACAGAAGAAGAGTGATGCACAACCACGTGGATTTAAAAGAAAAATATATAATTGCTCAGTTTCTGGAAAACTAAGTTCTTTCACTTACTACGCCCCATTGGTGAGTTTCAGCTATGGGGAATTGGTATGGGGTAGCTGTGAAGACAGATTGGATGTAAAATCAATTTGTTTTTCAGCTACTCTACATCATATTGGCTTGCAGCAACCACAAAGTGCAAAGTCAGACAGACAGAAGTAGATAGAGTTACAGCCACATGCACACAACCATATATGACACAATCATAAGAGTATAATTGCAGTGTATCCAACTGTGGTAGAGGCGAACATTCATTTACACACGGGCACACAGTGGAACTACATTTCAATGGGCTGTGCATAATTGCAGTGTATTAAACCGTGGTCGAGGGGAATGTTCATCCACATGACATTTTGAAATTATAATACCGTTTCCAGAAAAAAGAAAAGAAAATCGAAAATCCTCCCGATGCCAGCACCGCATAGGCAGCCCTCCGCATTTTCTGGTTCTTCTGTGGAAAAACACATTGTTGAATAATGTCTTTCTCCTGCCTTGGCGCAGCGCTGCCAAATGTCACCACGTCGATTCCTATTAAGCGTAAGGCGCGTGACGCTGGCGGGACGGGCTTGTGTTTTCAGGCGTGTGCCACAGGACTTCTCGTTAAAAGCCGTTAGCTTTACGAGGGATTGGGGATGCTTAAATTAAAACTCAGTGGTACCTGGCACAGCTGATGTTTCTGGAATGACTGACTGCCGTGGAGGAGCAGCAATCACGATGAGCAATAGGAAGAAGTACACTCATGCAACTAAAAAGCAGATGGAAACTGATTAAAGGGAGGAAATGTGAAATATCTATGAGCACATCACAATTAAGCCATGGTAAACATCAGCAAGAATGGCTTTATCCAAAGTGAGGGGTGATCAGAGAAATGGGAAAAGTGAGCTGTGTCCTGTTCGTCTCGGGTCGGATTTTCTGACAGCTCAGAATCAGCACTCTGCCACGTGTTGCTCACAGAAATTCAGCCTTTCCACATAAAATACATCTGCTTATGTGTATGTACATGTGTGTTATTAGCACACACACACACACACACACACACACACACACACACAAAAGATATAAATCTGTGTTTAGGTCAACCTGTCTTCCCAGAGGCATGAAGTCATTCTTCCCTTTCAGCTGCCTCAACACACAACTGGTTATAAAATGTAAAAGAGATCCGTCTCATTTACAAGAGAAATGGAACGATTTATAAAGAACTCAGCTTCAGTGATAAGTAAGAATACGAGTCAATGAGTACAAGAAAATCAAAGGTAACTGACTAGTAGCCTCTAGCGTAATAAAAAATTTATTGCAGAATACTACAATGAGGGTCTGGTGGATGTGTCAAACTAGCTTCAAGGCTTTTCCAGCTGTGCCATCCTCCGACTGTCACACCTCCACACATAGGTGTGGTTTTCACTTTAGACAAGTCAATAATAACAGGATTATTCCAGCACTATTTACTTTGTGTGTGCCATATTTTAATTTACAAGACTAACTGAATGAGTACATCAAAATAAATGCAGCATATTACCAACATTAAATTAACAAACAATAAGGAAGAGGAAAGAGGATTAAAGTCACTTTGCCCCACAACAGAAAACAGAAAGAACTTTGAAAAGCTAACAAAACTTATCAGCTAAAACACAATAAAAAAAAAAGAGTAGAGCAGATAAGATCTGATCCAACGAATGACGAAATAAGAGATCAGACTGTAAAAACAAGGAAAAGGCACGAAAGCTTTTCAAGGACTTACCAGGACACTTTCTTCCTGCAACAGAAACACAGCTTCACACATCGCAGTGGGCACTCCCACTGCTCTGCTACAGTGCACACAAGCTGAATCCTCCCAAACAGGAAGACATCCGCCCACCAGGTGTATCGGCTCACCTGAACAGACCTGAAACTCAAGTTTCTTTTCCTGTCTATGGGCTCACAATGCCCCACCCTTTTTCTTTTTTTCCCCCTTACACTACAACTCAATAATAAACAGAGAGAAAGAGCATCTAACAGTATTTTACCAGTTTTTTGTGCTGATCTAAACCTTTAAAAACAGTCAAAGGCTCCGGAGTGTTACATCTATCTGACTAGACACGATTTTTACCAACCATTCTTAATTAGGCTATTACCTACTACTACTGATCCAACATGTGGCACAATGCATTATTTAAAGTATTTACTGCAAATTACTCCAGATTCCCCAACTTTGCCAGAAAGAAACTTTGCTGACTTTCTCACTGTATCTACGTCTATGACTATGTCATCACAAAAATGTCCGTATGCTCGGACACCCCTGTAGCTCAGTCGGTAGAGCAGGTGCACCTCATACACAGAGGCCGTGTCCTCGCTGCAGCAGCCAGGGTTCAATTCCACCCAGTGGCCCTCTGATGCATGTCATTCCCTCTCTCTCTCCCCCATTTCCTGTCCACTCTTCAGCTGTTCTTTCTAAAAAATAAAGACACAAAAGCCCCAAAAAATATTTATATGTGGAAAGTCCCCCCCCACCACTCCCACTCCCAAAAAATATATATATAAAAATGTTGTATGTGTAGGAAATTCTAATTCATTATGTTTTTTATTTGTTCTAGGGAAAAGCACTTTAAACAGACATCATGTGGCTCACTGTACTTACAGTGCAGCAGCTTTAAGAATGTAAAGACAATCTATGACCACTAGATGGAGCAATCAGCTCACTAAATATTCCCCATATTTACACTGTGTGGTAAAACTATTTTAGCCAGAAGCAGACTGTATGTGTGTGTGAGTTTACTTTTTTTTTTGGTTACCTATTAAGGACCTTTTATGGCTAAACACTGACTGTATAAGGGCCAATAGTCCTCATGGGGACCAGAGACCGGTCCTAATGCGGCATGACTTGTTTTCTAAGGTCCTGGTTAAGTTTATGGTTAAGGTTAAGATGAGGGTAAGGGTTTGGGTTAGGCTATACAAATGAATGGAAGACAATGTCAAGACCTAACAAGACCATCTGCGCAAACCTCTGTGTGTGTGTGTGTGTGACTGTGTGTAGTGTTTGTCCCTGTCCCCATTGTGACCTCAGACGTGCCTCAGGGTGCCTGTAAAGATGGGCACCAGTAATCTCATCCACTGCCTGCCAGGGCCCCATTATGACTCAACCCATCGAGGGGCCACGCAGGCTGGCAGCAGGCGGTCACATTCACACAGCAGCATGTTTTGTTTTTGCTGGTTTTGCAATGTGGGCACAGAGACAGAAAACATTCCGAGACTTGTTATAAAATCTAGTCACAATACAGTTTGATAAATAAAACTATGTGGCAGCATTTCAATCATGTCAACACACTGACTGCAGCTGATTTTTCACTGATGTGAAAGCTTTTAACAAGCACCACTGAAGGTAATTCAGGTGCATGATTCCAGTTTTAGAGATGATTTAACACAACTTCCTGCTGCTCGGCTAGTTGCTGGTTGCAGAGAAAATAGAAAACGGGGTTGTTCAACTGAAAAATCACATATTTTATTGGTATAATGTCACACACAGTGGAGTAAATGTTCAAGCATCTGTCTTCCATGCCTCTCAGTCCTATATAATGGAGCTATAGCCTTTATGTAAATAGTTTGTACTCAGTGACTAACACACATGACTGCAACAGATTCTGTCAGTGAGTCACTCACAAATGTGACTTTGTGTTGATTGCTCTCTTTTGCATGTGGCAGTGGGAAAAGCACAAGGGGCTCAATAATAAAATGAACATTGGCTGAAAGCCATTAGAGCAGAGTTAATGTTCATGTTTTAAACTATAATGATTAAAGTAATCCGCATAAACTGTGCTAATAACATTTTAAATATAATTTGAAGGTGGTAGCTATGATTTATTCATTAAAATAATGCATAATGAATATAAAGTGTAAAATAAATAATTAGTTTAGGATTATATTGTGCTCTCTACAACTTCCTTGTCTTAACACCTCTTTGTCCTCGGAACATTTCTGCTCTCTGGTTCCCATGCAGACACAACAGCTCTTTGTCTCTTTTTGACCCATTAACAGGGAGAGGAGACCACAGTCACTATCAGTCGCCACTCGCACATTCCACTGTCTCCCTCACACACACACACACACACACACACACATCCACTTAGTGTGTAGGGTC
>JAQFJA010000013.1:15430612-15442553 GCA_029874485.1 Naso brachycentron | reverse complement strand
ATATTGGTGCGACTTTTATTCCAGGTTTTATGGAAACATAGAGTAGTGTTTTTTGTTTTCTTTTTTTTTAACGATATTTTTGTGTTTTTGTGCCTTTATTTCTCAGACAGGACAGCTGAAGAGTGGACAGGAAACAGGGGTGAGAGAGGGGGAATGATGTGCAGCAAAGGGCCACAGGTGGAACTGAACCCCTGGCCGCTGTGGTGAGGACAAAGTCTCTGTATATGGGGCACCTGCTCTACCAACTGGGCCACTGGACATCCCAGTAGTGCTTTGTCTGAATGTACCTTTCGTTTGGAGGACAGAGATCCAGTGACAGTAAAGAACGAGTCCAGTCGTCCCTGTGTGCTGCCCTGTCGGCTCTTCATAATCTTCTTACAGCCGTTACGCATCCGCTCCTCACTGCACACAAATACCCAAATTTATCCATCAATGATTAAATCCTTTTTATTTTTTCCAATTACAAAAATGAGCATTAAAAGCACCAATTCGAGGACTCTAAGTAAAAAACAAATGTCTGTAACAAGTGACTAAAGTAGATCTGTAAAGAGTCACTGTGAAATGACTCTGAAATGTACACTTAACTTCATATCATTTGTAAAAAGCTTGTGTGCTCAAGTGGTGCTGAAACTATAAACACCAAGTCAACATGACCAACAGTGCCGCCTAGTGGTCAGATATTGTATAAGCAGCTGGTCTCATCATAGAATTACTTCACTAAACAAGCAAGGACGATGAATCGGACATGCGGCAGAGTGCTGCAGAGAGTCTGCTGATGGTTTACCTGAACTGTTTCTCGTTACACATGAACTGGATCAGTGCTTCCTCATCTGGCTCGTTCCACTTTAACTCCACCGTCGAACAATCCACCACTTCTGGATTCAAAAACAAATTCCTGGCCTCTTTGTACAGCCAGTCCTCTGGAGCAGAGTGCTTCTGCATGAAGGCAAGAAAGACACACACAAAGAATCAGAGACCATCCGCATGTTTGACTGCTCAGACCGCTGGGTTGTAGAGGATGTCAACTTACGTTGGGGTCAATGTTTTCGAGGATCTCCTCAATGCAGCCGTGCTGTCTGATCAGGTCCATGGCTCTCTTGGGCCCAATCCCCTTGATGGTGGCACAGTAGTCACAGCCCAGCAGAATACACAGGTCTATGAACTAGAATTGAGCATGTAAAGAAAAAAGAGTTAATGTAAGAAAAGCTGTACCTGGTCCAACTGTGTTTTCAAGGTTCCAACTGCACATTTAGGAGAGCTGCAAGATCCTACATGGCATTACAAGAGCAGACAAAGTGGCTCTTTCATTTTACCATAAATGAAAAATGACAATTCTGCACCTCTCTCGAAGTAAAAAAACAAATAAACAAAACCGTACCTGTTCATTGGTTAGACCGATGTCCTGGAGCACTCGACTGAAGTGGAATTCTTGGATTGGAAGTTTCCTAAAAACAAAAAAGTTGATTAATTGATTTTCAAAATTTCCAAAGACTGAATTATTTAAGAGTAATACAAAGATGATACATAAACTAAGACTGAATATGGTAAGGTTTGCGTTGGCTCATGATGAAACAAAGTGCCATCATCACAGCTCCTTCATACAAGTTTATCAGATTAATAAAACAGAGGAGAAAATGTACAGCAGGGGGCAGTATTACTCTTCTGCTAGTTGTTTGTTGTATCACCTGCATGAAGCATGAAGTGAAGTGCAACAACACTGCACTCCTTAAAATAGAACATGTGAACATCGATAACAGGTAGTTCGCCCCCATTCTGACACTAAAACAATCAGGGATCATGAAATAAAATGAATTAAATTGTATTTTAAATGTTCTAATCATTAAGCGCAGAAATAATTCACAGTGACATCTTTAGCTGCATCAGAACGAAAACAGAGGGAGACATCAAGTCATCTGCATCCTCCAAACATCTGTGCTCTAGAGCCTGACAGTGGAAAACAGCGATGCAGTAACAATGGGACGCAGGTGTCACATTACTTTGCTTCACTGGCAGTGAGGTGTCTCAGCAGCACGTTTGTCCCAAAGGTCAGCCCATCCATGTCCTCTGTTGCCGTGGCAAACACCTTCCCTGCTTTGACCAGAGCTGCACAGCTGGCCTCGGCCTCACAGGGAGCCTGCGACACAAACACGTCCAATTACATCTCACATCATTATTCACCCAGAACTCTCCCTCTGCAATTGATTTCTACGACACGCGAAAAAACGCAGCATTCACTGAGCATTGATTTCAAATGTCTTTCTTCAACTGTATGAGAGATCAATGAAGATTTGTCAAGAGTGGTAAGCTGTCAATATAAATATGGAGACAGAATTAAAATCAGCAAGAGCTGATCTAACCTCAATGTAAGGCACTCCCATCAGGGTCAGCAGCTTCTTGCATTCATCATTATGCTGCTTGGTGACTTTTACCAGACGCTTGGTAAATTTGTCGATATTCTCTTGTTCCCCTGGGTTAAATAAAGACAGACATTTTAATAAATAACCAAAGAAACATTGTAAATAAAGCTTAATATTTAAAGTTATCGAAATTGCCTACACTGGTTTTACAACCCAACTATGGAGCCAAAAACACACCTTGATTGTCATCTCTAAAGAACAAAAATCCTTTCTCTGGCCTCTTTTAACAGGTCAGTTACATTAAACAGACAGGCACAAGTTGTGACTACTGTAAAATAAATTGCAAAAAGCAAAATCAGTACCCATTTCCTGGGCTTGAGCCAGCTGCTTCTCAGCTTCTGCCCTCCTCTCGCCTCTCTTCTCGAGCTAGAGGTGAGGAGAATAGCAAACACAGACAGAACAAAGAAACAGGTGACAAATCACGCAAGTTACAAACCAAAATGTTATTCTTTTTTACAAAAGGAGATAGAGAGCAAATGTAAGTCTGTAAAATTTCCACTGAACGCATTTTGCACTTCTGTTTCCGAATGGATAATTTACAAAAAGACAGTTCATCCTCACTGATTTATCACACAACAGATTATAGAGACTTGACCCAAAGTTAAACATGACCAGTGTGCCACTTTTAGAAACTAGACCATCATTCCATAAAATGTTGATTACGTAACAATTTGGGTCGCACTGTTTGACTTAAAGGTGACCAAGATAACAAATGACATGCAAACAAAAGCAACACAACACTGCAATGAAAATAATGAGAGGACAAAGCTGACTGCCACTTCTGCAATGACAGAACGCAGAGTCCACACTAACCTCTGCTGACTTGAGCTGTGGAGGCTTGCCGTCGAACACGTACACAGGTTTGATGCCGTGTTCCAGCATACGAATTGTCCGGTAGAACATTCCCATAAGGTGGCTGAGAAAAAGAGAAAACGTTTAGCCAAAAATATCTCACCCTTACGCCCAGGTTTGAGCTACCTGGTCTAAGATCTATTTAAGACCTACAATATCTCAGCTAAGTACCTCGTTGTTTCTCCATCCTCATTCTGCAGAACATTCCCGTCCTGTCGCACAGCAATCAGGAACTGGTAAATACACATGGAGGCATCTATGGCAATTTTCCTGCCTGCAAAAGTTCATTAAAATCAGTTCAAAAATTATTTGGCATGTTCAGTAGAGCACTGATTATCAATAAAATGGCATAAAGTGTAACAACTTCCTTAAGGATCAATAACCTGCTGATATTTACTGTATTATAAAGCAAAAGTAAAGTGCGTAATATTCTTTAATTTGCCAATAAGTTCAGATTTGCATTACCTAAAGAGACTAAGTGAGACAGTAATAATAAAGGATTATATGACAGACCATGGAGGAAAAGTTGACTCTGATTTGTTGATATATCACAAAGAAAACAATGTTTTCAGCCTTTATTTTTGACTGCCACTACACCACTGGTGATCTCTTTCTCATTCCTCATGCATACCTCATAATAACAGTGTAGGCAACTGCAATAATTACCAAAATAGTTCTTGATGTCTTGCTCTTTGATGGCGCCAGGGGCCTGGTCAGCTATCAGCTTAGCAAGTCCGTGTATTCCCATTGTGTCAGGCTGAAGTTCGCACTGCAGTCTGAAAAAAGATTAAATAATGTTTGTTAATTTAACTTTAATTGTCATATACATCCAGCCTGGTTGGGGCCCCTATGAAGGTCAATCTCCCCCAACATCTTTATAACAAGAAGGCAACATGTAACGTAAAAACACTCAGCTTTCCAAAGTTTACATTTTATTTATATGCTGCTTCCTCTGATGCACGCCGATTTAAAGGTTATCAAACAGTAATACTTAACATATAACTTAATGTGAATTAACAGCGAACGACGTCCAAATTCACGTTAAATCGGCAGTTTTCTCCAAGAAATTTGGGTTGATGTGAATATCTTGTCAAGCAGCTAACGGTAACTTTGCAGCAGAAAGCTAACTGGGCTCTACGTACAGCTAGCTCGGTTGCTAAACCATAGGTAGCTGATGTGGCGTTTACTTACAATGCACATGCTGTTAGCTGGTAGAAACAGGCGTCATCTATATATTTAATGTTTAAAACTTTACTGTTTACAACTGACTCACCAGACTCAAGCTTGTGCACTTGTCGCGGCGTCTCGAGCGCGAGGAATCGCGTCCCTTTCGCGGGAAATCAAATAGCAGACATCGCCTATCAATCTATCGAGCACGGCGTCGTCAAACATGATGGAGAAATGCGCATCGATAGTGCCGGTACGATTATACACGTCTGAGTCCTAATACGGAAGTACTAGGAGGGCATTTGATTGGTTCTTGGAGGTATAGGAAATCCGGTCAATACGGCAAAATAATAGAGCAGCTCAGGTAGGAGATTAAATGTGTAAGTGACGGTTTTCGGCGTCGTTAAAGCACGAAAATTAACCACTTTAATTCCAAATGGCTTGTGACTGGGCTATGTCACGGGCTGCGAGTAACCGGTAACGCTGGAGGAGTGTTTTTGTTTCTCCGCCCATTCCGGAAAACTCAAACGAATCGTCGTTATTTTTTATTTTTAAGGTGACGTGGAGTCGGACTACCTCTTCTACACTGTCTCATGTGTCAATAAAAGTACTTGGTGTACCCGGATATGAACCCAATGGATGCATAACACGGTGGTACACTGCATCGAGGATTTCCAAGATGTTTAGCCGTCAATCTTTACATTGAGCTCCAGTATCGGCGCATACCGGAGCAGAGAGGAGACTATAGGGGCCTGGAGACCGAGGAATCTGGTGAACAGACAGGTTTTGTTGGATCTTCACTGCCGGGACTGAAGTGACACAACCGGTAAAGCAGATTTTGCTAACTTCTCTAATGAGTCGCGGCCCACAATGGAAATGCAGTTGCCACAGCAGTTTGAATGTGCACTAATTTGTCTGTCTCAGACGGATGAGTGAAGTCCCTATAGTCACGGTTACAGACGCAACATTTGCAAGACAAATAGGATGTGCCCTGCGCTTCGTGGCACTTTGTTACTCCACCTTGCTTTAATTCTCAAGTGCAGTAAATTAGGAAATAGTCTATTATAGCTGGCTTTTATTTCAATAACTCACTAGTCAGTGCCAAGAGTTTCTAAAATCATACTGGTTTTGGCTTTTGTTATTTTTCCAGCGTGTGTAGTTCTGTCAGATCCCCTCTTAAAACTTAACTGGTTCAATCCAATAAAATGCACATATAAAAACTTAGTGTCTTGGCATTAAAGAGTTCAGACCTGCAGCTGTGATGCCAATCTGAAGAGGCTAAACATCAGACAGTTTGACAAAAGATTACTCACAACCGATCAGCCACTTGAGACCAGTGTCACCATGACGCTGTTCAGTCAGCAGCTTTGGTCAGAAACCAGCAAAATGCATATTTCAGTGTATATAGAAACATGCCAACCATTAATCAAGAACATGCACCGTCCTTCTGGGACAGTTCCACTTACACTGAAAACAAATGTTGCCTGAGCACCAGAATCTTTCTTCAAGGTTAACAGTGAAAATCAGCATCATGGTAACTGCCCTAAACGTGCATTATACAGACAAGTCACACAGTCTGCACTGCTGGCCAAAGGTCAATTATGACAATAGATCTACCTATGCATGATTTTATATCATATCCTCAACTGAGAGCTAGTCATGTAATAAAAGTGCATGATGGAAATATTGTTGTTATATTAAAGATCTGGTCAGGTATTCTTAAAGACACCTGTAGTGTTAAAAAACTGAAATACTGACATGTGAAAAAGCTCATTTAACCACATATACGCTCTGACAAAATAAGAGTCTGAGAAACTGGAGAAGATTATTAAATTCATGTCAAAAGCCAAAAGGAACTGATGCAACTGATGAAATGCATTGTAATTCATGATGCTCGCACGCTGTCTCACAGTTCTGCTCTGAGTGTTTCTCAATTTTCGGCTGTGTTTGTCACAATTTTGAGTGATGTTGCATAAAATTTCCCATTTATTCCCCTCGACATTTAAGTCATCACATGTCTGATCTGAATAAGATGCATACTGTAAGTGTCAGGGCAGACAGTGTAGTTTAAACCATGAACTGATGAACTGTCCATCTTTGCAACAGGGCTTATGCAGTGTGGAATAGGACACCTGCCAGGTGGCTGCCAGAGGACGATGGGGCTGCACTGCGTCTTGATCCTGTGCTTGTTCTCAGGCTGGGCAGTGGGCTACAAGCAGGGGGACAATGTGACTCTCTATGTCAACAAAGTGGGCCCTTATCATAACCCCCAGGAGACGTATCACTACTACACCCTACCTGTTTGCAGGCCGGAGAAGGTCAGTCTTTGTTCTCTTTCACTGTGTATTCATGGGCTGCTGTAATTCGCAGAGGCAACTGGGGATTATTTTGTCAAGAACAACACGCAGGTCTCGATATTTCTTGTCAAATTGCTTTTATCTAAATGATGCAATATCATGTCAGGTCATGTATGTTCTTAAAAAAATAGAATGAAATAGATCTATGATTGTTTCCACGAAAACAGGAAATGGCATTGAGAGGGGTTTTATTTGAGACTTTATTTGAATGGATATCTGTGAAGAGGCCTCTGCTTGATTGTCACAATCTTTCTGTAAACACATCTAATGAATACAGAGTGGAAAAAGGGAAGGAAATTGTGTGATGTGAATGTGTTAAAAATTATTTAGATACAGTATATAACTTAAACTAATACACCCAGAGACACAAGGTAAAAATTTTCACTTTGTGAATTTCATTTATCCACCTATCTGTTGTCTTTATTTTGCTATTAAGAGATTACACCTGCCAACATAAGAGGAATGTTGTCCCTTTGTTTAAGGCATAATTACTGACTAACCACTGTGAACAAAAGACATTATTATCTTCACCAGGGAGATTTTGTTTTCAGTTTGTTTGTTGACAGGATTACACAAGAATAACTATAAAACCTGGTTGAAGGGTGTAGCATGGGCTAAGGATTAAGTTGTGGACCGTATTCCAATCACAGGGCAGATACACGCGATTCATTTTCAGATAATAAATGCCATACATATTAAAATCCACTAGATGGTGGTAAAGTTCATTCGTAATAAAACGTAGCCAAGTAAAAACAGGATAATTCCACGTTGCAATCCACATTCATGGGTACTATCAGTCCTCTGGGGTCGCCTACACATCTGGTTGCTCAAATTTCATACAGAAGCCAAAAGAGGGGACAGAGCACCCAGCGACTGTGGTTTCATGGTACAATGAGGCATTGTGGTGATAATGCAAGCTATCCCATTCATCGTAATGTGACTTGTCTGATTGGGTACCTCAGGGGGTTCTGAGAAAAAAGTAGAGTCAAGTTTTGGAGGAACGCAACCCGACATAACGCTGCAGTGGCCAATAAGCTGATCAGCTGATCAGACTGATGATGGTCGCAACGCCTGATTTGGTCTGAGCGAGCCTTTACAACGCCTTTTAATCAAACTAGGGTGTGGATATGGAAACGCAAACAAAAATAATGCTACTAAATCTGCTCCTACTTGCATCCAAATGTGGCGTTCTAATAGCTCTGGTATACAGTTGTGTGACAAATTAAAGGAAAAACCAACAAAGTGTTAATAAGGGTTTGGCCCACCACAAAACCGCCACAACAGATTCAAGTCTCTGGGACTCTGCTAGAGGGATTCCCTCACTTGTTGTTCAAAGATGGTGGTAAAGAGTGCTGTCAAACATAGGATGAAATCTGCGAAGGACATTGCAGATTATTCGCATCATACTCATAATCATTCATACTCATCAAACCGCTCAGTGACCTCATGTGGCCTTTAAAACGGGGCATCGTCGTCCTGTTTCTCAACTCATTTTTCAGGTTTGTCCTTGTATATCAAGACACATATACTAGTTGTGCTTGTTGGTTTGCATACCATAGAGGAGTAGACTGATAGTCTTGGTGGAGGTTTGTGTCTGCAAGTGTCTCTCTGATAGGAAGTGTGATTGTGTTTTGTGGCAACACAACCCAAAGTCATGACAGCAATAAGGTTATAGGATATGGTGCATTGACACCAACTTTGCAGTGTTGCTGGTGATTGTATCTAGCTGCATGTTTTTCTTTGTGTTGCTTTGATCTCAGACTTAAGACCAAATGATGTTTAGTGCTGCTTTTCTTTTCTTTTCTTTTTTTTTTTACACGCTGTTACTCATATTGTAACACATCTTCCTCAGGTGCATCACAAATCCCTGAGTCTGGGCGAAGTGTTGGATGGCGACAGGATGGCAGAGTCATTATATCACATCCGATTCAGAGAAAATGTGGAGAAAAAAGCTCTGTGCCAGCTCACACTTTCAGAGAAACAGGTATTTAATCTCACCAGAGCAGAATAGTTTGACTTAATGCTTTCTATAATACCACACATTGCAGATGAAGTTTCAATACTGTGCACTTAAAGCAATTTAAACTTAGTTTTGCTTTTTTTAAAAAATTGAGTCCTGCAAGGGATAATTATGATTGTGTAACATTTCTTAAAGTAAATGGTTTTCTTGAATATGTCAGTCTGTTGTAATGCACTTTCAAAGATTGGTAGAATACAAGTAAAATGCCCAATTTTCCTTTTGCTATAAAACTCGATAAAAGCCAGTCTGGATCGGGGCACCCAGTGGCGCAGTCGGTAGAGCAGGTGCCCCATATACAGAGGCTGTGTCCTCGCCGCAGCAGACCCGGGTTCGATTCCAACTGTGGCCCTTTGCTGCATGTCATTCCCCCTCTCTCTTCCCTGTTTCCTGTCTACTCTTCAGCTGTCCCGTCCAAAGAAATAAAAGGCCCCCAAAAAAAAAAGAATCTTAAAAAAACCTGGTCTGGATCTAAAGAAAAAAAAAATGCTGCAGAGCACGTTCGTCCCAGATGTTTCAGTGAAGTATTGCCAGAATAACAACAGCAGGCTCACTTACAAAAGAAAACCATTCCCTCCCTGACTAGTTCAATTAAATAAAGACTTAAAATACTATAAGCTGTGGTCCTTTAAACTCAGGGGATGTGATTGTGGATATATTTTGTGTGTCAGGTGGACGAGCTCCGTGAGGCCATCGAGGAGCTGTTCTACTTTGAATTTGTCCTGGATGACATTCCAATCTGGGGATTTGTGGGTTACATAGAGGAAAGCGGCTTCCTGCCTCACAGCCACAAGGTAAAATATTTTGTGCTTCTGAGTGTTTGCAGGTTATGTGGAGCAGAAAGACTGCATAAGTTTGTCAGAGGTTTTATCTTTGTGCAAAGTTCCTGCTTCAGCTGAACCATGCTGGCTGTTATCCCTCTAATCTCTTTCCTTCTCACCTTGTCTCTCCCTCTGTCCTCCTCCCTCACCTCCAACAGGTCGGTCTGTGGACTCACCTGAACTTCAACATCGAGTACAACGGCGACTCCATAATCTTCGCCAATGTCTCAGTAAAAGACGTCAAACCTGTTCCCCTGGAGGAAGGGGCGGGTGCAGCTGTGGGCGGAGTCGGGGTGGGTGGAGGCAGCCTGACAGTCACTCACACTTACAGTGTGCACTGGTTCGAATCCCCTCTGCCTTATTCCCGGAGAGCGGAACGCCTCAGGGACTACTCCTTCTTCCCCAAAACCCTGGAGATCCACTGGCTGTCCATCATCAACTCACTGGTGCTGGTGGTGCTGCTGCTGGGCTTCGTCATCATCATCCTCATGCGGGTCCTTAAGAATGACTTTGCCAGGTTGGTCAACAAAAGGAGCTGAAATGGTGATTTCTGGGTCAGTGTATGGGAGACTTCACGTTTTATGTCTTTAATATGAAAGACTGATAAAGACCTCAACGCAAACCAGCCCCACTTTGGGAGATCAAAAAAGTTTTAGGAAAAACATTAAAGCTAGTAAAGTATCCTAAATTACAAATTAGAGTCATTTGAGGTTTTATTTGTTCAACCTTTTGTTGTTCTCAGATCAAATTTGACCCATTTCAAATAGTTTTATATCAGAAATATGGTTTTCTTTCATCAAACTTCTACTGATAATTAACATGCATTTTGAAGGTGTTGATTAAGAAATCTGGATCTTTTAAAGATATTCTTGCTGCTTTTTGGCATCATATAGATTAAATGATCAATCAGTTAACTGAATAGGTGGTAAACACTTCAAATCAAAAATAAAAAAATATTCAGAGTTGCAGCCCAGTTGGTGTTCTCTTGAGTAACTGTAAGGTAATATAAGGGTACATACAGTATCTCGTTGATTCTTAAAGACAGAATTGAATTTGAGATGTGTTTGCAATATTATAATTTCTTTTGCTCTTTTTCTTGTGACAAATCACACACTAATCTTTGCAGGGTGTAATAAAACTTCCATGTTAGCTTAAGCTTTCTGCTCGTCGGGTCATAACATCATAGTTGAGAACGTTATTCCCTCGCCTGCAGGTACAATGTGGATGAGGAGGGCAGCTGTGATGATCTGGACCACGGAGACAACGGCTGGAAGATCATACACACTGACGTCTTCAGGTTTCCCCCGTACAAAAGCCTGCTGTGTGCCGTGCTGGGAGTGGGAGCTCAGTTTCTCACTCTTGCCACAGGTGAGCGTTCAATGTCAATACACCCAAACACAGCAACAAACAAGGTCCAAAGTGGACTTACACACACCAAAAAGTCTGTTAAATACCCAAATAACGTCAGGGTCTATCATTTTCTGTTTCAAAAGTAGATCAGACTTGTTTTCTGAGCTGCGCTGACCCGTAGCAACAGTTTTGGCCACACAAACTTTAGATGCAGCAGTCTGATCACTGTCTTCCTCATTGTGATAGGAATTATCGTCATGGCATTGCTGGGAATGTTCAACGTGCACCGCCACGGCGCCATCAACTCTGCAGCTATCGTCCTGTACGCTCTGACCAGCTGTGTGTCGGGCTACGTGTCATGCAGCTTCTACACACAGATCAACGGCCAGCGCTGGGTGTGGAACATCATCCTCACCTCATCGCTTTTCTCCGGTGAGTCCCGTAAAAACGGCTTGTGATCAGTTCACGCTAAATCTAAGAACTGGGTAAAGTTTACAGAGATGTTCAAATCCTTGTGTTTTTAAGCAAGGTGATAATTTTTAGTAGTTTTAAGCAACACTATGTAACTTTGACCGAGACCCACTGCTTCGAAAAACAAAACATAACCATGCACGTTCATATGTCGCCTTAAACAACAGTTTGAGTAAAACCGGGGCATATTTTATGGAGATGATGTTCTATGACTGCTCTGCCTCAACTCTGTGGTTCACGGAGGTTCCTGAAAGCAACATGTAAGCTTCCTGCAGACTGAAGCTGCAGTTGCAGCACAGCTTCGCTAAAATAAAAGGCTGCAGACAGACAGAGAGCAGTCGTCAAACATCAGAGGGACATTTTCTCTGGAAAATATGACCAGATTTTACTAAAATTGCTGTTTTGTGCGATGTTTTATTCGTTCAGTTTCATTTTTCGCAGTCAAAGTTACGTAGTGTTGTTTTAATATTAGTTTGGAATATTTTCACT
>JAQFJA010000013.1:15403660-15417486 GCA_029874485.1 Naso brachycentron | reverse complement strand
TAGATTGACAGTTTCATCTGCCAATCACAAAAGTTACCTGCATTTGGCGTGTGGGCGGGTGCCAATTTCATGCCCTGCTAACAAACTTTATTCCGAACATCAGTGTGCTGGAGAGTAAGCACTTCACTTATTACCAGTTAAATAATGGACCGTCCTCTGCTGGACAAAGGACATGATTACATCATTTTAAGTTACTAGTCCAAGCATTTTTTCCAGCCTTAAAAACAGTTTTAATATCAGCACTTATCGGAGAACATATATGCCGATACTGATGTATCTGCCATAGGCTGATATCAGCTGATAATATCTGCAAACCGATAAATCAGTCAGACCCTACTTTTTATTTTAAATCTTTTCTGATTTATCTCTCAGATTCGTCAGTCAGCTACAGTGATGCTGAGGTTGAGAGTGAAGAAACACTGGAAGAAGATCAGCCCCGACGACAGAGAGAGGTGTGCTCCCTTCTGTTTTTATTGAAGAATTTCACACTGTTTTCATACTACGCACAGTTTTATCAGGTGAATTTCATTTGAGACAAGTATTCACCGTGATGTTTGTCTGTGTTCATGCAGTCTTAAGGCGGTGGTGCTGCAGACCTTCAAGCAGGAATCAGAGTAAGCTATTCAGTCTACTCAGATACAGTGCACTTGGTTTTAAATTACCCTGATTTATTTTACTTGTAATATGTGACCTGAAGTATGTAAAGCCACAGACACACATGTGATGTCATGCACGAAGGAAGCTGAACTCCTCTATATGTGTCCCTGTTTCCAGGCACACAGTCCAGCACTCGCTCTCCCAGCTGTGCGCAGTATTGGTTAAGCACGAGACACCAGACCGCTGGCCAGCCCTGCTGCAGCTTCTCAATGAGTCCACACGGAGCAGCGATCCTCATGACAGACAGGTGCAGGACTCAGGCTGAAGGACGTCCTTTGTAGTAGGACCTCCAAACATCATGGATGGATATCTCTGGACTATTTTACTCTATGAGCTACAGCTGAATAATGACTTAAAGCAAAATTTTGCAGTAAAACTATTTTTTGTGTATCAGTTAAACACCCTTGGATGTCTTTAATTGAGGAAAATATGTTTTCTCCTTCCAGTGTTATTCCACGGTAAACATTTTTTTTCCAAAAATGCATGCCACTCACTGTAGCTGCTTTTGCTGGCAGCCTGTGGAGATACAGTTTCAAAACACACAACTATCAAAAACATCCATCCAAAAATCTGAAAAGCTTCGTGTGGTATAATCCATGTCCTCTTTATCGTGTCATAGGCTCAATACTTCCAAAACACACATCTGGTACAATGCTCCCTGTCACATGCCCGGCCAAGTGTACTGAATATGCTGGATTTCGTTACCTTTTAGCCAAAATAACAGTGTTTTGAAGTATAATATAGAGAAGACTTGGATTATAACAGACAAAACTTTCCAGATTTTTTGGATGACATCTAAGGGTGAAAGATTGATACACAAAAAATGGTTTTGCCGTGAAATATCACTTGAAGAGTTACATTGAAACCTTGAATATCGACTCTCTTCTTTCCAACAGGTTGGCTTTCTGCTGCTGAATAAGGTGATGGAGTCAAACCCTGAGGCTTTCAAGCCTCACTACTGCCAACTTCTGGAGCTCTTTAATGTTATTCTGCTGGAAAGCAAAAACCCTACAGCCGTGTACTACTGCATCCGCACTCTCACAGCCATTACTGCATACACTGGCACAGAGGAGATGGTGAGGCGGTGTTACTGTTAAATTTGACATGTGGTGGGAGTTTCACATAGAGTGTTCACACTGAAACCATTAAAGATTTGAGATATACATTTAGCAATGCATTACCTTTTGATACATTATGGCATCTTCTTTCAGAACCCCGGTTTAAGGCATAAAACGTATTAATAGGAAGGTTATTTTGAACTTGTAGATACTTTATAACGACTGCCGTGTTGTTTTGCTCTGCAGAACCAGATGCGCTCTATCATCCCAAATTTGTGCAGCGGTCTGAAAAACCTCATCCAGGCAGATGAGGTAAATTGTAACAAATTAAAGACGTCTGTTGAAGTGTTGCTGTTTCTATTGCCAGTTTGGTTTTTAAAAAGTATGGCTCAATCGTTTGATTTGCTTGGGTCTGCAGAACCAAGCCAGCGAGGCCATGGAGGTGTTCAATGAGTTCATGGAGAGCGAGGTGTCCATCATCACCTCTCATGTCTCTACTATTGTCTGCTTCTGCTTGGAGGTTAGAGCTTAACGTCTTAACTATGTCTTTACTTCCCTGTTTTGTGTTCTGAATTTCATTTTCATGTCTGAACTGAGTAATATTCATCTATTTTTATCTACATTAGTGATCAAATGAGAATTTCTATGATTAATTCTAATCTATAGGTGGTGTAGAAGTTGTAAATAATTAGAACCTATTATAAATATAATCTTTGTTTAACATGTGTTTGTTTCAGGTTGGCACTAATACCACACTGGGTGACTCTGTGCGGGTGAAAGCACTCTCTTGTATTGACTTCCTCATCAGGCTGAAGGGCAAGGTAAAGTCACACAACAGCTGCTCTGAGTGAATGACCTATGTCTTTCCTTAACTTTATAATAAGTAAGAAGGATTAAGAACAAGTATCTGCACTAATTATAGACAGGGTGCGCCTGAATTGTTTCGCTGGTGTGGTATACAATAGCTGTCAGAGGTACGGATGTATAAATAAGAAAAAAATGAAAGAAGTCACGCCTAAATGTGATAAATTATTGGAAATAAAATTTTTCAGGTCCCGTAGTTTTATATATTTCTATGCAATTGTGATTTTCTTGATAGTTAGCAAACAAGTGACAGAAAAGAAACAAAATCCTTGTGATTGTCTCCACTTTGTAGGTTGTGGTGAGGGAGAAGCTGCTGAACCTTATCCTGCACTCCGTTATTCCTGTGCTGGTTGCACCTCCCCCACCTGGACAGCAGGACCCAGAGGATGAGGAGGACGGCGACGGAGATGGCACAGACTATGACAATCCCAAACACTGCGCTTCTCAGGTTGTTATTTCATTTCAAAATATAAGATAATCTTCTGATGTTGAGTGAAATGTACATTTCTGTAGCTTAAGTAGATTCATTGTCGAGTTACAGGTAAGATAAATTTTGATAAGTTGTTTTTGCTATTTTTCCAGATTATTGACACTCTGGCGCTCCATATGCCCCCAGAGAAACTGTGTCAACCACTGGTATGTCAACTAGATGTGGATGTTCACATTTGCAGATGTTCTCTGAACTTTCCGTTTCAGTTTTTTGCTGAGGTCTTACATTAAAATAGCCTTGAAGACATGCGTAAGTTTCTCTTGATTGCGTTGCATTGATGGCGTATTGTGTTGTGTCTTGTGTTTTAGATGCCCACTATTCAGAAATGCCTTAAGAGTGACGACCCCTATCACAGGAAGGGGGGTCTCTTGTGTCTTGCTGTGCTGGCTGAAGGATGTGCTGACCACATGAGGACAAAGTACGTCCAGTGGATATTTTCCTACATATATATTTTTTTCATTCTTAAAATAATTTATTTTCCCTAAGGACTCATATTCCTTGTTGAGGGCGTCTGTTGGCTGACAAATAACTGTCATGTGACCGTGTCCACCTTTCTGTCTCTGCCTGTTTTAGGATGCTGTCATCTGTGCTGCAGAAAGTGTGCCAGAGTCTTTCTGACAGTGATCAGGTGGTGCGCAGTGCTGCTCTTTTTGCGCTCGGACAGTTCTCTGAACATTTACAAGTGAGTCTGCACACCACATCACAGCATCATATGTAAGAGTGGTTAATTTCTCTTTCACTTACATTTACGGTAAATAGTTTGCTTTAGAGTTTTCTTGAGATTCTAATCGTAATTATGAATAAAAAATAATTCAAACAATTCTGAGCTCATAAGTATTGTTGATGTTATTTGCAAATAACTTATCCATACTTTGGCATGGTCAGTTCAGACCTGAGATCGCACATGTAAGATTGGATACAAAGAACGATACGATATCTCTTATCAGGAATTTTCTCTCAAAAATAATGTAATTGTTTCCATTTGTTGGCTTTCTTCTACATCATCATTTCAGCCTGAAGTGAGCTCGTACTGCTCAGAGCTGATGCCTTTGCTGCTGGGTTACCTTTCGTCCTTGAACCAGGCCAATATCCGCCATGTTACTAAGGCCTTTTATGCCCTTGAGAACTTCATGGAGAACTTAGGTAGGCTGAAAAAGGTTCATGTAGTGACTGATACAATAGAACATGCTCATGTTTATCAGTGCTATGAAAATGCCACAGACACCTTTCTAATGTTAAATAAAAATAAATAACTAAATAAATAAACTAAATTTTCAATTAATCTAATAAAAAACTGTTAATAAACTCATATTTACATGAAATGATTCTCAGAGTTTTTGAACTGATCTTATTTAAAAAGGTTCTTTCATACAATGTAATTTATTATTGTCTGTGTTTTAGCTTTTGTTCTCGCTGTTTGTAAAAGGATCTACTTAATCTCTAACACCATCTGCTTTATTTCCCCTGTCCGTTTTGCTTAAAAGGAGCAGATATTGAGCCCTACCTTCCCACTCTGATGGAGACGATGTTGTCTGCCCTCAACAACACTGAAAACCTGAAGATAAAAGAGCTTTCTGTGTCTGCCATAGGCGCCATAGGTAGGGAGCTGTCTAAGATTTGTCCAAAGACCTGAACAAGAAAATGTCGAGCAATTTTCTGAACTAATATGCAAGCTTAAGATTTAGAATAACATTAAAATGTATATCTCACTTTGACAGTGTTCAGTTTTTTTCTAATTCAGACACTAAAAAAGACAAAATGATTCTCACTGTTAACATAATGGAGTAACTTTGAGCATCAGTTTGCAATTCTGTATGTTTCTTCAGCTTAGAATGGGAACTTTGGATGTTGGGGGCTGAGAAAAAGCAGTTTGAATATTTCAGACATCATCTGGGTGAAGTGGATGTGAGGCAGTTAAACCGTCAAGTACGGATGTTGGCAAAATATCAACCTGCAAGCACTTGCTCTACCATGACACGGGCTTGTGAAGAAATGCTCTATCTGCTTGAGTTGATATGAAGTGATCAAACCCATTATAATTTATTGTCTTATTAGCCAACGCTGCCAATGAGCTGCTGGTGCCCTACTTCTCTCCAGTTATTGAAAGCCTGAAGGGCTTCCTGACCACCACCACAGAGGAAATGAGGCCTCTCCAAACTCAGTCCTTGTGTAAGTAACCGCCAGAGATTTGCAAATGAAAAGGAGGAAGTCTGTGATGTTGGTGCGAAAAGAAAACTAACAAAAGTGTGGTGACAAAATAAGCCAGTTTATACTTTGGTGGCATGTTGTCATTAAGTCAACATGTTTTTGTTGTTCACTAAATAAAAAACAGCATTTAACTTAACAAGAAACCCGTAGCTTGCATGAATGGACATTGATCATTCTGTTGTGTCTGTTAGCAACTCTCGCTGTGCTGGCCCGCACCATCGGCAAAGATGCCTTCAGTCCTCTTGCTGCAGAGTGTGTTCAGCTGGGCCTCAACCTCACTGACACCATTGATGACCCTGACTTAAGGCGCTGCACGTATGTTACACATCATTATCATTTGAAAACAAAACAAAACAAGTAATAATATATAACAGCATAAATCCACTTTGTTTAATGTCAGCTTTGCCTCCGTCTGTCAGGTACGGTCTATACTCTGCTGTGGCCACAGTCAGCCCAGACTGCCTGACTCCTCACCTCACTGCCATCACAACCATCATGCAGCTCGCCCTCAAGTCCAATGAAGGAGTCACGGTATAACGCACGCAGACAACAAGATCAAACTTGACATTTTTAACAAATTATAACACAGCATTCAACTTTATACCCTCCCCTCTGCTCTCTTCAGGCACACCTTGACGAGGACAAGACCTTTGTCCTGCTGGACGACGAGGATGACGACGACAATGAAGAGGAAAAAGATATGGATGATTATCTGGAAGATGAGACTGAGGCAGAAGTTCCTGATGTTGCAGGGTAAGAGTCACACGCACACGTCGCAAAAATCTTCACATGTATTTGAAGTTGCCCTGTTGAACCAAATGCTGTAATCACTTAGCGCGATGCCATGTCTATCCATCTCTCAGGTTCAGCGTGGAGAACGCTTACATCGATGAGAAGGAGGATGCCTGCGATGCACTGGGAGAGATTGCCTTCTGCACTGGGTAACAGATTTTAACAGTGGGCCAAGTCGTACCGTTTAAAAGACGGCTCTCTTATTTTTTTAATCCAGTTACTTAGTGGTGATGGTAATTATGGTAATTAGACACACTCGACTAATCTCAGATATTTTTTGAGTGGGTACGTGTGTATGTCTTAACTTTTGTCTCTGTGTTTTCCCCTGACAGTGCTGCCTTCCAGCCCTTCCTTGAATCCAGCTTCCAGCAGGTTTATGAGATGAGAGATGTAAGTCACTCCAGCTGTTAGGTCGACTGAATAATCCCTCTCTGCCTGGTGTACTGTGAGCGGCACTCTGTGATCTGTATTTGTGCATGTGTGATGTCTCAGAGTGTTTCCCTCTGTTTATGAAGTGCATCAGTACAGATTCAAGACATTTTTTTGTCATTGAATGTCTATTTTTTTTCTTTGATGTCCTGTTTTCTTATATATATCAACATCAACAGCCCACAAGGACACTTTGTTTTGTAATGGGCTGTAAACATGGTTAGTTTTGCTGTAAAATTGGGCATTTTAACAGGGGAGTCCATGACAATTGACTCACTTTTTAGTGGCCATTCGACAAACTGCAGTTTATGGATGTTGATGTTGGCGTAATTTTTCAGCCTGTAGGATGACGCTTTGCTGTGACTTAATGCTTTTTTTGTGTCCTCCATCACTTCCCTCCCTCCTTAGTTCCCCCATGAGGACGTCCGCAGGGCAGCATTTGGAGCCATGGGCCAGTTTTGCCAAGCTCAGCACCAAGTGTGGAAGGAGAATCCCACCGAGGCCAACCACCAGGGTAAAGCCTTTCTTCTTTCTGCGTGCATTACTGTTCCATTTTTAGGAAAAACAGGAATCTGCAGTGATTCTCTCAGATGCTCTGGGGATTTTTATTAACATGAAGGGAGAAAAAAACTCACTCAGCAGATTTACATGTACTCTAATGATATATGTAATATACTACTGCAGACATGAAGGTAGAAGCCAACAGATTTTTTTAAAGACTGTTATGAATTAATATCAATGCAGTTGCCTTTATTTAACTGGACCTTTTTTCTTTCTCATCCCTGTGTGCGTCTCTTGTATGCCTTTTCCAGCTCTGCTGAAGTTGCTGGATGTGGTGATCCCGTGCTTTGTGGAAACGGTGCGAACAGAGCAAGAGCGCCAGGTTGTGATGGGCGTCCTCGAAACAATGAACAATGTCATCAAGTCCTGCAAGCAGGAGGTTTTCAAAACCACAGGACGCCTGAAGGAGATCAGCCATGTGATCCGTGATGTGCTCCTGAGGAAGGTCAGAGGAGGGGAGACTGATGGGAAGGGGAGGGAGCTTTTACACACATATGATATTTCCTAGGTGAAAGATTTGCAAACAACCCCTTACCGTTGTTTTTCTTTCTTTTCTCTCTGTGTGCAGATTGCCTGTCAGGACGCTGGTGCCGAGGAAGCCGATGATGAAGAGCAACAGGTTGGCTGTCCTCGAGTCACAGTCATAAACATCCATCCACACGTATACAAGTGATCTGTTGTTGAGTGAAACCACGTTAGAGAGACTTCTAAATCAAAAATCTTTTTTATATACTCATAGAAATGAATGTAAATTTGTATTATTGTGGACACACAGACTTTTTTTTTTTTCTCACACCCATTACATCTAAACTTGCATGTCCACATCGCTGTCGTGTGCTCTCTGCTTCAGGCGGAGTATGATGCCATGCTCCAGGAGTTTGCTGGCGAAGGAATTCCCCTGCTGGCCTCTTCTGTGCCTGCCAACGACTTTGCCCCTTTCCTTAACGAACTGCTGCCTCTCATCACAAAGAAGGCTGTAAGTCTGGACATAAGCTCAGTAGTTAAAACACAGTCTGTTTTTTCAAGCACATTTTCTCCTCTCTGTCCTTTAGTGATTCTGTAACCTCTGAAACTGCAGCTGTTGATTTCTTACCAAATACAGCAAGGAGACAATCTGAACTCTTTCTACCCATGAGATAATTTTCAGAGACTTTGACTTCAAGATGGGTTAAAAAAAAAAAAAAATCTTTAGTTGCCTGGAAATGTGACCAGAAAATGTTTAGTATTATCCAAGGTGTGTTACCACAAATGAATGCCTGTGAGTGTGATGTGTCTTTTTGCTCTATATTTCTTCTGCTCTAAAAGAAAAACACGTGCACAGTGGCTGAACGGTCCTTCGCCATGGGTACGATTGGAGAAATCCTGCAGGCGCTCTCAGGCGTGCCCGGAGGCCAGGGGCTGGCAGGCCGACTCTCCAGTAGTTTGCTTTCCTTGCTGGTCGTTGGAACGAAGGACAGTGACCCTGAAGTTCGCAACAACAGCGTGTTTGGAATGGGATGTCTGGCTGAGGCAGCTAAATCCATCGTCGTATCGTATCCTTACTAGCATGTGTTTCTGTGAGTGTGGATGTGCCTGTTGTGTATTGATCCATGTGTTAAAACATAAACATGACACACACTTCTTCCTTAGCGAAGTGTTCTCCAGAGACTACCCCATGATGCTCTCTGTTTTTTCCAACCTTCTGACCAAAGAATCAGACCTCAGGGTGATTGACAATCTGTGTGCTGCCCTGTGCAGGATGATCATGAGCAACGTGGGAGCTGTTCCTCTGGAGCAGGTATATGTACAGCACCAACTGATCCTTGAGCACACATTTGCAGAAACATTCTGCGTAATATGACCAGCTGGTCCGGTGGGTTCACACAGTGTGCTTTCCAACAGGTTTTGCCTGTGATGGTGAATCAGCTTCCGCTCAAAGAGGACATGGAGGAGAACAAGACTGTGTTTAACTGCCTGGCGATGCTCTACACAAACAATCCTGCTCTGGTACAGCACAAACAACTTTACACCTGATATTATAATCCTTGTGTAGACTGAATGTGTGTTGACATTCTGTCTCTATTTGGATCCAAGCTAGTTAAAACATGAGCAGTATTAACTTTGAAAAACGACTGTCATGAAGTCTATTAAAATCTCTTTCCTGCCTGTCACATTTGTGCGATTGTGATAAGTCATTGATACGCAGGCTATTGTATTTGTTTACAATATCTCTCTCAATTCTTGTTGTCACATGCCTGGAATATTTTCTTTTTAAAACAAATACATGAGTGACAAATACAACCACAAAGACATAATTCTTCATTTCTGATGCTGGAGCTGCTGTTCAAATGTAAAGAATGATCAGGGTAATGCTTTGAATAGACAGTTATCAGAGCAGTCTGTCAGTAAGTTTTTATTAGATTTTTGCTTTGTTTTATAGTTTTACTACAACACATATGCATGCATAGAGTATATTTCAACTCTAGATCAGGTAAACTTTAAGAATAAACACAAACTTCTGCAGTTAAGACAAAGAAATGAAAAAAAGATGCACAAAGTTAAACTTTTGATTCTGATCAGTTTTGGCAAAATCACGTGCTTAAATGACAAATATGACAATAAAGTTTTTCCTCGGACCTTCTTTGAATTTGTTCCACGGACTTGAATGCTGTTACCACGTTTCTTTAAACATTATTTTTAAATTGTTGTATTTCTTTTTCTCTCAGGTCGTGAAGCTCATGAAGCCCATAGTTGCTGCTTCCAGTCACGTCCTCGGCAACAAGACGGTTGATCAAGGTGAGGATTTCCTAACAGGCAACGTTTGCGGTGGTCTGTTTACTTTCATCATCCAAACTGAAGTAAATGCTCAAATTCTTTAGTTTTATAGCATCGTACATCTGAACTTATTGAAAAACAAAAAGAAAAGAGCAGAGCTGACACACTCCAGTGCGTTCCTTCATCCACACCCTCAGTCTGTCTCCACTCTGTGCTCTTATTAGCAGTCTGTCATTTTGCAGTATTACTCATATCCACATCTTCAGCATTTTTTATGATGTCATTCTTAAACTCTTTGCATGCCTTTTCTCCACAGAAACCCAGAACACTGTGGCCTTGCTGCTGAAACAGTTTGCCCAGCACCACTCTGCAGACTTCCAAACAGCTGTGACCTCACTTCCTGGAGAGCAGCAGGCCAAACTTAGCGCAGCCATGTCCGCCTTGTAGCCATCACACAACCTTCCACTCTCATGTGAAAGCCAACCAAAACAATACATTTTTATACTGTAGGTGGAAAATTGGACAGAGTATTTGAGACATTTTTCTAAAATGATCTAAAAAAAGCACTTCAACTATTCTAATATAGTTATTGTCACATTCAGCAGTTATGCCTCCAAGCCCTATCTTTTAATTTATTTGCTACTTGCATGCTGTTGAAGTTTTTAAGAGTTTGTGTTTACCATCCTGTGGTGTTACCATTGTATTTTTTGTTTCCTCTGTTATTCCTGTTATAAGTGCTAATATAGATTATTACATTCTCCCTTTGCCACTGTTGCCACTTGGCTTTGCTCTGTGAGTGTGAAGCATTGAATTTGACCTTCAGATAAATTTAAGTTTTCATTCCCATCTCTCAGTGTAGGTCATTGGACTGGAAAGCTCATACTTGTACCTGCTGCTTACAAATGGGCTGTTCTTGTGCAGAAATACAAGAGCGAGAACATCCAGACTTGTTAAATAACTGGAAATTTAGAGCTAATGGGCCAATCTCGGTTGTTAAATTTAAAAAACGGCACTTTATCTCCAGTAAACTCTGTTAGTGGTAATGTGTAGCAACCCACCTTGTGACTGTATGCAGCTCTGTCGGTGCTGTTTCTGTATGTCCTTTAAAAACTATCCGACTGGATCCTACAACACACATTTTACGAGTGCAAGAGATTTTTACATATCCTACAAAAATTTAACATGATGCTACAATGCTGGCAAGTTTTGCCGTGCAGTTAATGTCAAACCATTTCACCTCGCCTCACTGTACAAGAACTGATGACACTTTGAATATTCTAAATAAATGCAAACTTTTCTTTGCGGCTGACTCGTGATGCCGACTCTTTGTTGCTCCTTAGATCTCCCGTTGCTCCTGGTCCTCAGTGAAGTCAGGCTGCTGGTTTTCTAACGCCATAGTCATCTCCACCACTGTCAGTCCATTCTCCCCTGACAGACAGAGAGACGTCTGTTTTTAAATGCATGAATGATTCGTCTCTATTTCTGTTAATGACATCAGGTGTAATCTTTAGCTTTAGTCACACAACCAGCTTTGTCTGTGCCGAGGTTTCTTTATTTTATTACTACCAGAGAAAACAAACAAATGAGTGGCTGTCATTTGGATCGTCAGTTAGAATTTCACAGAATTCCTGTTGGTGTTGAGTTCCAGAGTTGAATGTGGACACTGATGTGGTATTTACAATGATCTTATTAAGAACGCTTGAGGTTCTGTCACGCCGCTGCGATCTGCATCATTCTGACACGTCACCAGTTACCTGAGAGGTCGAGGCAGACCGCTGCAGGGCTGAGTGACTTTTGGGATGTGGTCGTGCATGCACAGAAGTGAAACCTTTGCTTTACATAATGACACAGGTGAATTACGCAAAGTAGAATCAGTTAACAGGAAAAGGGGTCATGTTAGAAACTTCACAGGTGGACAATTTCATATTTGGATTAATGGGTTCAACTCGATTGCAGACCTGTAGACGTGTGTTTCCAAGGCAGGATGTTCATCCCTGTGCGGCAGAAGGAGCGATCAGTGTGAGCCTCGGTGCTGTACAGAACCTCCTGGAGCTGTTTGTCTCCAGGCTTCTGGGCTTTCACTCTCACCTACAAGAGGAAACGAAACTGCTGTCATTTTATTACCCTGCCGCAGACATCTTTGAGTTCACTTCCATGTGGACAAGATTAAAAAAAAGAAGCTGAAACTGAATCTACAAAGTTTTGTTTCCTCAAACCTCCAGGATGACAATCTCCTTCTCCTTCAGCTTCCCTGTTTTGTTCTTAACCTGAGTCTTCTTGGTGTCAACCCACACCACCCTCTCCTTCACCTCTGACCTGGACACACACACATAAGAGCACACGCTGATAAATCTGTATAAACTTGCTGTGTTAACTTGCTGAGAGCAGACTCACTCTTGGATGCCCAGGTCGGCCAGCGTCGTGTCCAGGAAGGGGAATGGTTGGTGTGCCGGGTCGGGCTGCACCTGTATGGGGAGTGTCACCGACATGGGGTTGTCCCACTCCAGCTCAACACGTATTATCTTCTCTCGTGGCCCAGGGGAGTCTCTGTCTGTGGGCCCGTCTGGTCCTCTGTTGGCCTGCTCTCCAGTGGCCTCGCCCTCCTCCAACAAGCTTTTTGTCTCGTCTGCTGCCAGCTTGACTTTCTGATCAATATCTCTAAAAAGAACGTAATATATCCTTCAACCTTGCTTGCTTTATCTCTGAGAGTGATGCCCGGTATGTGCACCTTTTGTCTCCAGCTCGCCTTGCAGATTGTAGACACTGGCTGCTCTGCTCTCTTCCTCTCGAGGCTGATGATTCAGAGCTCTGCCTCTTCTGGGGATAAAGGCCTCTGGAAAAGTGTGTGTTTGTTTGAGTGTGTGTCTGATGCATGCAGACTTGTGCTCTGCCCTCCTGGCTGATATAAGCAGCTGGTGTGCATGTGTGTTATGTGTCACTCAGGTGTTAGGTTTATTAGACTGTCAGGGGGGTGATGGACGGATGATGGTGTTTGTGTGGATTATCAGTCGGGTAGAGTGCGGAATTGTGTATATTTTAACTGTAAATTGAGGAAATCGGTGGCCTAAAGTACTTCATTTCTGAGGTGAAATACTTGTGAACTGAATGCATTTAACTCATAACCGGTAATTACCATTTAAAGGATAATTTTGGTTACATAGCAACATGCTCAGAGGTCACTTCAGGTTCAGTGTGGACAACAGATTCATGATTGTGTGTAATGAGATGATCCTCTCCTCCACTTATCATCTGTCCTCCCTCTGCGCCCTCTCTCATTTCTCTGACACTGTAGGTGAACAGCAGGTTGATATATTGTCCTTTCACAGCACAGCGCTACATATTCAGCTGTGCTCTTGCTCTGTATTTAAAGGACAACACATGCTGTCTCACGCCGTGGAGCATGTGTGTGTCGTCCCATACGGCGGGGATCTTTTCCCACCAAAGCTGCGCTCTGGACTCAGCCTGTCACATTCCATTGGCAGCCACAGTGAGTCCTCTCATACAGACAGCAGCCTTACGTCAGCGCTGTGGAGGGATGCAGATGATGTCAAAGCCTGGGAATGTATAGAGCCAAATGGAGGTTGACTGTATAATCAGCACGTTATGGCAGCACATGTAGAGTTCGTGATCACTCACTCTTTGGCTTTCTTACTTTTAGTCGAATCTTTTAGGTCGTTGTTTTGATTGGCAGACTGTTTTGGTTCATTTTCATGGCTGTCATTGTGTCATTTTCCACTAAAGGCTTTAAAAATTCTCTGTACACTGAATCTACACGGCAACAAATGAATCACAGACAGCTGGCGAATATAACTGGTCATAGTTGAGCTTTAAGCAGCTAAAAGGCCAAATATTTCTGCTGGATTTGTGAATAATCAATTGTTTTCTAAGGGCTTCGCCATAACTATATAAAGTGATGTGTCAGTATTATCATCAAAGCTTTCGTTAGTTTCCCATGTGTCCTGGAAAACCTGGAAAAGCTATACCAATTGACCAACGAGAGACAAAGTAAAATA
>JAQFJA010000013.1:15351470-15363325 GCA_029874485.1 Naso brachycentron | reverse complement strand
CACGGTCAGTTCACTGCGTCGGGCTGAGCCATGACAGTGTGACAGTGAGCCAGCATGCACAAAAACACGACCCAAAAAACTGAAGCAGTCAGATGGAATTCAGACATCATTAGTTTAATGATTTTCACCTGTGATTCTCCCTCCATGATTTGTCAGATGACTGCCGTGAAAAAGGCCTTTTGTCATATTGAAAGTATGCACTCTTGTTGTAATGGCGGTCTGCAGTGTTTTTGGCGTGATTCCCCTTAAAATTAAGCCATTTCTATTTGTGGCTCTCCACCAGCGGTTCTGTTTGTCATTTCAGATCAGATTGCAGAAGTTTTTTTTTATCCTTGTTATACGTAAAAAGATATCAGTGGTTTGAATTGATAACATTTTCACAAAATTCCCAAGAAAATAAGCAGAAGTAAGCAGCCTGAAAGTCATGTGACTTTGGGCAGCGCTCATGTTTTTTTTGTTTTATTAACTTGTTTGTCGTCCTGCCACATATCAGATTTGTCTTGTGATTCTTGGAGGGCAGACACAACCGTCCACATACTTTCAACAGAAAGCTGGTCCCTATGAAAACTGTTTACAGTATGTTAGGCATGGAGAAAGTTTGTAATATCATTCCTCTCATTGCAACATTTCTCGTATTACTAACTTGTGTAATTTTCATCTTCTGGAAAAAGTTCGTGTCTGGTTGCTTATTGCTCAAATCATAAGTAAACAAAACTATGTGCCTCACCAACAAACCTCTTCTAATAGTCCAAATGATGCTTGAAGTGAGTGGAGCAGCTCTTTGTAGCTTCTGCTCTTCTTTGTCCTGCGAGGACAAAGAGGTTCAGGGAGCTCCGTCGCATCGCTGCTTCCATAAACAACATGACGCACTGTTTTTCTATGATTGCCCTGCGCTGACCCGCAGCTGTAAGCAAAGCTCGCAGTTGATGGGTGTTGCTGGCACATGTGTTTGTTATAATCATTTTCATTACAGTTGCATTAAGGAGAGAGGAGGATTTTATGAGTCCCTGCTCGAGCCTGTGACATAGTGTTTGTAGGCCTCCTGGGTAATGTTGTAATTACCACATGAATCCAACGGAAGGGGCTGTGGTTGGAGTATGTTAGCCTTCCATTAATGAGCATATTGTGTATGTGCATATGTGTGTGAGCACATGCATGATCTGTGTGACTCTGTATTGGATTTGGGCTCCTTCAGGGAAGAGAAACATTTGTGTGCCAGCCAGCCCAAAGCAAGCTGCTATCCAAATTGCAGCCCTCGGACTCGAGCTCAACTTGTTGTTTTTTTCATCCTCATCATTTTTCCTTCCTCTCTGACTTTCCAGCTGCCATACTTTGTAATTTTGTGGTCTCCTCCAGGAGGGAATTTCTGTGCTGGTTATGATCTGAAAGAGCTGGCCAATCACTCCCTTAAATTGGAGCAAGATGTCACAAAGGGTCCTGGTCCGATGGTGAGTGCTGTTTGGGCTGCGTGTGTGTATGTGTGTGCGTGCTAGGGAGGGCTGTATCTATACATCCTCATGATTGTAATGGCCAAAGGTTTCCACGAAAATACAATACTTTATATTTTTATGGGTTGGAGAAGACAGGTTGTCTGGCGCGCTGCTGTCTCTCGACAAAAAAGTAAACATCATAACACAAATTAGGTACCATATGCTGTAAGAAATACAACCTGCATAAAACTGTTTGGTTTGCATGTTAAGTCTTTGAGACTGAGTGACTTTTTGTGCAGAAAATTAATGTCTTGGCTCCCTGACAGAACACACACTGCGTCATTTGTTCAACAACAGCGAGAATGTCCACCATTATTTATTCTTTTGTTTGAGCAACAAATCAGGAAACGTGAAAGTCAGAGAGGCAGAACAGCCTGAAATGGATCGTAAAAATATACACCTACAGTGGATGTATTCTACAGGAAGCAGCGTGGCTCCCTTGTTAACAATGTGTTTTCCTTCTGTGTTGATTTCACTGTGCTGCAGGCCGACAGCTTTGCATGAATAGTGTGTGTGGTTTCGGCGTAATAATCGGGTTGATTTCCTGCAGGGTCCGTCTCGTTTGGAGCTGTCGAAGCCGCTGATAGCAGCAGTCAGCGGCTTTGCCGTGGCCGGAGGGCTGGAGCTGGCTCTGCTGGCAGATCTGCGAGTGGTGGAGGAGAGCGCCATCATGGGGGTCTTCTGCCGCAGGTTCGGTACGTCTGACACATCATGTTACTGCTGTCTTTACTGCTTCTACAGCTACAACACTGTACTTCTACTTGCATAAGTGGTGCCAAGACAGCTACTACTTCATTGTTTAAAATGCTACCAGTGCCATTTCTGTCGGACACTATTTCAAAATTTATTCAGGAGTATTTCTGACACTCACTTTAGATCCTTAGGTCCTTGCTCAGGGGCAATCATGAGTCAAAGTTATGAAGGAGGTGGAAGCTTCACTCGTCCACTGTCTCCACCTGAGTTCATCCTGCAGGTTGACCCAGCAGCCTTCAAGGCGCAGGCTTGCTTTAGTGAAACTTTATCTATAAATTAGTGCTGTCAAAGTTAATGTGTTAATGACGCGTTAACGCAAATTAATTTTAATGCTGTTAATTTTTTTAACACATGATTAACACGTGCATGTTCTGTCTAGGGCTGGGCAAAAAAACCTGATTCATCAGTGCATTGCAATTAATTTTTTTCCTAATAAAACCCCAACCCCGATCGTGCTAGCTCACTAATGAGCAGCCGATGTTACAGTAAGTTACAGTGAGCTAGAAGAGTCAACAGCTCAAATCATGTTGCAATGTGAGACTCCACTCAATTACTTTGACCTGCTTAACGTTACTACTCCTCCATCGTCTCTCCATCAGTTTGTCCTGCATGTTCAGCTTCACCAACACAACAGTTAGCAAGCTAAATAATTTTCATAGTTTGTTTGCTCACCCACATGATGAATATTCCCATCCAGTAGTGATGATCTCTTACCAGCATTTCTGTCCGCAGTCATCATGCAGTCGGCACATGGCTAATTTGCATGTAAGCTAGGTAAGGTTAATGGAAAATCAATCAATGGAAAAGCCTGAAATTGTACTCTGAAATTTAGTTAACCCTTTCAGTTTTAATGTCAGCTGCATGTGAAGAAATCAAATGTTTGTAGGCTATTTATTGACTCATTTAATTTTATTTCTCTGTCCAACAAACAAGCTCTCAGTTGTTTAGTCTGCACTTAAGGGCAAACTGTTCTGTTACTGTTTTATTCTTTGTTCATTAAAGAAAAATTAAATGGTAGAATACATTTTGGGGTCAGTTTGTTCTAAACAAATAGCAATGATGCACACTATTAACAAATATCAGAAGGTACTCTAATAAATAATCTGTTTCTGTCTACTATGCTTATTATTAAATCTATATCGAAGCATATTGATCAATATTGAATCAAATCGAATCAAATTGTGACCCAAAGAATCTTAACTGAATGGAATTGTGAGGTCCTTGACAATACCCAGCCCTAATAAATAGAGTTCATAAACCTTCAGTTGACTAGTTTGTTCTAAACCTGCTCATCTCGCGCCTCGTCAGACCAAAACATGCCAAGCCAGGCCACGCTACGCCACCCCGCCCACCACCACAAGTAAATTCTCAACCTGTGGGAAACACTGTGGTCAATAAAAAAAGAATCCAAATACATTATCATCTGCTGTTATGACAACTTTATCTTCAAGTATGATAAAATTATTTTAAAATGTATGCACTGTGCATACAGGACTTTATTTTATGGCTTTATTGAATACTCAACTCTGATTGGTCAAACATGACAGTCAAACAGACGCAATTACACGCGATGTCACTTCAGGCAATGCCAATCTTGCGACACATGCAATGCGAATCACGCAATGAGGTGTTCATCGCCTCATCACTTGAAGCAGTGACAGCCAATCAGTGTTGAGTTTCTCCCGACATCAATGGCATCCCAACATCCCAACATTGTTGGAATTCACCGAACAGACTTTGAATTAGACATAGTGGTCAAAACAACTGTTGATGTGTGTGAATACCATGGAGCTCCAACAACATGACTTTATACACCACAGGATTATCTTATGAACACAGACACGGTGTCGTTAAGTTTTCCAACATTCCTGGGACTTCCACTGATGCTGTGCAAAAAGGATGATGAAATCGGCTGTAGTTAATGATAGAAAATGACAAGCCCTCCTTCCTCCTTATGACACAGCCAGCTGTGGCTGACATGGAGCTTTGCGACATAACTGAACAGGCTCTGGATGATTTTTTTCACCCAGACCTGATGTTGTTAAGTTTCCCAACCTGTGTAGGACCTCCACAACTGATAGAGTGCAGAAATGATGAGTAAATCGGCCATAATTAAGGACAGAAAGTGGCCAGTGCCCTCCCCCAAACGAACGAGTTAATAAGCAGACTGTGTGCATCACGCAAATGACGTGATTTAAGCGATGATCCAAAATATGATCCAGTTATGATCAGCGTTTCTTGCGATTACATCACGTTGATCACTTTTGGTTTGAACACACCTTTAGAGAGGCCGTTCGGACCTGGCTCATCCACGGGCTATGGAAGTTCACGTCCTGTCATATCAATCCGCGGAAAGAAGTCCAGTGTCTGTGTGTCTATCATTCGTTTACTGAGCTTTGTGAAAAGGTGAAGCAACGAGCTTAAGATGGCATGTCCTCAAAGCATAAATCAGTGTCACAGTTTTCAGGCACGTCTGCTGGTTTAGGAGTTTAGTCTTTGAGGATAGAGCCCGTAGCCCACTGTAGCAAGAGTAGTGTGGCTCCTCTAAGAGAGTATGGTTAAGCAAGGGGTAGAGAACAGTAAGCTCTGTGTGTGTACAGCAAATGGAAGAGAGCAGGCAGTTAACAGTTTGTTAAGCAGTTTAGGCAGGCAGTTAGCGGTTAGTTTAGCAGTTGTTACGTTGCCGACTTGAGTTGTTCGTAAATTAAGACTGCAGCCTAAAGACCAAGGTGGAGTCTCGCTGCTGTTGGACTACTGCTGGTAAAGTGAAGCAGCAACAACTTAAGTCACGGTCCAAGAATGACCTGCTCACTCAAGATTATCCCTTACATGGCTGCCACATGCATGCTGTACATGAGTTTTGTGGTGTGACACTAAGATTCTTTTCAGAAGGCTTGATGTTACCCAATAGGGGACCAGCAGAAATCAGAATTTGTTTTGCAAGAATCAGTGAAAAGGTTTTGTTTGGGTTCAGCTGAACAAAATCTTTTGACCTGCAGTTTTTTTTAACAGCACAAGACCAGTGAAGTTAGATTGGTATCTCTGGATCTAAGTAGCAGTTACATCTGTGTATCATCCAGGGCTTATGCTAGAAAAATTTGGTGTCAGTAAAAGTGTCCTGGAAGATTACATTTGCCCGGACAGATTGCAGAAATTCTGGTCTAATATTTTATCAAGATTTTAAAAAATGTTAGATAGCCTTGATAAAGAATGACATAATCAAGGCACATAAATTTAGCCGATAATGTTTTTTACGGAGAACAGTCTAAAAAAATAGTAGCGTCAACAGATGTGTATAATGCTGTTTTTAAATGTGTATGTAAAATATGTATATAATAATATATGTAAAAAATATGCTTAAATCAGCAGCCGAGCACGTGAGCGTTTGTATTTGAGGTCACAGCCTTTAAATCTAATCATAATTTAGAAAAAAAACAAACAAAAAAACCCCACACAACATGTTGCACGCACTCATGCAGGCAAACCACGTGCGCTCGGGCAGGTCTAGATATGATGTGAGCGGCACTGGAGTGGAGCTGAGTGGTGCCGCTCCGATTCCGCTCTATACTGTCAAAAAAATCTGCTCACAGCCCCACTTAAAATTTTTTGCTCCCGCTACGCTCCGCTCACATGCTCTGCTCAGCAGAGCCCTGAAGTCCCTCCGCCGTCTCCTCTGCAATGCATCTACCAGTTATAAGGAGAAATACAGAGGAGGAAAATTAAACTGAAAGAGGAGTGGCTGCCTCCACACTATTTAAGCACAGGCATTAGGCATTTAATTCACTGTTCAACAATCAAAAAATAACGTTTGTCTTTCCACTTTCCACCACTGTCTCCCCTCACCAGCGCACTCTCTCTCTGTTGCTTGCTCTGAGCTCAGTTCGCGCGGCCAGGTACAGCTCAGCAGCAACAGTGACAGACGTGTTGAGTGGCACCCGAAATTTACACGCCAAATCTACCTGCATTTAGCGTGTGGCGAGGGAGTGTTAATTTTAGCCTTATTAGAGGGATTTCTCCAGGCATTTTGACCGTCGAGATTTAAATATTTAGGACTTGAACAAATTTTTCTGGTCAAAGGCTGGTAATTCCCGGACAACATAAACTCTGGTATCATTGACATTAAAATGAAAACAGACAAAGTGGGTCACATTCATGAAATGTGAGCATAACAAATTTGTTTGTAAACTGTTTGCAGATGGAAATTTATGTGCTCTGGTCATTTCATGATACTAACAAAGTCTATACCTGCTTCTGACTGCTTGAGGTGTTGGTGTAAATAAGAAAATGCACCTAAAATGTTGCTAGTCATTATCAGAAATTACATTTTTAATTTATATTGTGCACTGTTATGTTTCCAATAAGCAGATACCTTTGAAATACATAACTTAAAGATGACAAAAGATTAGAAATATAACTCATTCACTTAAAATTAGTTGGCAATAAGCAGAATTAGATTACATTTATTTAAAGTGGGAATGGGTTATTTAAATAGATTTAACACGTTTTCTGTATGTTGAATAACAATATAATTCCTGACAGGGAGCTCTCTCAGGTGAAATAAGCAATGCAAAGGTCTGCAGCAGACAGCCATGACTGTTGCCTCCTCCTGCACCTGTTGTGGGTTTTTTTGTGTGTAGCCTACGTTTTTTTGCATCAAGTTTCATATCGAACTATTTTCATTGGTTCCCGCAATGGTTCTTACAATTAGGGATAGGCATTTTCAGTAATTATAATATTTGAATAATCTCATTACCTTTTAAAGGAGTAATTGGTTACCGGCAAATTGTATATAAATATTAGTGCTGTCAGTCAGTTAAAAAATTTAATCAACTTAATCACTATAAAATTCTGTGATAAATTGCAATTAATCGCACGTGTTTTTATTCAGTTCTAAATGTACTTTAAAGGGATATTTTTCAAGTTTTTAATATTCTTATCAACATGAGAGTGGACAGATATACTCGTGATATGCAAATGTATATTTATTATTTTTGCAGCACTATGAAACAATGAAAAATACTGTGTTATATAATTTGATTGAGCACTTGATTGCTCATGTGTTTTGTGTAGTTGCTATGAGCAACAGCAACAATTGCAATTTCCATCTTCGGTTCTGTGATTGCGGAAATCATAGGGCCCTATTTCTGTTTTTCTGTTTTATATTCTTTTAGCTGTATGTTAATAAGGCAGTGTGTCTTGTACCCATGTTTCCCTCACTTACATCTTTTTCTTAAGCACAAGTTCTGTCTAATTTTCTGAACAATATCATTGTAAGATTCAGACATTAAGTATTCATGTGTCAGACCTGCCTGAAAAAGTAATTACAAATACAAGCCACACAAACGGAGGGATGTTTTACATGTACAATGTTTCGTGCAACCCAAATGAGTTCCGGGACCGAGTGCAGTGTAGTTGGGCATGTGTGAGCACAGTAATCAAATTTGGATGCAAATCCAAAACAGCCAAACAGAGACTCACCTGAAGAGGTGGTCTTGGTCTGGTTACAAATGACCTCTGGTACAGTTGGTTTGTGGAATCAACATGTTCTGATCTTGATCTGTCCCAACTGCAGAATTGCGCATTTTTTGACTAAACCAGCCCCTGTAGCCAATTGCGCTGGGCATTATAGTCTAAGGACAACTTTGTAAATAAACAACAGTTTCATGATACAATCATGAATGGATTGCATCTGAGCCTGTTTGAAGTGTGTCCTTCATGCCTTAAGTTTTGATACTGAAGTCTCATCTGAACCGGATGCTAGCCAGTTATATACTTATGTTGTTAAGCCGTTACTGTTACAATTCTTAGTAATAATTTCTTCTTAGGGTGAAAGTATAGGAGCTACCAATGATTGGTTTTGCATAGACAAGATAGAACTACTGAAATGCAGGTACTTAAAAAAGTGCCTCCTTCATGTGTGATATATTAGAGTTCCTCAAAAGACATGAAGACGTCTTCTTTAAAAAGGTTTATTTGTTTTACTTTTTCATTTTTTTTTATCTACAGCTGAAATCCAGCATCCAGCTTGCTGGGTTTAAATAAAACAAATTGGACTAAATTGTGACAAGGAAATAGGTATATTTATATTTTTCGTCACCTCATGCCATGCATTAACCATGTTAAGTATTATGGGGTGGACGGTATGCGTTCTTGGATATTTTGGCTCACCTAAATACAAATACAAATAATGATGATTGATTGTCACGCCCAATGCTCATTGATCGTTTCCAAACCAACCCAGCGCCCTACATCTTCCTGGTTGACTATTTGGCTGATATCTTGTAGTCTGACCTTGGCATAACCCCACTGATGTTTGATCTATAGAGGTTTTCATCAAAAATTTAAAATGCTGTATTTATCTCTAAAGAATCGATTAAAGTGTTTCCATTTGCATCCTCGATATTAGTAATTGTCCTCTCTGTCTGCTGTTGTTTGATATGCCATCCAAGGAGTTTACTAATACTTATTGAGTTCTAAGTATTAGTAATTGTTTTGGGATGTCATGTTCATTCTGCACTCCCTGAAAACTCTTTTTCTTAAGGTCTTTCATTTTGATTTTGGACTCCTATTGAGCAGCTAAACACAGCTGACTGAACTGTAAAGTCTGAAGATCTTTAGAAAACTGTGACCCTCTCTCTTCCTTGTATTTTCTGCATTCTCTCAAAACGGTCTGTGTTGGTTAATTACTCCTCCCCCTTCCCTCATGCGTGCCTCCACACTCAGCTGTACTCACAACCCCTTTACTGACCCAAAATAAACACAGCTAGGACACTGATAAAATGTTACTTACAGCGTTACTTCAACATGACAGAGCAAGATGTGGTCCTTCAGCAGCAGTTTAACTATTAATCCAGCTCATGCTAGTTAAGGAAGTAAATAAATCCACATGGAATAAATCCACAAGAAACAGGAACACTGTCAACTTCTGTCAGGTGCTTTCCTCTTTAGGAAAGTTTAACAAAGTTAACTGTCCTTCATTCACCCGAAATAAAGGTTTTATTGGAGCCCTAGAGTATTCAACATTGTAACAACAGTTATAGATCAGAAAAGACAAAAAAGCATAGTAGCTCTCCTTTAACAACTGCATGAACAAGCACGTCATTGTGATGTTTACTTTTCCTCTTTTGCCAGAAACTTTTCTCTTCTTTTACCATTTACAACTCACGTTTTGTTGCCTATAACTCTGGACTATAGCTTACTGCCACCTTGTGGTATAAGTTAGTCACTGCACATCTCTCTTAACTGTGGGGGAAAAAATATTCAATCAGATATTGATTTTGCAGTTGACTGCCAACGACTGAAGCTTCGAAGCATTTGGTTCAGCCTTAGATAATTACCTCTCACGTTTGTGCTGAATTGGCTGTGGCGAGGCAGTAACACTGATGCATGTATTGTGGCAGTGCCATTCCGAGAGGAGTTTTTGGAGTGAGGTCATCTCAACATCGTCTTCTATTCTAAATGTGCAAATACTACTGTATCCACTTGTCTGCCTTTTTGGCATTAAGATAAGAAACATACAGCCAGCGACCATACAATGCATCATTGCTTTAGCCTTTTGTCAGTTAAGTGTATTGTTGTGATAAATTGTAATACATTAACCAAATTGCTTTGGCATTGACAACTGGTTAGAAGAGTTCATGGATAGCCTCAGCACTCTTTGAATTTTTGAATTTGACCGTGGAGACAAAGGACCCTGGATCCTTGTTAGACTGTACCTCGAAAATAAGTCATATGATTGAATTTAGTATAAATGAACTGCAGCCCCAACCACCAGCCACATGTTGTCTAATGTACTTGTACAATGTGTACAATTCTGATAAGTTTGTAGATCAGTGTTGTATGTATATGTGGCGCATGATTGTTTTGTCCCCTGTTTAAAAACAAAAAAAAAAAGAAATGTAAAGTGGAAAAAAACAGACAAGGTGACAACAGACCCAGATAATTTATTTTAAGTTTATTTGGGTTTTCTAAACTTCCACTGCTCCAGAGTTGGTAATTATGCGTTCACAGAAAAATGTACCATCAATGTCAAATCAGTTTTCTACATAGAGTACTAAATCCAAGTTGTATCAGAGCATCTAAAAGTAGAACTTCCATCAGTAAAGGCCGAAGGAAATGTTGAGGAGGCCTTTTTCTTTTGAAGTTACGGATCAATAATCTTCCATGTGGCTTTAATATTACTTTTAGATTTAGCAAACTGCTCATTGAAGAACTTTTTCTTAGATGCTCTCAGGAGATGATTGTTTTGTAGGATTTATAAGTTGCTAAATTTAAAGGAGTTGTGATGAAATATAGTTTCTTTATAGTTTTTTTTTAGTGATCGAGAACTTTTTTGATGCAGCAGAAAACCAGGGGTTATTTTGTTCTTCACTAGTGTGTTACAGAACGGGTAACTAAAGGAAAACATTTTGTAAAAGCTGAGTTAAATAGTAACATGTTTGATAGGCTGAATTTGTATTGCTCTTTTTATAAACCCTTTTAAAAGTAAGCTTCTCCAACATTGCTTTAAATTTGAATTTATTTCTTTAATTGAAATTTCCGTAAGTGACTACAGACATTAACTTGAGTCCATCTAATGAAACAATATGACAAAAGTGGGAAATGATCTGACAATTTTATAAGTAGGATTCTTGCCTTTGTTTTATGTTTAGAAGTGTTAAATTAAATATCAATCAGTGTAGCAGATTTGTCTGTTGTCTGTTGCGGTAGGTTTGCTATTACTGGGATAAAAAAAATTTGCCCTACAAGTGGTTCAAAAAAATCTTGCGTTGGAGCATGAGCTTAAGTTTTAAGAAGGTTAATGTTGAAGTCGCCAAATATATGGCACATTTTCTTGTCTTAATTGATAAGCTTCAGACTGTTAGTGAGACTTGTATTAAAACAAATAGTATCAGTGTCAGGTGGTCGATAGATTACACCTAGGACAACATTTTTGTTATTATTGTTAGACAAGATTTCAATAAAGACAGATTCAGCCTCCACTTCCTCAGAATTTAGACAAAGATCATGTCAATTAACAAATTCTAAGTTTTTATGGACAAAGACTGAAACTCCTCCACTAGACCTAGATTGTCTTGTAAAATGAGTGAAGTTCTATGATGGCAGTTCATACGTGTCTACATCTTTAGATTCTTTTGTGAGCCATGTTTCAGTTAGAACAGTTACAAAAAACTCATGATTTAACGATGACAAATAATGTACAAGCTGATCATAATTTCTAGGAAGACTGCGAATATTTAAGTGCAAAACTAAAAATAGCTTATATTCCACTGGAAATGATTCCACTGAATGGCTGAATTGGAGTTCATTGTAGTATTCACATGAATATGGCAAGTTGATATCAGAAAAAAAGTTAATATCGGGGGCCAAGATCTGAATAATAATAATTTTTTTTTTTATAATTTTCATTCTTTATTTCATTCATTTATAAAAGAAAACAATTTAATATAAATAACAAACATTCTCCGATCTAGAATGAAAAGTCATCATAATCTTAAAAAAGTCATAATCTTGTTTAATCTGCCCCTTTATCCCCAGAAATCAATTTACAAAGAGCGTAATTTAAAAAACAACAAAATAAGCAAAAAAATAAAATAAAATAGAATAGCTGCC
>JAQFJA010000013.1:15341364-15351370 GCA_029874485.1 Naso brachycentron | reverse complement strand
AATAATTTTCATAGTTTGTTTGCTCACCCACATCATTAATATTCCCATCCAGTAATGATGATCTCTGACCGCCGTTTCACCGTTTCTGTCGCAGTCTTCATGCAGCGCATGGCTAACTTGCATATAAGCTACTAAACATTTCTGAGCACAGAGTTCTTAATCAAATATATATCACAGTATTGAAAACTTGAAAAATATCCCTTAAAGGTACATTTAGAACTGACAATTTAAAAAGATGAAATTAATTTGGGATAAATTGCAATTAAACTCAGCTTTTATTTCAGTCAGTTAAACTCTTAAAAAGTTTTTTTAATCCTGTTTGCAAATAATAGCATTACAAGTAACTCTGCACTTGTTGAAAACTACAATAGTTACCACAGTAGTTTTATTGCAGCAGCAGCAGCAGTAGTAGCAGGACAACTCTTAGCATTTGTTTAGCTGCAACAACTACTTAAAAACACTCTCTATTGGTGGTCAGTGCCAGGAGTGGTATTACCTCGACTGTTCCCTCTTTGATTTGAGGCATTCAGTGTTGATTTGTGTAATTGGTTGGTGGACAAAAGTGCTTGAGGACATTTTTAACAGTATAATCATATTTTCAGGTTGAGTCATAGCATCTCCTCAGATGACATAGGTCTGTTACTTCGACATCATGTTTTAGTGTGTGTTTGCAAAGCTTTGTTGAAATGTCTCTGCTGCGTGTGTCTGAGAAAATGCACATCGTTGGCCTTTGTGTCATCATCCACTCCCTCTGACTCAAGAGCTCACACAAGGAGCTCCACGGAGGTCATGTAGGCAATGACAGAGGAGTGTGTCCCTTCTTACCGCACGGTAAAAATGTTGGATTCTGAATTCAAACTTGGCAGAGAGAGTTGACTGCATCAGTGGCAGATGTTGTCCATTTTCACAGTGCTGACTTGCGGATTTTAATTAACTGAAACAGAAACGCAACAAAAGTTATAACCTTCAAACTTGGCCACAAACTTATTAATCACTCCTCGAACTTGTGACACTAATGAGCATATCGTCTTTGTTTTTTATTCCTGCTAATGTTAATAATGTTAATATAAACCTATTAATACTGACAGTAGCTCTTGTAGTTCTGCTGCTACCACTGATGCTGCAGCTGAAATTCCTTTTCTCAGTAAACTGTCTCTCTTCCTCCTCTGTTCTCTGTTGTGCGGCTCCTCCTGTCTGTCCACGAAAGCATCATTGTTGTTCTTTGCATCCAAGCATACGTCTTCTGCCTCCTCATGCCAGGAAGTTGACGCTGTTTCTATTTTTCACCTTTGTTACTCTGTCCTGCGTTATCTCCCCAGCCTCCTCTTGTTTTTGTGCGCGGACGGAGTCATAGCGCGATAACACCAGTGACTGTGACCTTTTGGCATCTCAGCCAGAGTCTGCTGGGCAGTCTTGATAAGTAGGAGAGGAAGCAACTGACTGCCAGGTTTCCACTGCGGGGGCAAACAGGGCTTACACATTATTTATGTCACACAGCTTCCTCATAAACAACATTTTCCTTTTTTGGCGTCTCGTAGCTTACTGGCACAGTTTGCCCGCTGACTCGGCTATAGTTTTGAAAGAACAAGTAGTACTTTGAATCCCCTGCTGTAAACAGTTTAAGCTAATCCTGATCCTAGCCAGTCATGCTTGGATTTACTATGTAAAAGCGGCTCGCGCTGCTGCTGGAGGGTTTCAAGTACGACCATGGTGTTTATAAATACAGCTGTTGTTGTACTATCATTTACTGACTTATCATCTCAGGCCTGTAATTTACCAGGAGAGCATCCTGACAGTGGCCTTGTCTCTGTCTGTCCGACTGTCTGTCCTCTGAGGCTGTTTGGTGTCAAGTCTTCAGACTGCATTCCTGCTTTTTACCTTAAATGTCACTTTACCATCATTATTATGGATGTTGGATTGTTATAAAATATCAAATAGAAGACACATGATACCAGGGTTATAATTTTAATAAAGGGTTATCAGGGCATCTCTGAAACAAACTGACAAACTTCTTTCAACTCTCATTCTGAACTCTGTGTAACCTGGAAATTAAGTTAATTTGATACCTGCATGTCCATTAGTTCAAACAGAGACGGTTAATAGTGGAAAGCGAGATGTCTCACTGATTGACTGATTGTTCATTTCCTGTATCAGTGTCACATGGTTTTTCGCCAGGGCCCCGCCCCTTAAGGGAACTAGAACTTTAGTCCATTCATTCTCATGGGAGGAATGAACGTGATCACAGATTATGACCAATTCTTCATCTTCACCAAGATACATATTGGTACAATTTTTCACAACACACACATCTTCTGAACATTCTGACATAAAAATGGCATTTTTTAGAAACACAAATCAGGAGAAGATTAACTTTGTTGGAGACCTGTCTCTGTCTCAGCAACACATTCTTGAGAGATTTGAGAACTGGTGCTTCCCGCCTTGCTTCGCAACGGACATAAACAGACATTTAATGGCCTTATAAGTGAAACCACGAGTTGAAGTTAAATTTTACATCAAACAAATATCATGCAACACAAAATCCATCTGCTTTAATCCATTCACAAGACGTTATAACACTTTCAGACGAGGCGAAGGGATGGTGGTTCCTAACTGTCTCCATGGGAGACGGGGGGTGTATATATCATTTCTCACCACTGGTAAAGCCTAGAGCGGGGGATCTTGTGCTAGTAATTGAGTATCTTTGGATCAAAACTACAGAAATGAGCATTGCTGCGGTCTTGACACATTAAGTTGAACATTTCCTCTCTGTAATTAATTCTCTGCCTCTTGAATGCCACATATGTTCAAGTCTTGTTTGTTGACACATTTGCATCGTTTCCCTCAGATTTGTTGAAACCACTGCGGTTTGTCATTCAGATCTGCATGTCAGCAGAGTGATTATTACTTTGACTGCTGGTTTTCAGCATTTTCAGACCCATCTGCGTAGTTGAATGCTGCACAATCACCATCTTGACGCCTTGAAGGCCCGTAGTTTATGTAGTTTATCCAGATTATCCCACCATAGATTTCACATAAGAACTAAAGTTTAGAGAAATCAGACTTTAAAATGAAAAAGACACTGCAGCATGCATTTAAACTGATTTTATTTTCCCAACATTAACAATTGAAAACCAAGCTTCCCTGCCCATTTACATCAAACGTAGCGCTGCTCTGTGGGACACATAGTTTATTTAAAGATCCTGTGTTTCTTAGCGATTATTTCCTTTTAATGGTCGTATTCTGTAACCATTTTGGGGTCGGGCACAGATGGCAGTCGGAGGGAATCCCTGGTGGCTTTGGAGTTGAAAAACCCTCAGAGGCCCGCTGCACGTCTCTGATGTGGGCCAATGGCAACCATAAGGATCTGACAGCTTTCTGGCACGTGATTGGCTGCCGAACCTGCGGCTTCCTGTCTGGGGCCCCTCTGCCCCGCCGAGGAGGAAATGAGAAGGAGGAGATGGTTGCGTCACAGGGGTCTGGTATTAGTGTCTACGGTTGAATTTTGAGAAACCTGAATGAAAAACCACCGTTCCCTGAAGTTATTTTGGTTTCTCAAACTAGAGGAACATCACAAAGCAAAAAAAAAAAAAGATTGGCACCGGAAAAGGAAACTTAAAATAGTAGAGTAATGCTTCATTCAAGGATTTTTCTTTAAATGGTGAGGCTAAATCAGGCACGCATGGAGGCTGTTCAGGATTGTTAAGATAGTTCTTTTCCTGATTTTCCTGTTTGAAATAGAGACTTCTCCAACACACACACCAATCTGTCATGTCCCTGTCTCCTCCCTTTCTCTTCATCCCATTTTCAAGTCCTGTTTCATACCTGGACGAGGGACAGACAAAGAGTGCCAGAGAAGAAGAAGAAGCCACATGTTGAATGGGAGTCAAACCTCAGTCCAAAGCTGACATAACATCGGCCAATTCAAACACCGGCCCAGGGAGTTTGAAACTGAGTGACATAGTCCAGTGATTACATCATCCGCCTCAAAACCGGCACTGCTTTTGAAACTTCAGGTCTCTTTTCCATGAAGTGTGGACGGTCACAGCAGTTGTGTGCAGACATGGGAGTCAGTCAACCATTTAGGTGGATAAATATGGACAAATAGCTTCATTTTAACCCTAAAGTCACTACCCTATGTAGTGACTTTGCAGATTTTCTCCCTTACAGGATCTGATCATGTCTGAGCAGTCGTGTGATGTTGCTCTTTCCTTTAAGGTGCACTTCGTCCTCTGCCATTTTCATGGTTAAGGCCCCATTTGCAGCCCTGGTGGTCTCCCATAATGGTGCACGGCAAACTGCAGAACACAGGCCTGGTATTCACTCAGAGGGTTAAATACATGAAATCAACTTAACTGTGTGGCACTCATCTCTGACCCAGCCCAATGGGATCTATTTTCCTCAATTCCCAGCGAGTATTTCAAAGCGAGTCTCCGATTGAAGATCTGCTCTTTTCTCCCTCTGTCCGTTTAGTCTGGAGTTTTCCGGAAATTGTTAATCCACATCAAACTTAATCGCATTACCCTCATGGGAGGCCATTGTAGTGGGTTTTGCTTTGATGTGGCGAGGATGCCAGCAGCACCAGCAGAAAAACTTGAACACTGCAGTGTGTCGTGTTTCACACTCCATTCACTGGCTGTTAGCAGCTGTACATGGTGGATGCGATGTACCGTAGAGTGTACTGTCTTCTTGTTGTACTCGGTACCTATGAAGATATAGAAAAGAGAACTTTCCTGTTTTGGTTGCCAGGTTGACAAGATGTTCAGGGGTCTTTCAGCTGGTAGGGATTCGATGCCTTCACCTGACATCAGTGTGGGAACACCAGCTTAGGAGTGGGCTTGAACTTAGATTTGTTTTTTTCTATTTTAAATAACTGTTGCCTAGTTTGATTGTGCATAATGAATACATGTTGAACTTTTATGAGAAAGATTGTTACTTTTAATAATATAACAAAATATGGAGAGATGCAAATGAACCTGATCTCCAGCATTTGTTATTGCAGTTAAACCCTGTAAAACACACAGATATCCTGTACCTCTTTTTTAAAAAAACGTTTCATGTTGGTGCTGTTACAAATATAATATACGTAAAGCTGGGGTAGGCAGTTTATTCTTTGGCATCATCTGGCAAAAATTCCATTTTAACCTTTCAGCGTTGTAATTCAGGTGGCCTGAAAGAACACAAGACTTCTGCACCTCTCCTTGGCTCTGTATTCAGACCGTTACGAACCTTTTGGACGATCATGGGTCATTTCACAGTGCGTGTGTTCCTATTGGCTGCTCTATGCTGTGCTTCTCAGCCATGGATGACGTCGCTATGAGCTCACAGGCTGTTCAAACAAGTGACATGCCTTACGTTCTAAAAGTGGCCTCTGGTTACAAAAGTGTATGCAGGCGACACCGTTAGCCGGCTTGAGTCTAGCTGAGACAGACCAGTTTGATCCACTTCAACTTTCCCTGCAACCATTTCGTCTTGTCAAGAATCATCGGTGGAAACGGCCTTAAAAGAGAGAGCGACAAGAAACTAAATAAAACACGAGTCGGAGCAAAAACAGGGAGGTGAGGGTGCAGCAGAGTTGCTTCTTAAGGAGTCTCATGCTACAGCTAGCTTATTTTCCAGATGTTGCCTACCCCAGCTTTAAAGAAACCTCTGCTAACATCATGTTACTGTATGTCTTAACCCAGAGGTCATGTTTTTAAAAAGCCTTTGTAATTAAATGTCCCATCAGCCCATCAAAAAGCATCTCCATCTTTAATTGCTCAGTACAAGTTATCGACGTTAAAGGCTTTGTGTCATTACTAAAGAAGAAACTGAAAATTTAGACATTCAAATACTGTTTTGAGAAGTATTTGTGCTAATGAATGAGTGAGCAATAAACGCTAACTGAGGGTCTATAAAAAAACCCACCAAATTACAGTAAAAGCTCCCTTAAGTTTCTAAATACAACTTTCTGTGATTAGTCAAAAGAATCCAGGAAGAGCTGAGCAGTGCTGCTGTCACAGGTCGACAACAAACTCTGCAGCAAATAGATAAAATACAAGGTTTCTTTTTTCCTCCAGCCTTCTCCTCCACGTCAGTCAGATAAGCTGCGATAGCTGTATGATGCAGGAAGAGAACCAGCTATCTAGTTATTAAACAATAGGCTTGCTGACTCATGTTTAACCTTGTTAATAACAAGCTGCAGTCTTGACAATTGGCTTATCAGCTTTGAGTGAGAAAACTTACGGGCTCCTTCGCAAATGTTTGGCTCATTATGGAGGAGTAACGATGACAAATCCACACTTTAGTTTAGCGAGCGCTGCCTGATGATCTTGTATCAGGATCACTGCCAAACATCTTTGATAAGACTTAGAGAACAGAGATCAGAGGCCACCACTCTGTGCCTCAGTCACCGTTTTTCAACCCAAACACGCCTTTTGAGTGAAAACTACTTCAAGGAGGTGCTGCCAACCACCCAGCTCCTATTCATGTGGGACAAAGCGCAGGTCTGTAAATTCCTGCAAACGGGACACATCAGAGGCGGAACTATCAGACAGAGAGGAGGGTGAGGGTTGGAGGTGCTGGAGACGAGTGCTGTGGATAAGAAGGGAGATCCTTCCGGTTGCTGATAGCGACGGTGCCAACAGCAGCACCAAAGACAGACGGACTGGAGGTCAACCTGGCTCTTTATCTGTCCTCTTTGGAGTCAGGCTCTGTCTTCCTGTGGCTCATTCCACCTCTGTGAGCCTCTCGCTGTTCTCGAGCTCTCACCTCTCTGTCATTTCTTTTCTGTCCTCTCTGTGTCTCTTGCTGTTATCAGAGGTTACAGTGCCGTTTATAGTGACTTAGAGAAGCTGTGTTGCTGAGGACTAGTGCATTAATTTGTGGCACTTCTGTAGTTTCAGTCACTAAACAAATTTTAAAAAAAAATTGTTTATTCAAAGTTTTGAAAAAAATCTGCTAATATTGAATCAGCTGTAACATCTGGACATTAGGTGCCGTTTGAGAGGAGAAAGGTCTAAACAGTTTGCCTAAATATACCAACATAAATAATCAAAATCTGTAGCTAAAAGTTTTGGCCAAAAAAAAGTTGAAGTAATGTTTTAAAATTTGAAATTCTTACATATGGAATGCAACAATTGTTGAAATAGTGAAAAATATTGAATAAATGGTCGGTTGTATAATTTGTCTACAGTAAAAGTGCATGTAGATTATATAGATGACCAAACATAGTGGATAAACGGGAGAAATGGTTAGAAAAAAGAAATATGACCAAACTCACCTAAACACACAGTTAAAATCATTGCAATAATATCCACTTTTATACTAGTACCAGTGTTAAATGTGAGTTGAAAATCAGTTTTAAAAGAGAACTTTTGTAACGTGATGGGTGGTGTTTAGTAGTGCTTTAATTCATCTGATGGGACTGTGGATAAACATCAGACAAAGGTGTGTGTTTCTTTCTGTATACACACTTGTTTAGCGATTACTTTGTGTATGCGTGTGTGTAGTTGCATGTGATGCAGGACAAAGCTCAACAGAGCAAAACCTCGACTTGTTCAGTCACTGAAAAGACCCTGAACATCACACACACCTGCGCTGCAAGTTTTGCTTTATTTTCGCATTTTAACTCTCTTACGTTGCATTTTATTGGCTTAATTGCTTTTCAGTGGAATACATTCCTGTAGTGTTGGATGACTGATATTTTGGGTAAAATGTCGTATTTGCAGACAGCGTAACTGCCTCCCCCTCCACCTAATCACAGGCTTCTGTCTGTCTATCTGTCTGTGTGTCTGTCTGTCTGTCTGAGTGCCACATGTGCTGACTGTCTGGACCCAAACCAGCACCGCTGATCGGTCGCACGTGTATTAATACGGGTATTCCATGTATCCCAGTTTATTACATTTGAACGACACGAAGAAAGAGTAGCTTGCAGAGTATGAATAGAATCACAGTATTTCCACGAGCCCCTACAGTACGGGAGAGAAGGGAGGAAAAAAACTAAAAACTAGCATGATGATTTGGGGTTATGAAAACATGTCCGACACATGTGCTCTCAATAAGGGGCGGTCAAATAGAATCAGCGACTTGGAGGAATTAGGGAGTCGGGATTGTGGCGTGGAACTTGGGAGCGCTGAATGGTAGAAAGCGTGCCAGTTCCAGCTGGTGCTCTTTAGAAATGAGGACAGATGCCAGAAGCTTACTGTACCTCGCAGTGTGCTCCCTCTCCCTCCCTTCACCCCCATCACTCGCTCTAGACTCAGACTCAGTAATAATGCAAATGTGTCCGGGGAGACTGAGAGTGAGGAGGAGTTCGAGTTTTCATATACTGATGGAAAGAAAACAGAGTTACAGTTAAGGAGTAAAGTTGTTTAAAAACTTTGTTCCCCTGACAGCTGTAACCTCGATTAGTGCCAGCAGTGTATAATGTATTTCTAAGTGTTTCTTCTGCTGTTTTCGTGAAGCTGAAGTGACCTGAACCCAACACTCTGGCACAGTGGCCTATATTTCCTTTCACATCTACAGTTAGGTAATCCAAATTTCTGTAAAATGTAATTTTAGAGGACCCCCACCCCCATGTTCTGGATTTATTTTTACTGGAACAGGAACCTCCAAATGTAGCAGAAGGGTGGACATATTCAATCAGTCTGTGAGACAGGCTGCTTTTCTGTGCTTAAGATAGGGCTGCAACATGTATTATTTTTGTTATTCATCAATCTGTCAATAATTTTATTACTTTATTGGCTGGACAGCATGTAACAGAATATTGGCTATCAAAATTTTCGGAAAAAAGCAGCCAAAGCTCACAGTTGAAAAGTGCAAATGAGAATATTGGGGAATTTTCTCGTGATGGACTGAAGCTGACTGATGAATAGAATAATTGATAAATTAGGTAATGACTGTGAAATGAGTATAAATGCAGTAGTTTGAGGTGTGACGTGGAACATTTTGGATACTTCAGTAGTTTCTTTTAAAACATGTTGCATCACAGTCACACAAGTGGGCACGGGGACATATTTTAAACTGAGCTCATCGCCTCTTCTTTCAGGAGTTCCACTGATTGACGGAGGCACGGTGCGGCTCCCTCGTCTCATCGGTCTGTCACGAGCCCTCGACCTGATTCTGACCGGACGTCCAGTCGGAGCGCAGGAGGCTCTTGCATACGGACTGGCTAACAGAGTTGTTCCTGATGGCCAAGGTATTGTAGTGAGTGTAGTTCAGTTTTTATCAGAATGTGTTATAGACAGAGCTGGATATCACACCTCAGTTCATCATGAATATCGACCGAAATGTGGCCACAACATTTAGCAGTGTTGGTATTGAAAGATCGGTTAGATTCTTAGGCTGATCTTTGACCAGATTTATTTATACACTTTGTAGTTTTGTACTATAAATTAAATTAGTAAAGTTCTTTATTTGTTTGTATATTTGGCAATTCAAAATTTAATGCTGTGGATTAATTTATTTTGACAAATGAAAAAAGGCTGAAACATATTTTATCGAGCTGTATATTGGCAAGAATCTGGTGATACGATAAGTGTCAAGATACAGGTCTTACAATTCGATATAAATTGCATGTTTTTTAAAAAATCTTATTTTAGGACAACTGTCATAGTGAAAAGAACACACCACAATACTCATAAAATCTGAGTAAAGAAAGAGAGTTTACTTTTTTATGTAATCAGAATATCATAGCTGTAATTTTTGTTCAATAATGGTCAGGGTTTGAAAAAAACACAAAATGAACTCTGCTACAAATCTTGTACGTAAACTATTTATTAATATGAATACAGAGTTTTTCAGAAGTAATACTACATCACAAAGCATATCAACAAATTTAAGTGTATCGATATTGTCTGACATCTCTAATATTTTATACAAGCTAAAGTTTTGATACACTTTGTTTGGTAAATCCAGGCATTCTAGTATTATAAATATTATAATGACGCAGATATTTAAAAATTCAAAGCAATACCCATTAAAACTTTACCTTTTTTGTAATGTTTTCATATAAATTAATGTGTTTCAT
>JAQFJA010000013.1:15330557-15341330 GCA_029874485.1 Naso brachycentron | reverse complement strand
TTACAGTAAACTGTAGTCAGTAGTTTAGTTTATTGTTTATTTGGGAGGGACAGGACAGGTTAATGAACATTACCAAAGAAACGTGGCCATGTAAACAAGCCAGAGTGTAGCCATGGGCTAATTTCCATCTGTTGTCCCTTTTTAGATGTTCCCTACAAACACGGTACAATATACATTAGTACAAAAATACGCATGTTCAAAAACATATCAGGTCACAAAATAAACAAAATACAACAAAGGTAACAAAAATAAAAAAGGGTAAATTCAGGTAATGAAAATAAGTACACAGTGTTTGCTGCACCCTTGTATACACACCGCAGATAGATTCAAATTATTATTACAGAACATTAATGACAAATGGTGGAGATGTGAAGAGCAGATATGGGGGATGTTGGGAGTCCTCTGTCTGTTGGGGGCGAGTAGAAAAATTGTTATTCACCGTGAAGACCAGTCATGTAAACCCCAAAGAGAAACAGGCTGTGACCCACTTTCATTCAGGAAACACAGTTTTAGAGACGTTTTGTAGGTAAGATCAGAAAAAAAAAAGAATCCCATAATCTAAATTTGTTCCAGTGAATCTGTTTCCTTTACTTGGCTCAACACCGCGCTGCAGCCATAACTCAGCATTAGCACTGTCCTCTCCTCACTCATTCCAGCAGCAGTCTGAGGATTAAGCTATGCACGCATTTCAGTACGGCATTTCCTGTTTTATATTAATGCATGAACACTCCGGTATCCTTAAATCCCCAAAAAGCCTTTCCATGTGCGAACCTGTGATTCCCTCCCCTCTCCTCTCGGACGTTAGAAGAAGATTAGCTTAATTCTTTTAGGAAGTTTCTCTTCCCACATTCAAGCCTCGGCCTAATTGGCCCCTCTGATGGATGATCGCTTAGCACGGGCTGAACATCAGAGGCAGCGAAGTAGTAGCAGCTCACTAACCCATACACGCACACCGGGCATCAAAGCGTGGCATCACGAGGCGTGCTTTTTTCCATAGGACTGATGTGGACGAGGTCCAGTGCTTTCATGTGTGCGAGGAGGCAGAGTGGCATTGATGCAGCTCATAAAGTCACAGCAGCGGGGACATGCAGGATAAAACGCCTGGTGGTTTGGGTTTCTGTAGTAAGAAAAAGGGTTATTATTAAGTTGTATGCATCCTCTGTGTTTATAAATTCCTGCATTTCCTTGTGTGTCCCTGAACTTCATGTTGCTGCCGCAGCTTTACAGGCAGCCGTCGAGTTAGCCGAGCAGATCAGCTCCTTCCCTCAGCTGTGTATGCGGGCTGACCGCGCGTCTGCCATCTACAGCTGCTACGATGCTCCGTCCTTCAAACAGGTGACCTGACGCATGAATTGTAACTTACATTCATCTCTGACACCACCCACAACCCTGTCAGCTTCATTTTACAAACACACGACAGAGAAGCAAATACAGCTCATTTCTTTTTTGATTTGCTGACAAATCTTTGTCATTGTGCAGTAGGTTGGTAACTCCAACTCCTTTTTTGGGGGTTAATTTTTTTAAGTGGGTAAGAATTACTGCCAGAAAGTCATGTCACTTGTCAAATAAAAAACTGACTGTTCAAGAATCAATTAATTGAATTTAAATGAAGTAAAAATAATTAATCTTTCATTGTTTTCCTTTTTTTAAAGCTGGAGTAGGCAGTTTATTTTTGGTGTCTTTGGACAAAAATTACCTAATAACCTTTCACTATTTTCTAAGTCAGGTGATCTGAAAGAACACCAGACTTCTGCACCTCTCTTTGGCTCTGTATTCAGCATTTAAGAAATAAAAAGGGTGACGGACACTTAGCAGCCAATCGCAGGTCAGTTCAGAGAGAGCGTGCTCCTGTTATTGCTCTGTGCTGCTTTTTAGCAACAGGTGACATTACTACGAGCTGATTGGCTGTTGAAACAAGTGCCTGACATTCTAAAACTGACCTCTGGGGACTTGATAAGCTGAGTTGCAGGTGACACGGTCAGCCAGCTTGAGTCGAGCTGAAACGGACCAGTTTGCACTTTCTCTGCAAAAATTTCGTCTCGTCATGAAATGCGAGTCGGTAGGGGAGGGTGCAGTTGTTTCCTTCGTAGTCTCCTTCTACGGCTAGCTTGACTTCCAGACATTGCCTACTCCAGCTTTAAATGGTGACCTTCATGACATCTGCATCTTTTTATTTTGCCACTAGCCTTAGATGGTTAGGCGAAGACATTCTGATAACCAAAAAAAAATTCAATCTGTCTGTCATCCTCTGTCCAGGCCATGCAGTATGAGGTCGACCATGGTGCTTATGTCATAAAATTGGAATCCATTCCTGGAGCAACCAAGTTCACCACTGGAGTAGGAAGAGGAGGGAAATTCTCCTAGGATTTAGTTTGCAGAAGCCTCATGATGTGTGAATTTCAGGTGATTTAACTTACCTTGATACATTCATAATGGGGGACAGTGATGACAGTTTAAACATTAAACTCAGCTCCTTCAGCAGTAATACTGATCACGAATGGCCTTCCTTGTACTGATTCTTGTTGAATCAATTTTGTATTTGGATAATGCCATATAAGCTTTTCAGCTACGCATCGCTTGCTGCATGACAGAAGTAGATTATAGTGACTGATACATGTGTCAAATACAAGAACTCAGCTGACATTTGTTAAAGTAATGCGACTGGTTAACATTTATCTTGCAATGAAGTTATACCAAAAGAGCGAGAACTTCTTAAACAATAGGAAGGCCAGATGCAAAGGTAAAGTTAGACCAACATATATTTTAATATCTCAAATTATTATGAATATTTTCCTCCCAACCTTCAGTCCCCAAACTCTACATGTCACGCTGCAGCGTGTACACAGCTGTTTTCAAATGAAGGCTGTTTAGACTCTGATGTTTGGGAGGGAATGGAGCTCCACATCAAGTATAGACTGGAGCTTTAACTTTCATTTTCTTGACGCAGAACACACCATCAGCTCTATCTGCCTCCACCTCAACGTTGTGTAACCCAAGCTGACTGAACTAAACCAGAGTCTAATTGTTTTTCATTTGAATATCAGTCAGATTCCCTTTGTAAATTTTAAATACATAATGTTTAAAGAAATGGTCTTGCACTCTTTGTTTGTTTGTTTGTTTTGTAAAGCAGAGTCAGTGTGATATACATATGTGCGGAGCTGTAGGAAGGCTGTGACCATGAAACCAATCCCACACAAAAGAATAAAAGACATCAAAAGCCTGAAACCTGCAGCAGCTCGCCGATCTTCCTTTGACTTGAACAACACTTGATTACCAGGATGAGACGTGCGTTCACTTATGTGTGCGAGTGTGATTGAGTAAGGTAGCGATGTACTGTAATTACTGCAGAAGATTCAGCACTTTTTGTCTGATCTGAGCCAGGTGTAAGCATCCATAATGTTTTCTAGCACGTTTCCCCTTAATTAGGCTTGTTGGAGGGGCGTGTGTGTGTGTGTCATATTTGAACACAGAACAAGATTGTCTGTGTGAACTCTTTCATGACCTTTCAGGTGTTTTTCAATAAAAATTTCCCATTAAAAAAAACTGAAGAAAAAGTAAAACCAGTCTGTATGGTGACGTGTGTGTGTGTGTGTGTGAGTGAGTGTGTGAGAGTAAAAGAGATATGTACAGACAGACAAAGACCTCATTAGGTTTAGGAGGTGTCCTGTCTAGACAGTGTGATGACAGGACACAGAACCTCTGTTTAATGTTTCCTCCTCCTCTCTCTGCCTCCAGTTCACCCAGCACACACACACACACACTACCTGCTCTGCCTCTTGGGATCAACACACACACACAGTTGCTTAATGTCAAGGACGTATAAAAGTATTTAAGTGCTTTTTTAAATCATCACTGCGTCATTGTAATGGCACTGAAAGCACAAAGGAAGAAGAAGCTGTGAATGTTTTTTTTTCTGCTGGCTTGTGTTTGTTTTCATATGACACATGCTGAAGGTTAACGGCCCATGAAGTGTTTAAAACATGGATTCCATGAGCTGACTATATGAGGCGATCAAAATCTCCCATTTCCTTTAATAGTTTTATTCGCAAAAGGACCATTTCATTGTCTCAGTTAAGTGCGAGAGCCAACAGAACATCTTGAGATAACTCGCCATTCACTGGATCACTGCCACTTGCAAGAATTCTTTCGTATTTCTGTTGCTCGCACTCAGCTGGATCTGTATTATAAATCAGGAATTTAAGTAAACCGGACTTTTGACTCCAAGAAAAACTAAAATGAAGGCAGATAAATGACATCCTTGAGAGCACTGGTTCTCTGTCAGCTCAGTATAGTGTATTCAGTACTGTTCTGTTATTTTAGAGCTTTATCAGTCAGTTTCCTCTCTAGCACACACACATACATGCAGGCATGCAGGTATACCCACTTTAATCTCACACAAGGTTTAAGTCCCTGCAGATTATTTTCATGCTGTACTGGAGGGATTTCTGCTTGGTGGCCAGGAAAAACATTTTAAAATCTAAAAATCTTATCTGGTATGCAATGCCATGTACAGAATTTTTGCCAGTACTACTAAAAAAAAAAAAAAAACTGCAAAAGCTTTTGTGAATGTGTAACACCAGTGTGATTCTTAACCCCAACATGCTGTAAAAGGCCTCATAAAGTCAATTTAAAACAAGATATTTCATTTAAGATGGATTAGAGTAACATGCTCTGTTCTGTCAGGAAGCTACCCAGCAGTAAAGTGTGCGTGTACGTGTGTGTGTGTGTGTGTGTTTGGTGGTGGTATGTTTAGCTTTGATGCTGGTTCTCACTCCTCACATGCAGATAAGATAGGCTCTGGAAGCAGCCGCAGCAGTAGCTGAGACACAGAGATATGGACACCTTTGGGCCTTTATCACTGGGACCATCGCCTTCTGAAGGGACCTTGAAGACAAAACACAAGTCAGAGTGAAAGGAATGATGGAGGAAGAGGACGGAGAGAAGGAAATAAAGATTTTAGAGAATTCCTTGTCTGTTACTTACATATTCAGCTGTGCCCTGGGAGTGTAAACATACGGAGTACAATAGCATGAAACTTTTGAAAAAGAGTTCAAAGTGCAGCCACATCGTGCAGCTGGTGTGAATTTTAAATGTTTTATAATTACAAAAATTCCAGCGTTTATTTCCAGTGTTGGAGGCAGATTAGAGTCTTTCTCCTTTGGAGGTGCAGCGCGTCTTTGCTTGCTGTTTCACACTCCATCGTCAGGGGTCGTGCCTCAGCTGGGCAACAATTATTCTGCTTCAGCAGCGTGGACACACACCTTCACCCAACATGGGTAAAGATGGGATCCATGCGCCATCATGGCAGATTTGGCACTTTTATTATAGTGCGCACTTTTTTAGATTCCAGTAAATTAATTCAAGGCGGTGCGTGCGCAGCGCAACTGCCCAAACCTCATGAAACAGAAGCGTAACCATAAATTTGAGGACCATGCTGAGTACAAGCCTGCTGCTGAAAACTAACACTAGCAACAACAAACAAAAGTTAAAAATATCAAAAACTGGGCGTATGATGAAGACATAATATCACAGAGGCTGCAAAAGAATGTAGTGGAAACATTATGAGCAATATATGTATGCAAAGTAGACTAACTGCGTTTTTAGGAGAACAGACAGGCTGTCATTCTGCACCGAGCAAAATATGGAAATATGATGGTAGACTTGTCCTTGTAGCCTGAAGAGCTCCACCTCTGGCTAAGTGCGCACGGAGTGGGCGGTTTCTGGACACGCATACACACACAGACACACGCGTACGCGCGCGCACGCATATTATGGACTGCAACCTGCGGATTCCTGTTAAACTCACACGCAGCCTGTAGGAGTGAGTGACAGTCACTGAGATCACTTCAGCTGTTAGAGGGCGGCTTTATCACAGCGCACCGTTTGGAATTATTTTATTCTGGAGCGCAGACAAGTCGGCCTAACTAAAATGGCTTCTTCCAAAGAACTTGTTTTTATTTTGTTGGTGAACTTAAGCGTCTTTTGACCGACTTACCGGAGCGCTCAGAATTAAGTTTCACATGGTGCACTTTATCCTGAAGCAGCACAGCGCGCTACGGGGATCAGAAATGAAAGCAGGAGCGGCACTATTTTGCGCATTTATCTTAAGAAAGTATTTCAAATGGCCTGACACACGAGTCTTTTCTCGCTTTTGATCTGCTACGACGGACAACAGCGCGCTCAGAAGGACTTTGGTTACCATTACGCACATTTTACTTTTGGATAGACGACTGAAGCTCCAAGCCAGACACACTTGGGACTCCGGAGAGCACAGCGGGACAGCACCATGACCAGCTGCTGGCTTGCCTTGGTCGGATTGTGGTGGAGCGCTTATTACTGCATGTTCCAGGTCGCGGGGAGTAATTATTCACTGGGTGGAAACAACGAAGTACACCCGGGTTTCATCCACCGGCGGCTGCGGACGCACGAGAAGAGGGAGATGCAGAAGGAGATCCTCTCCATCCTCGGGCTGCCGCACAGACCGAGACCGCATCTGTCGCACGGAAAATACAACTCCGCTCCACTTTTCATGTTGGACTTATACAACACCATATCTAGCGAAGAGAAAAGCCAAGTGGAAGGCATTTTGGATCGGTATCAAACCATGCAGACGACCCAGATCCCCCCTCTGGCGACATATCAAGAAACTGCCTTTCTAAATGACGCAGACATGGTCATGAGCTTCGTTAATCTCGGTAAGTTAATCAGTGTATTTTATCGATTTTTTTGTGCGTAATTGCGCTCTTGTGAAATGGAAGAGTAGTGTAGCGCACTGAGAGATTTAAATTAAGGGTGAACAGGTGTTTGGCACAAGCAAGGTTGAAGTGGAGTGTCGCTGGAAAGACAATACATTACCAAAAAAAAAGAAAATTTAATGGAATATGATTTTTTTTAATGAAAACTGAATTTGGCCTCCTGCTCATCGTGAAATCCATTTTTTGTTGTTTTTCACATTGGACCTACTTTGGGGACACCTGGAGCTAAATGACCCACATTTTCATTCACCACTCCATCGACTGACCACCACGTTTGGATCACGATCGAGCTCATTGTGTGGACCACAAAGAGGCCACGTACTCCCCGTGTTTTAGAAAAACTGATGAGTTATGTGTTATTCCAGAGTAATTCATCCTCACACGTCCTCTCCCAGGCTAGATTGGCCCTCCTCGGCTCATATATAGGACCAAAATTCTGTGGTTAGTCTGACTGTGCAATCTGCTCCATGATTTATGTCTTCGCGGGAAAACTAGACCTAGTATCCTCAGCAAACCATCAACCACCACCGCTGGTATTTGTATATAAAGGGCTATTCCTGCCGTTGACCTCCAGCGCAGCGAGTTGGCGGTTTCTGTGCGTAAATTGCGTCGCATTGTTTGTGTTACCCCGTCAGATTCGTCTTTAATTAGCTCCAGTCACGATAAAGAGGGACACTTTAATCATAACGAGTTTGGAACATAAAAGCCAAATGTCCTTTCTTCCATTAGCAGCTCCAGTGTTTACTGGGAGACTCTAAACAAAGCGCCTGAAGATAAACATAGGCGCTGCCAGAGTCAGACACTGGTGGACGAGGAGGCTTGAATCCAGATTGACTGTCATTTTTCATGGGAACTAAGGACATTGTCATGATCCGACCATGAGAACAGTGGGAATGTATCACTGCTGAAGAATGTAGTAGGCTGTCATGTTTTTTTTATGACTTGGGCTTTTCTGGAAACAGGAAGTCCTTCAAATATTTTCTCCCTCACCTTCACAAACCATTTAATAGTTGCTCAGTGCCATACGTGAAGCAGAGAATTAGGGTTAGAGTAAGAAAAAGCAAATGTTTCTCTCCTCATTGGTCCTGTGAGTATTGGTGTTGCAACATTTAGTGATGAAAACCAGATATTCAGACAGGAGGAGAGCGGCGTTTTAGTATCAAATGTCGAAGCCCCTCTGTTGGCTTCTGTGTGGGAGTGTGATGGTGGCGGCGTGGTGTTTGTGTGTCTGTGGTTTTGGTATTCCTGTGCTGTGTAAGTTTGGGTTTATGCTCCTGTGGTGTTGCACATCTGGCTCTCCACTTTGATTAATCGCGTCCTGTGCATCTTTTGACGATTCTCTCAGATTTCTGCAGTGACCGGGGGATTGGGTTGCCATCTCCTCCAGCCGTACACAGAGTCCTAACTGCCCTGGAGGAGGGGGACGGCTTCCTCCCCGAATGTGATTGTAATTAATGTTGGACAGGCCAAGGCTTTCCATCTGCTTTGCAAATAAGGCCTTGCACGACTACCGTGTGTCATCGCCATCCGATTGGTTTTTAATGCACCTCTCGCTCGATCGGAGCAGTTTGTGTGGAGCGACAGAGAAAGCTACAATAGAAAGAGGCCTGAAAGTCTCTTGGGTGGTCCTTCTTGTTTCAAAACCGACCTAAAAATCTGGATATCATGTGTGGCCAAAGTGAAACTACAAATTCAAATCAAGATAAATGAAAGGAAGAAAAAGGGGAGGCCAAACAATATGTCTGAAACGATTAGAAAAGTATGGTGCAGGACTAACAGACAGAGCTTTCAGTAGACGTCTCCACTAATATTCTGATTATGTCATTTTGAAAGGCCAAACAGAATAAAAATGCACCAGGCAAAACACCTTAATCAAAGTGAACAGGCCAAATTTAAAATTTTGATTGGCGTAGTTTAAATCTTCGTGAAGTGCTGAAAAGGAAAAACGTACCATGTAAATGTTTCAACCTGAGTTCTTTGGCTCTGTTCTTTCTGCACACGTCCTCCCGTCTTTACTTCCAAAAGAAATGGCAGCTTCCAAGCTGAGCTGGACCTTGGACTGGAGTTTGTGTTTGATCCAAAGTCTTAAAGAATTGAACATTTATTGGACACCACAATAATGGTAACAACTGCACCGCACAGATGATACATATCCATCTTCGGGGAGCTGATCAGACATGCGCCGGAGAGATATTGCTGAATGAGTTCTTGCTGAAGTGTAGCTGTTTAGGAAGACGTATGTGTGATGTTTTCATTACTTTTACACATGTCACACAGCTGTTCGGATTTAAATGCGTCAGCGCATGCAAACACCAGACCGCATTAGGTCACGTCCAATGTGAACAGTTGACCAGAAATCTTTAATCAGAATGATTTCAACCAGAATTTTCAACCGTTGGTGTTTGCAAAAGCAAAGAAAAAAAGAAAAAAAAAGAATCCAGCAGATCTGTTTACACTGATGTTCTGATTTAAAGCTGGATTTACCTTTTTATATAAGTAAATCCTCCCTGTGCGTAGATGTAAGAATCTCAGATGTTTAAATGACCCATAGCAAATAAAATGATGACAGTGATTTAAACTTCGTTCTGAGCTGATGTCTTTCACAGCCAGCTGCGGCAGTAACACAGATAGAGAGCTCATTTTCTGAGGGTGCTCTCTTGGGGCTCGGGCAGATTTAAGAGCCCCTGCGTTACATCCAGTCTCAAGTGCGTTCTCTGCGAACCATATGCCTCCCTCCTATGATTCATGTAGAGCTCTTGTTCAGTCATCCATTCTCCTTAGCTTTCATCACCTGTTCAGAATGACCCACTGGAAAAAAAAAGCTGAGCAAGTGCTGGAAAACTTCAAATTGGGGTACCAGAAGCATATTTTCCGGCTGCCTTTTCATCTTCATTCCTAGAATAGCACGTTCATCACTGTTTGTCTTGCGGACGTCCTGCTTTTCCACTGAAGTCTGGTGAAGTGACACCGTGCTGAATGACTCATGCTGCGTGACACGCTGCAGCTCCGAACATGTCCTAATGCCCAGCAGGGTCCTTTCGGAATGGTAACAGTCACTGTTAAAGGTTCCCTGCGGAGTTGTAGACCTCAAGTAGAGCTGTGTAGTTGTTTACGAGAGGGTCGCCGTTTTGTTTGTCTTGTTCACACACACACATGCAGATAGCAAATGTTTTTGTTGTTGCTTAAACGTGCAGACATCCTGACTTTGAGCGTAAAATCAGAACCATTTAACATTTCATTAATAAGAGGAAAGTGATAATCTTGCATCAAACAGACACATAGATGTATTTCTTGGTAGTAAATGTGCAGAAATTTCTTAATGTCCCCCAGAGGAGACACTTTTTGAGATACAGTTGCATCTTTTTTAATTTATACTCTAGCAGATCTCCAGTTGAGACACATGTAGTGGAAAAAGGATGACCTACCTTTTTTTTAGATGCAGCCCTCTGGTCACAGACCTTCTATAAATCCCTCACAAGGTAATATATTGTGGAGTGGGTGGAAACACTGACTTATATTGGTAAGGTGCATCCCAGTGGAAAACAAATACAAGAGGTCGGTCGTGCTCACTCAATTAGTGAGGGGTGACATATTAAAGAACAAATATCTGCAGACAACATGAGGGCCATATTAACCAGAAGGGGAAAATTTGCTATTCCTATCATGTTTGGTTTCTGTGGTTGAGCCGTTACCTTGTGGTTATGGTGAGTCAGGGATGCACAGAAATGGCTTTGGTTTCACGGGTCACAGAACAGGAACTCCAAATGTTGTTCCTGTGTCACCTGCATTTAACCGTGATGAGTTTGCTTCGCCGCTGCTCTCTGTTGCCAGCCAGCCAGCCACACAGGTGTGGAGGCCTCTCTGAGCTTGGCTTGGCTCAGAGAGCAGCCCAAAGCTCCCATTACTTGTTTGCTCTCCCATCCTTTGCTGTTTGTCCTTACCGGAGAGAAGGTCCCATAATAATCCAGGAAAATCCAACTGTGGCTTTAGAGTCCGTCTTGTTTGACTTTTTCCCACA
>JAQFJA010000013.1:15223047-15235641 GCA_029874485.1 Naso brachycentron | reverse complement strand
TGTGTGTGTGTGTGTGTGTGTGGGGGGGGATTAATGTGTTTTCATATGTAATATAATAGTCATAGTGTATTTAGTGCATGCATGTTTTAAAAAAAAGCCAGATTGAATGTATATGTGCATCTGTGTGTGTTCCTGCGTCTGCTTGTGTGAAGCTGATCCTGAAGCTAAAGGCCGCACACTGGAGTCTATTGTCGAGTCTATCGGCACTCTATCAGCGGCACACATCCTCTGTCCCCTCACCCATCCCTTTGCCGCGTCAACAGCATCTTTCATTGCAGCCTCACCCTCCCACCTTCGCCCCTGAGGCAGGCAGCGTGTCTGACTGTGCGCTTGTATCCTCAGGACTTTGCGACAAATACTGGTGGTTTTAGGTGGATCAAAGTTCGCAAAATGCTGAAGCATCCTCGAGATGGACAGATAGTTCACTGTGTGTGTTTGTGTGTGTGTTCGTGTAAACCTCAGCATCACAACATTAGAGGATCAGGAGATAAAGAGATGACTTTGTGTTTCCCTTTCCAAATGTCGATTTCACACTGCCCTCATTTGCGGCTGCTTTTCAAAGCTGCCTGTGATCAGCTGTGGATCATGTGCTGTTAAATTTAGCCTGAACACGAAGTGTTTTCTGGTCATCCCTCAAGATCAAATGCTTTTCACACTGTGCTAAAACATGCTGTGCACAAACACACACAAATCAGCCCCTGTCCCTCTGGGTCACCCACTCTAGGCAGGAGCTTCACTGTTTTTCAGGGCATATTGAAACTTATTCTGTTCATCTCTCCAACTTTCATGCCATTTACTGACTGTCCTCTTTTGAGATCCGACTGGCACCAAAGTGCCAGTCAAGGGTGTGAATTAAGGCTGCTGGCCTTTCACTTTGATGACAAGGCCCACTGGCTGTTGTATTATTTGGAGAGGCTGTAATTCATTTCACGGGACAGTGAAAATAACAGCAGCCCTCAACAGCCCGCACCCTGCAAATTGGGGAATCATCTTGCCTCGAACCTTTTAACGATCTGTTTGTCTACTGCTTATCTATGCCTGTCATTCTAAAACACATACACATAGCTGCGTGCTCAAAACACGCAGTTTACCCTTAAGCTGGAGGTTTTCCACATGCAGTACAATTGACCAGATGATTCCTAACGGTTTTCTTTATGTATTTATTTTTTACTTCTATTTTTGAAAGACTTTATAAAAACTTGCATCAACAAGTTATAAACTGGATATGCTGAAAGATTATTGTTTCATTATTTTACCACACAGAAAAATGGGTGTTCAACGTGATGCCCACTAGTCTTCACAAGGTACTAATTTAGCATGGGTTCCCATTTTAACTTTGGACTGGTTGCATACAGTTGGTTTATGGGCCGGGAGCATAAAGAGAGAATTGTTAAAATATTTTTTTAAATTTACAAATAAATGCAACTGATTCCATGCGTCTAATGTGATGTGTAGATGCTCAGGAAATTAATCATTTTCTTGAGACAAAAGTAACCCCACATATAATCTACACTCTATCTATCACAATGATTTCCTCTAACTGTGTATTGAATATGTATTATAAATGCATATTTAATATATCCATAAAGTCAGAAATATGAAAACCAAGACATCACTCAATGAGATCACTTGTAAGAATTCACTAGACCAGTTGGTTCAGGGCTGTTCTTCATCCCCCTCTGCATGTCTCACTCATCTCCCCTCCCTCATAATGACCCACCCCAGATTTTTTGTATGATGTCATGTGTACTCTTCTATGAACTGTCTGTTTGTGCGTTGTTGCAAAACTATGGAACAGCAAAGAAGCAGGGATTTGAGCAGACTCTTGATCAGGAATCTGTGTGTGTGTGTGTTTATGTGTATGTGTGTTAGCGGGGGGGGGGCTGCCTTTGCCAGATTGTAGCTTCATGCCCTCAGTCCAGTAGATAACCAGTCAGCAGTGAAGCCACCCTACTAACACACACACACACACACACGCACACACACGTACGCACACACAAAGAGTAAAATATGTGCTTCACATTAATCAATTAGTTCAGTTGACTGATTGTCATAAGTGGCTCTTTCTATTTGATGTGCTGCACAATTCTGTGGCCATCATTCAGACACAGCATCATATGAGTTCTTCCATCATATTTATCTGTTTGTGACTCGCATGATTAAAAACATTCTATCACTTACTGAAAATTTAGGTAAAAGAGTATCTCTTTGAGTTCCCTATTATGTAATCTACACCAAAGACACGGGAACAAACAGGTACAGTAGCAGATAAGACACAGAAGGATTTTTTTAATTATTCAAAACCTTAAGTAGCCTTCTTCTGTGCTAAACTCACTTTATCTTTGGTGATTTTAGAATGGAAGGCAGCAAAACTATTTGCTGAAAATTTTAATGCATTTCTGGTTTTGTAAGGAGACAGAAAGACAAACAGAAAAAATTGGAGTTAAGGGGGTTGAGTTTTTTAACTTTCTAAAACCATCAGTTTGACAGTCACATGCACTTTTTGCCATGATTGGCTGGGTGAACAGAAGTGACAAAGTAAAAAAGGTTTGAACTTTTTTCAAACTCTGTTTTCTCTACAACAGAATAAATGCCCTCTAAGAGAAGTTGTCTGACAGTGTGCTCTATTATTTGTATATTTAAAGGTAGAGTCAGAAGCATTTTCCTTAAAAAACAAAATATAGACTTATCTAAACTTAATCTGGCTCAATCATCACTTAAGGGCCCCTAGACGTGTGTTGGTGAGTGCGTCTGCCTGTATTTTGATGTTTAGGCTTGGTCAGGATGTTTCTGGGCGTGGAGTGGTTGCATTAACCCTGCAAATGACAGTGTGCAGGTGAAGTTAAAGGTGACGAAACGTACTGACTGGATGCCATTCAGAAAGAGAAAATCACGGATGCGGACGTAGTGGCAAAGAAAACGAGATATAACCCCACTAAGGATTAAGGTAAAGGTAAAGCAGCTTTATTGTCATTATACAATGAATTGTACAATGAAATTGCAAGGTTAGAGTGGAGGGTTAGTCCTGAGCCACCGCAAATGACCTCCCCTACTTTAGCAACATGTTTAACATGCATGTTTTGATGGATAAAGCTCGTTCCAGAATGAGAGTGAATCTCAGTTTGGCTTTCACCCAATGTCAAGCACTGAAGGAGAGGCTAGAGAGAGCCATGCAAAGTTTACCTGTCCTCTGTTGGACTGATCAGTGCTAGCTTGTGCTAGCTTGCTAAATTATCGACTTTTTCATTGCAACAAATGTAATATTCCTACATAGCTTCCTGTGTAGCTACAAGCTATATATGCATGCGCTAAGTCATCCTTTTGATCAATTCAAATACCTTTATGTTTTGTAAACAAAAGCCTTGAGGCTGTGCAGATTGAGCTGTGAATCATTTTCTGTGTAACACACAAATCAAACCGGTTATGTGCAAACACATCTAGTAGCATAGAGCCAGGAGGAGGGGCCAAATTGAAATGTTGTGTTTACAAATTGCAATGCACAATGTTACTAACTCTGCCTTTAATGGTATGTGTTCCTCTGCCTACACTGAGAAACAGGGTAGAGATGTTGTATCAAGAAAAGACGGTATTAAATTTGAGAGAAACTAGAAAAGAGTGGAGATTAGATCCATCTTAGAAACAAGGTGTGTGGATTTATCCATGCCCAGGAGAAACTAGTTATTCTGAAGAGTTTACCTGTAAGTTAGTGGAACTTGTCTTATTAGAATTTGTCTGCAGATGGACTCTCTTCTCTCTCTTGAAATAAATCGAAATAAAGTTTTTATGGTGAAAGTTTTGTGCCAGGCTGTTTTGCACAACATTCCTCTGTGTCAGCCATGACCACCAGGCCCCACATCCATGTTCTCATTAATAATAACTAGCTGGATTTCACATAAGAATAATAAAGTGAGTTGGGGTCATTAAGTTAACAACTCATACTCAAAGTCAATTATGTGAAACTGTGTTTATGTTCTATTACATTGCCGTCAGCCTCCTGTTTTTTAAACATTAGGGAAATGAGACGTGTTACAAAGAGAGAGTTCTTTGCATTTAACTCCAGGTTTAAATAAATTAGTCATCTCCAATTAAAACCAAACTGTTATAATAAGGGAAGATGGGAAATAAAAAAGCCATCGTCCGGTTGACGTATGCAGATGAGAAATATGCAAATTAGGAGACTGTTGCTGTTTTTTTCCCATGGAGGTCAAATTACAGTAAATTGCTGATGGCGGTGCTCTCTGCTCTCTGCCCACCCAGAGTCTGTCTATTAGCTCCTCACCCCCCTCACCCTTTGCCCCACCAAATATCCTCTATGCTTATTTCAAATGCCATCCTGCCTGCGCTGCACTCTCCATTTTTTTCAGTTCTTTCCCCCCGTTACAGGGTTTCAGCTGCAATTACTTTTAGTATCACTTCTCAGTGAGAAGTCAACCCTGGAGGCGTCCTATCAGAACCTATTACAGCAGGGGGGCAGGCTGAAGTTAAGTGGCATGACCTGTGGGTTGGATGGAGCAGGAGGAGGGGGGAGTAAATGTATGGCTAATTTGTGGAACATTTGAATAAGGGGATGAGGATGGTGACGGGGCCACACAATGTGACAGCATGGCAAATGAGAAGTCCTTGAATCAACCCAGGCCAAGTGTATGTAGTCAAGAATTATTTTAATAGGATAGTTAAAGATTGTTAAATTCTGTGTATGTGTGTGACTCATACGTGAACTACGGCTACAGCTCGTTTTCTGCACTCATTCAGCTCAGTGAGTCGACCCTCTCCTTCGCTTTTCTGCTGCCTTCACCCTTAATTCACCTCTTACCCTCAGGCCAGAACCATAACCCCATGAATGGGTGCATGACCACACACACACACGCACACACACGCACACACATTCACGCAGACAGAAAAATGCGAAGAAGCTGCAGCTGAGGTAGATCCGCAGAAGGGGTGAGGAGCGATCGAGGCGACTAATTCAGCAGCAGTTATCTGTTTGTGTGTGCGCGAGTGTTTATGTGAGAAAAAACAGAGACTTAAGGTGCAATCTTGTGCAATCTCCTTGCCCGGGGTCACACATATGTACTTTAGCACAAACGTGCCGAATCAGCCACCCATCTCCCTGATTGATGAGCTGTTTCGTTGCATCTCGTAAAACTCTGGTCTCGCTGCACACCTGGGATCCTTATGCAATGCAAGGTGAGGCTGGGTGTTGCAAGATAGAGAGAGAGAGAATAAAACAAACGTATGAAGTTTTGCTAGCCTTAATGCATACATATGGTAAACTGGTATTTGTAGATTCACATTACTGATATAAAACCCTTAAAGCTGTAGTTTGAAGTAGACAATCAAACAGATGTCTGACTCAGTTGTTCAAATAATGATGCTCTATACCACAAAAGGGGATGAAAGAGACCAGACTATACATGCATTCAAAAGATAAGAATTTTCTAGCCCCTAAACAAAATATCAAACAAGAACTCTACTGTATCACAACTTGTCTTATTTTTTTATCTTTAGCCACCATTCTATTGGTTATTATAGCAACAAATGCACAAAGTTTATTGCTGAGACAGGTCAGATGGGGCAAAAAACAAAGAGTGAGATCATTAAGCAGGTTGTAAACAAGCAAATCATCTAAAATACATTTTGCAAAATGGGCAGTGAATGCTCAAAAAATGTGCATAGTAATACCTCCTTGCTTGGGAAGATTTTGTCAGTTTCGCCCGGTGATATCAACATAAGAGGGCGGATCGTATGCCATCAGGTCGTACTATGTTTTAAAAATAAGCCCCATAGTGCCAGCATATTCATTTTTTAAGATCTTGCCTTAGATCACTACTGAATAAGGTACTTCTCCCTGTCATAACTTCATTTACATCGATAAATTCACCGTGATAGAGATGTAAGGTGGTGAGCACAGGGTTTGCAGTGGCATTGACTTTGCCAGTCTTTTTTTTTTTTTTTCTTTTTTTGTATTGCATGTCATTTTCACTCCCAATCTCTTCTGATGTTCAGACTTGTTGGAGCTTGGCTCCTTGCATTCCACCTCCATTGCTGCTGTAGCCCTTTCATGTGGTTACATTTATGGGAAGGTGCACAAAAACTACATACACAAAGCTACGGTCAGAGTTAACACAGAGGTATTCATGGGACAAATTTCCATTTCTGTCTCCTCAAAATAAGTTTGGTCAACCTGGGGTTTTGTCTTGTCTGACTGCCCATGTTTTGTGCCCGTCTGGACTTCTTGTGACTGATGTTACTGCATTTCCTGATTTGAGCAGCTACCTTGGTGAGTACAATGTTGTCATAATGGCTGAAAAAATGCCCAAACCAAAATCTGCCTTGGACTAAACCAGATTTTACTATTTAATCTGCATTAGCAAGGCTTTCACACCATTTTCTAATGTGAGATGTTTTATCACATAAAACCTAACCAGTTGAATACAGTTCCTTCTAAGCAACAGTACTACTAAGATTGTTAAATGTCTGCAAATTGCTTAAAAATAATGGAGAATATGGTAGTTTTGCTCTAAGATACACTCTCATACATTCTTATATTCTTAATATTTATAAAGCTATAAAATTATAGTCGCTGTTCTGCACTGGAGAATGGAAGTAGTTTATTCTCTCCCTCACGTCTACAGAAATAATTTTAAAGCAGGAGCATGTGAACAACACATGCACCCCCCTCCCTCCTTGTGTCCGTCCGTCAAAGCTGCGTCCTTGCTCATACATTCATGTAATTGAAATAGACAATCAGATGCCATCTTTATAGGCGCATGGTACAACTGTCACAACGTGTAAGACCCCGATAAAGCGCGGTCGATAAGTCCTGTCAAAATTGCTCACGACATGCTAATGCTCCCTTCACCACCATGCGGTGTTGATTGTTCCACTGAATCAGTCAGAGAGAGACAGGAAGTCCTGTTCTTAGCAGATGTCGCGGTCAATGCGCTTCCCTCTCACTGATGTTAATTAATGAAGGGTGGCTGTTTGTTGTTGCGTGGGTGGAGTGGGTGGAGTGGGGGCTGTCTATCTAACGTGGTCAGTAAACGCAACGTGACAAAGGTGTTGGGAGATGATGAGGAGGTGACATCATGGGTAAAACCTGAACACTTGACTCTTCTTTCATTAACTCCTGCTTGAAATAAATTATGCAGCTTTTGACTGTGAGAGCGTTCTTGTTATCCTGTTATGATCCCCATGAAGCTGTGAGTCCAAACCGCTTCCAAAATCTGGGAGAGTATCGAAGACAGTATTGCAATTTCCTAGTAACCTGGAATTAGTGGCTCCTCAGCTCTTATAGATAATTTCTTGCATTTTTAGCCTTTGTATTATAAAAGTTTGCCATGGAAGGTGACAGACGATGACATGCAGTGAGGGGCCTTGGCTGAAAAGTGTCATTTGTCTACGTTACAAATCATCATATACTGTGCAATAACAGCAATCTTGCAAGTAGATTGCATGTCACATTGTGCAATTGATTCAATACAATTTGGTCACAATCCATGTCAGACTATGATATCAATTACAAGGCATGTCAGATGTATGTATGTAATTTTGAACCTCTCGGGTGTCGTCTGACTTTATTTCAGCCTCTGGGGCAACGGTCAATGTTTCAATGCTTATGGTGGAGCCAGCGGATATCCACACAATGGATATAATCTAATCACAATACACAAACCTCTGTGTAAGAATTAAGATCTATTTTTAACAAGCTAATGAAAAGTTAAACCATTTTTGGACGAGGGCTGTTGGGTTCTGAGTTTTCAATTCAGCATCTTCTGTTGCAACCAAGCCTGCTTGAATTTAATGTTTGTATTATTTGGAAAACAAATAAAAACTAAAAGGCTTCTGATACCAAAATCGTGTCAATTGCCTACAGATTCAGCATTCACATGCAGATTTATGTTTATAGAGATTATGAACAATGGAAACGTGTTCTAAAAACAAGCTCGGGCCACAGCCATGCATTTATTAGTATTATTTAGTATTATTTTTTACACTTTATTTAAGCGTCAGTGTATTCTCTGTCACTTGACTTCATAGTTTGATTGCTTAGTTTGTAATTGCCTGTAAACAATGTATCTCTATACCACTGTTCTGAACTGACCTTTAAACATTTCACTTTGTGCCTCTTATATTTCACGACTGTCACCCTCCCCACATGTGTATGCATACACATACTGTAAACATTTGATTTTCTAGAGACCTGTTGTCCACTGGAATTTTTTTTGGATTTATTGTCTTTAGTATTTCTTTCTTAATGTTAAAACGACTTGCAGATGGGGCCATGAAATAGCGCCACCTAGGGTCATGACCTCTTGTCATATGTTGCCCATTAAGTTTTTTGTATTATTGCTTATTTAGTGTTTTTAGGAGTCTTGAATATAGCCCTGGGACTCGTATTTTTCTGTTTGTTTCCTTTGCTTTGTGTGGATTGCTTATGAGTGGCACCTTTCATAAATACGCTCCTCTAAATTAAGTTGTTATGTTAAACCTAACAAAAAAAATTCTCAGACAGCTCCAAATCACTTCTCCCTGAATTCTGCAGAGAGTGGGTCTCCTTAATGTCTAAATTAAGTCGATAAAAAATACTGTATGGATATGTAATATCAGCCTTTTCCAGTTCAGTTAAACTTGCAAAGTTTAATATTTGAAAACACCTTTTCATCTTTTAGTCCGCTGCTGCCCTTTTATTTTCTGCTGTAGAGAGACAGAGAGAGTTGCACCTCTCTGTGCCATGGCTCCGAGGTGAAAGATGGAGTCATCAGTAAATACTGATGATAACCCTACCTTATACGACCTCTGACTTCCCCCTCACCAGGCGGTGAGGAGAGGTCAAAGTTCAATAAGGCCGCCTGGGGCCTGGGGCAGAGTTAGTAAAGTGGGCGTGTGGGCGGGTCTTCAGTCTTCAGGTGGGAGGGCCTCCCCTGCAGTGTGCTGCTCCCCTTGCCTGTAGAAATCAGTGGGGAGGTCGTCTCTAATTGGTGCCTGTGTCCTGGTTACCTGCTGCGGCCTCATTGCTTCGTCTGCGACTTTGACTGCACTTGGGTTTGATCAGGGAGGAATCTGACTGTGAGACCACACTATTATTGAGAGATTCTGCCAACAGTAGCACAAAGCCACACAAGAGAAAACTTTTCTCATCATCTTTTTAAAGTTACGCTTAAGATCATATTTTAGTTTTTAAAGAATGTTTAGTTGGAATAAATCAAAAACTTTAAAGGAAATCAGCAACACTCCCTAAATGCAAATGACTGCAGAGAGTTCAGTTTAGGATTACATCATTTAAAAATATACTTTAGACGCTAATGAGTTTCGAATCATTGCTTGAAAATATATTAAAAAGTCGAATGCTGAAATAGAAGCTCCATCAAATAACTGGGCATTAAATAAATAAGTACAAACACTAACTTTAAAAAAACATTCACTTTATGATTTAGTTCACAGAGTTTTTTTTATTTGAGTGCAGGTCAGTTTGCTGTTACTATATCTGTATACACACACACATATATATCTTTTAGGTGTTTTTTAAAAATTTTTTGCAATCTTTTAGGACAGTGGCTTTGCACAAACAGGCAAGGCAATCTGCTTGTTACACAAAATATCGAAATATTCCCAACTAAATGTGAGCTGCATCAAATTTATAAGCACTCAAATACACAAATTCATCTGAATTCATTTTAAAAGTAATGATTTAATGTTCAGGTTTTTTTTTAAATGTTATTTTTGCTGTTTGCACCTCAAATAAATTACAAATCGCTGTCGGTTCAGCAATTACATATTTTTGATGGTCAAATGTCGTAAATGTAAATTAAATATAACGTTCACCATCCAAACTAATGAACAGTCAGAGGTCTTAACCTATTTAAAAGTTAAATCATCTCAATCTTTACTTAACAAGTGATTTGCACTGCTTTTCCAAAGTGTTAAAGCTCCAGTTTGTGCAGTCTTGCTCTATCTAACAATCTCTTCACTGGTACAATAAGGGATGTGTCTGTCTTTAAGGCAGTAAAAGTATCGTGAAAAAAGTGCTCACTGACGGCCGTAAGAATCCAGGTATTTTAAACTTTGCATGGCCTGTAACCATGGCAGCATCACAAACACAAGTGGATTCAGAACAATTTGTCCAGCTGCAACTTTTGTGGGCCAAGCTTCATTATTTACACCTCAGATAAAAGTACAAACGTCTGAAGGCTGCACAGTGGAAACAGCATTCCAACCAAATGTTAAGAAAACCAAGAAGACAAAGGCTTCTTTAATGGCAGACCACATCATAAACTGCCCACACTAGTCACAAGGCTCGCTCAAATGACTGCGAGCTGTTTATATCTTTCACATCTTCCTCATAACACTTCGCCGCAAACACACAGCGAGCCGTCTTACGGAGCTCTATTGAACAACAGCTCTGTCTTCTGGCGGCGTTGCGCAAAAAGGACTTTTGGAGAATATGGAGAGAACACTGAAAAATCTGCAGAGAAGTCAGGGGTCATGAGCTGTGTATCCCTTTGATTTATTGGCACAGGGTGAACATCATGGTTACATCAGATGACAAAAACACTGAAGCTATAAGCAGCAGACACACAGATATGTGTAGAGCCTGTTAGGATGGAGGGAATTAAACATGTGGCTGAAATGGGAGCATTTTAACAGAAGAAGACAGTAAATAACAGAAGCATTGATGCAAACACTAAAACATCCAGTTCTGAGTTAGTCATTCTTTGTGCTTAAAGATTTGAGTGCACAAGCAGTAGTTTGATAAACTGCAAAGCAAATGGAAATACGATCAATAGGAGTTCATGATATAGAGATCACCTCCTTATTTATGTCTAATATTATTACCTTCATAGCATTAATTTACAGTTTCACTTGACTTCACCTGCCAATTGCGCTAATAGCAAACATCCAGTCAGCAGCAGTAAGGCTCTCAGACGTGCGGATCATTGTTCACATGTCACAAAAAAAGATCCCTGGGCCTCTGGGTGCTCTTTTTCTCTCTCTGTGGCCTCCCCACCCTCCTTCCCTCCCTCGCTGCCACCCTGCGTCCCTCTCTCTCCACTCGCCCCGTGGGAGCGTGAGGGTTGAAATGACACACAGTGGCTGACTGTCGCCCAGGGGCCTGGGTTCTGGCCTTGGCTGGCTGGATCTGTGTGGCAGCTGGTGAGCCTGCTGCCCTCGCTCTGGCCTGCAGCATCAACAGTGGTGGTAGTGGGACTGATTGGAGCCTCACTCTGATCTCTGACTCTGGGGCTGACGCTCAACTGTTCACTGCTGCCCACACGACTGGTGGTGAGGAAGTGGGACTGAGAGCGGGGATGTAATCAGGAACACACACACGCGCACACACACATATACAGACATAGCAAAACTAAACTGTCCAGTGAAATGGCTGAGAGTTGCATGTGAAAAACAAACACCAAAGTACTGATAGGGATGTGAGCAGAGAAAGGGCGACTAGATTCATCAGGGCAGAGGGATGGCAGAGCAATGTGGTCTCAGCAGTGACTGTAGTCATTATGGGGTTATGATTCTGAACCGAACATCTATTTGGACAAACTGTTGCTGAAAATGCATTGACATGGCATGAATGGAGCTGCTTTCCCTAAGGACGTAATGCATTGCTAGTTGCCAGTCAAAGGAAGAATGAGTAGAATCTTTCTGTAAAACAATGTGTAGAAATATACAAAAATACTCATCACTTATTATGACTGGCTTGAGGGGTGTTGGAGTATCTGTATCTGCTTGGACTCATGTCCTTCGCGGAGTTCTGTGCATTTCTGGGCATTAACCTCTGGCCAGTGTGTGTGTGTGCAGAGCCTCTGGCCAAAAACAGTGCACAGGGTGTGAGGGCAGGACTAAAACTGTAGCGACAAGAATCCAGATCACGTGCATGCATCCTGGAGAGTAAAGACGAAAAGAGTAGGAACCAACTTTAAATGTTTTGTTTACAAACCGCAAGACACAAGTTCTACTCTTTCTGCCTTTAAAGGTTCAGTGTGTAGGATTTACTGGATTCTAGCCATTAAGTTGCCGACTAAACCCCACTGAATATCGCTCACCCTCTCCTTCCAAGAGTGCAGGACAATTTTAAGTAGCCGTGAAACTGGTGAAGCACGCCAGTGTTTGGTTTGTCCATTAAGGGCTACTGTAGAAACATGGCAAACTCAAACATTCTAACACATAACTGTTCTTACTTTCAGGTGATTGCACAGTAATGAGAACATACTAATGAATAATAGGATTTATTTCATTTCTCCTATATTCTACAAAGATTCCCTTAAATCCTACACGCTGGACCATTAAGTACATTGAGTGTTTTTAAACCTGTAATATTGGTCAATGCACATTCAAGGCTCAGATTAAACAGAATCACCAACACCATTTATAAATAGAAATACCTTAGTAACAAGCTAGCAGCACATCACTTCATCACATCTCCTAGTGCATTCCCTTTGAAAACAGCCATATAAATAGACTTCTGGCATCCCATGAAAATCTCCAACAACAACAACAACAACAAAAAAACAAAGACTGATGTAGCTGTCCCCCATCTGTGCTCCCTAGTTACGGAAAAAGGGTTAAGATGACAAACTTCTTATA